>CM053787.1:76824107-77294107 GCA_028749045.1 Cupressus sempervirens
ATGGAGTCTTTTATTAGTTCATTCATGGAGTGATTCATTCATTCAGAGTGAGTATGGAGATTAGTTAAAGAGTGATTTTTTTCGAGTCTATGGACAGAGTGCCAAATATGAGGCAGTTTACAACAAGATTGTGGTGGAGTTATGAGTTTGTGAATAGAGCTAGGTCTATGGCTTAAGAAAAAGAGAATAGCTTGGTGGAACTGAGGGTACAAGTGTGGATTCTTCTCGGTGTTCTTATCCAGTTATAGATCTAGAATAGCTAGGGATTGAGTTGGATATTAATGGATCTTGCAGAATTGTCATTGTAATTTCCCTTGTTTTGGGTTGTAACCCAGAAGGCCTTACAGTTGGGCATATTGCATGTAATCAATTATATCTATGAATAAAGAGTTGTGGTTAGGTATCAGATCTTGCATTATTAATTCATTCATGGAGTGATTCATTCATTCAAAGAAGTGAGTCTAGAGAATAGCTGAAGAGCGAGTTTTTCTAAGTCTGTGGACAATGTGTCAAATGTGAGGCAGTTTACAACAGGATTGTGGTGGAGTTGCGAGTTTGTGAGTAGAGTTAGGGCTATAGATTGAGAACCAAAGAATGTCTTGGTGGACCTGAGGGTACAAGTGTGGATTCTTCTTAGTGTTCTTATCCAGTTGTGGATTTGGACTAGCTAGGGATTGAGTTGGATATTGAGGGATCTTGTATAGTTGTTATTGTAATTGTTGTTGTTTTAACCTGAAAGGCCTTACAACTAGGCATATTGCATGTAATCAATTATATCTATGAATAAAGAGTTGTGAATTGGTATCAAATCTTGTATTATTGTTGTTTTGTTGTTTTGTTTCTGCTATGTAATTAATTATTGGGCATTTGGACATCTCCTTTGGGGATTCTCCTACCTTACACTATGTTAGATACGATATCTATTGATTTCATCATGACGTTGCCTATGTCATTACAACGACATGATTGCATTATGGTGATAGTGGACAAGTTGTCCAAGGTAGCACATTTTTACCCATGAGGACATCCTACACAACTTCTTCTGTAGTGCATGTTTTCTTGGAGGACATTGTTTGTTTACATGGGATCCCTCATCATATTATTTCGAATAGAGATCTAGTGTTTACTTCAGCACTATGGACATCTCTCCAATATAATTTGGGCACACAACTCAATTTTAGTTCAACTTATCACCCAAAGACTGATGTTTAGATTGAGAGAGTGAACCAGGTTCTGGAAGACATGCTTCACATGAATGTGATGGATAGGCAAGTGAAGTAGGATGATTATTACCTTGTTAAATTTTCATACAACAATGTGTATCATAGTTCTCTTGACATGTCACCTTTTTAGGCCTTGTATGCTAGACCATTCTGTACCCCTTTGAGTTGGGATTGTTTAGAGGATCGAGTACTTCTAGGTCCAAAGATGCTTCAAGATATGGAGTAACATGTTGTTCATATTAGAGAGCATTTGGTTACTACTCAAGATAGGAAAAATAAGTATGTAGATGCCCATAGGTTGGATCGTCACTTTTCTTTGGGTGACAGGTTTTTTTTGTGGGTGCATTCGAGAAAGAGCCTAATTTGTTATGGGAAAGGCTCTAAGTTGGTGCCACATTTTGTCAGATCGTATGAGATCCTTGAGAGGATCGGTCCTATTGCTTATCAACTAGCTTTGTCACCTATCTATTGTACATCCATGATATTTTTCATGTTTATGTTTTGAGATAATATATTCCTGATGTGACCCATGTTCTTGATTAGGATGCCTTGCAGGTGGAGGACAGACAACTTTCTTTGGATTCCATTCATATCCTTCAACATTAGAGGCTGACTTTGAGAGGTCAGGACAGAGAAAGTAAGGTTCCAGTGGGACTCAAGGGACGAGACCTCTGCTACTTGGGAAGATGCTACACGATTGAGAGGATTGCACACCTATCTTTTTGTTGGCTTCTAGGAGTGAGCCTATGCCTAGTGGGGGAGGATGTAGTGTCTCTCATGTTTGTAGCTTGTACCTTGTAATATTTTTATTTGAGAGATACTTGTACTCATGTTATTATTTTTGCATATGATATGACATTGCTTTGCCGTGATTTTTGGAAGCTTCTGTGGGTTATTTATTTTATTGTGCTGTTTCATGTTTCTATCCCTTTTATTGTCAAGTAGGGCTCTCCCATTTTTGTATTTAAACTTTTTTTCTAGTTATGTTTCTAGTAGCTATTTGTTAGGAGGCTAAGAACTAGTGTTCCCCTCCATTTTTGTTTGATGGTTTTGCCCGGTTGGTTGGGTATGAACATTTTTCAAGTTTTTAGGATGAGGATTTGGGGTTTTGCACTGTTATGTTGGCCATTTTTTTGCATACAGTGTCTGAACCTAAGTTTTATTGGATTTTTGTTGCTTTTGTGCCCTAAGACCAAATGGGTTTTAATTTTGAAGTTTTCTAGTTTTGGGGTTTTTACCTCATTTTGTGTGCCACCCAATTTTATTAGGTTTTCTTGGCGTGATGTTGGTTGTAGACTTGGATTATCCATTGGGATGCTAGTTAGATCATTGTTGCACTGTTATGTTGCATTGGGATGCTTGTCACATCCATCCTCTCGAACTTATTTTTGGTTGAGTGTGATTTTTTTAATGTTCTCATCCAGTTCTTGTGTTATGATCTCCATGATGGTGGTGTGCCACACACAAGCACATGCACGTGCATTTTTCGAGTGACTTGTGAGGCCCGATCCCCTATATGTACTTTGGTAGAGTTATGATCATTTGGGGTTTGTGTTGGAATATGCATGCCTATAGGCACTCATCATTGGATGGGCATGGGTAGGGTAGGGTAGTGCCATGGAGTAGGCTCCCATCTCACAACCTGGTGATCATTGCGCCATAGAGTTGGTGTGAAGAATTTTTAAAGGCTTCTATCTCATAGCTTGGTGTTTATTACACCATAGGGTTGGTAGAGGGAGTTTTAATTAAGTGATAATTAAATAAAACACTAGGTGGTAATAAAATTTAAGATAATTAAAAGTTGGATTGTGCACCTTTTGTTGGGAAGTTGATGCTACCAATACTAGCTTGGAATTTTTAATTCCAAGGGAATATCCTTGTTGTCAACCTCTACATAGTAACCCATTGAGTGTTTCACCTAGACCTATATTACTTGCATTGTCTCATGTTCTCAGTTTTAGTCATCATTACTATCTAGTGTGTGTGTTAGCCATGGACATTTTCTTTGTGTGTGTTTGTGGTTGGATTATTATCTTCATCAGCATGATGAGAGTGGACCTATAGGTTTCACGTGGTTGGGAGGCATAGCTACCTATACCACTACTGGGGACCGGTGTACAAAGACAGTTTGTTGTCCTAGTGCGACCCTTGCTGGATGTATTCACTTGGTACTTTAGGTTTCAGAATATGCTTTCTTGAAATTTATGCTTTCATTGGAATGCTTGGATATCATGTTTAGATGATGTTAGTTATTTGACCCATTCCCTTTTTATGATGTTTAGCATATGATTAGATGATGTGATTTACTTAGTTGGAGTATTTATTGCTTATTGGTTTAGCATGTTAGATTTTATGTTCTTATAATGTTATTACATTTTATTAGTGACATTCTCATAAGACAACTCTGACTATCGAGTTGGTAGTTTGGGATGTTATGCACAGGGGATAGCTAGGACCTTCAAGGTCTCATGATGCTATTACAGTTGGGAGAAACTGTGCAATTAGTTTTGTTGTTTTAGCTCATTATGATGTTGCTTTTAGTTCATTTCCTTTACTGCTACGTTTAGATGGTTAGATTCAATTCCCATCTTTTAGTTGTTATCATTTGAGTGTTTATGCCTCGATTATGGATCTGGTACTCCCCTATGTGGAGGTTATGAGTCCTTGTTTTATCCCTATGTTTTTTCTTAGAGTGTTTCTTTCTTTTCTTGGGTGACGATGTGTTAGCATTGGGCGATACTTATAAAGTATCACATGCCCAAAGAAGAAGTATCGTGCGATACTAGAAAATATCACATGCCCTTAGGAAAACTATCATGCGATACTTGAAAGTATCGTACGCCCTTTGTGAAACAATCATACGATACTGGTAAAGTATTGCATGACCTTTGGAGAAGTGTCACCCAAACCCTAAATGTATCATACGACCTCTTAAGAAAGGTCGTACAGTACTGGAAAGTATCCCATAGTGCTACATAAAAGTATCGCTTGGGATCTTGCGAAAACTTGTTCGAATAGATAGTGGACACTTTTTAGTTTTACCAAAAGTTTTCAAGAGGTGTTTTGACTACCCTCTACGGTGTTCTTGACTCCTTTGGAATTGGATTTTGATTTCAAAATGTTTCAAATTTGAAATTATTTGAATTCTTATATGGGTTGTCCTATTGGTTAGTAGTGGAACTTGGAGATCTATTGGTGTTTGATTGCTTGTTTAGTCTTCCGTTGCGATCATTGTGATCCATGTATGATGTTGTCATGTGCATTCATACTTATTTTTTAAAAAAATAATTATCTTGGCTTATATTTATTCTTGTTCCAAGGATATCCAGGTGGGGCATTACATTAAGTTTTCTCTTCTCTAGGTCAATGCAATATATATCTAGTATAATGGGAAGGATTAGATCTAGACAAGAAGCGTGCATTTAAGGACAACTTGTAGGAATTGTGTTCTTTTCAACCAAAGGAGAATGATGGAAGATGTTTTAGTGGCTTTTTAAGATTTTCATATTTTTCTTAGTTTTTTAGAAAGCTATTTTTATTAATAATTTCAAATTTGATTTCCAATATTGAATGTTAGTTGACATATCTGTTAGACACAATTGATGTTGATGAATGAGAAAACTATTAGGGTTACAAGTGATCTTGATGAGGAACAAGGTCAGATAACCAAACCATGAATTATATGTAATTTAGAGTTAGATCAGTTGTTATGTTGTCATTGATGTGAAGATGATTGACAAATAGTGATTCATGTAAGTTGCATGTCATCTGATGGATGTGGTGTTGAATAGAGAAATGGATGGTAAAGTTAGAAAATGAAATGAAGTAGTGATGTTAAGTATGTGAACTTAATATGGAAACTAATGAATTGGTCTTTGGAAAGATAATATTTGTTTAATTATTTTACATGATTTGATGAAGTGTTAAGATGATGCAGAAGTAAGTTATTTTGGTTAGTAATAAAGGAATGAAGTTGTAAAGTAAAAAGTTAAGGAATCTATGAGTTGCACTAAGATAGAAATTGTGGTCAATAAAAGAATAAGAAAGGTTACGTAAGTCAAGTTATTTGGAGAAAAATATTATCGAGCATGAGATGTTACCAAGAAAGCACAATGTTAGCTAAGTGATGGAGGTGTTTGACAAAGCAAGGTCACAGTACAATAAAGAAGAATAGTTTTTGAAGAATTGATCAAAGGACGACATAGAGTGAAGATATGGACTAATAATGAAAAAGTAAAATAGAAAAATTAATGCATAAAATTGGCAAGATAAAATCAAATGGTGAAGATTTAAGATGTGTTTTGAGTTCTAAGAAAAGTTAAAGTTCCAAGGTGAAGTTACAATTGGCATGATCCGTAAAACATTTTACCTAGTGATAAATTCAATATATTTGAGTTAGTAATTGATCATGTGGATGAGAGGAACTCATGGAAACCCTAATGAATCTGATTTAGGAGCAAACATATGTCTATATAAGGTTTAGACAAAATGGTTAAAGGTGTTGGTCAAGTTGCTAAACAAGTCGATACCTAGAAAGTATACAAGGGTATACCATGAAGTTCTGAAGTGTGAAGGAAAGTGGATTGATAGAGTTAGTGTGATGACCATTCAATAATGAAAATATATGAGTGGAATGGATATATGAAAAAGAAAAGGTAGTTATATATTTATTAGACCATTTCATTGTTACTTTATAGCCATTGTAGAAGACAATCTCTTAACTAAGTGGATTCAAAAGTCCTATTTGTAAATCCTTTTGTAAGGTGTCATTCCAGTGAATGTTATAAGTCCTTTAGATAGACCACTCATTAAGGGGTGATAAGGTCTAGATGATATTTGGTGAAAATACCCTAACAAGGTCACATCTAGCAAGTGTATATGTAACCTTTAGCAGGGTTGGCTTCTAACCGAGCTCAGTTCAGAAAGTGAATTATTTTTGGGTGAAAAGTATGAGGTGATTTTACCTAAATTGGGTTTCCACATTAAAACTATTAGTGTTAATGTGTGTATGAATGGTTTACATGTTATTCTATGTTTGCATGTGAAAATTGTTATTTACTATTGTGGGTTGATTGAATAGTTTAAATCTATATACCAAGTGACTTTGTTGATACGGTTAAATTGTTAAAAGTATTGAAAAGTGTTAAAAGTGATAGTGTATCTAGATGACATTTTGGTTTTCAGCGAAATAAAAGAGGAGCATCTAAAACACATAGATTTGGTGTTGAGAAGGTTACAAGAGGAAAAGTTAATGATCAATATGGAGAAATGTAGTTTTATGTGAGAGGAACTAACATACCTTGGCTTTGTGATCTCAAAAGGAATGCTCAAGATGGATCAAGATAAGGTAAGTGTAATTCTTTCATGGCCAACTCCTAGAACTATTGCAGCAGTTAGAAGTTTTCATGGTTTAGCCACTTTCTATAGAAAGTTTATCAGAAATTTCAGTTTGATTTGTGCACCTATTTTGAACACCATAAAAGGAGGGCCAAAGTGTAAATTTGTTTGGACAGAAGAAGCCAATAAAGCCTTTGAACTTCTTAAGCAAAAAGTGGCCCAACAACCAGTCCTTGCATTTCTTGATTTCAATAAAGTCTTTCAAATAGAATGTGATGCAAGCAACATAGCTATAGGAGGTGTTCTTAGTCAAGAGGATAGACCTATAGCCTTTTTTAGTGAGAAAATCAATGAAGCCAAATAGCGATATTCATCATACGATTTGGAAATGTATGCCCTTGTTCAATCCCTGAAGAAATGGAGACACTATTTACTACCCAAAGAATTCATTGTATATACAGATAACCAGGCACTTAGTTTCATAAACAGTCAAGAGAAATTGAATCATAGGCACATGAAATGGGTAGAGACATTGCAAGCATTCACGTTTTCTATTAAGCACAAGAAGGGAGTAACAAATAAGGTTGTTGATGCATTGAGCAGGAGAACTTTAACTATGTCACAAATTCAGTTGGAAACTACAGGCATTTCAAATCTGAAAGGTATGTATGTTGATGATGCTGATTTCAAAGACATTTATCAGGCATGTATTAATCTGGATGAGAGGTACAATAGTGAATATTCTAATTTTTTGGTTCAAGAAGGATTATTGTTCAAGGGAGGACAACTTTGCATCCCAAAGTGTTCAATGAGAGATAATATCATATAGGAGAAACATAGTGGGGCATTATCTGGTCATTTTGGACTAGATAAGACTTTAGAGCTGGTTCGTAGACACTATTTTTGGCCAAAGTTACAAAAGGATGTGAGGAAATTTGTGGAAGAGTGCACCATTTGTCAGAAAGGTAAAGGTAAAAGTTCCAATGCAGGATTGTATCAGCCCTTACCTATTCCTTCAAGACCATGGGAAAGTATTAGTATGGATTTTTTTATGGGATTACCAAGAACTCAGAAGGGGTATGATAGCATTTTTGTTGTTGTGGATAGATTCAGTAAAATGTCACATTTCTTACCATGTAAATCCACCAAAGATGCATCATACATTGCAGATTTATTTTTCAAGGAGATAGTGTGAATTCATGGACTACCACTGAATATTGTTTCAGACAGAGATGGCAGATTTGTGGGTCATTTTTGGAGGACTCTTTGGAAGAAACTTGGCACAAATTTATCATTTTCATCTACATATCATCCACAGACCGATGGTCAAACAGAAGTTGTCAATAGATCTTTAGGAAATCTATTAAGATGCCTTACAAAACAACATGGAGAAAAGTGGGATTTCGTACTTGCTCAAGCTGAATTCTCATATAATGATACAGTGAATAGAAGTACAGGGAAATCTCCATTTCAGATTGTGTATGGTACACATCCAAGAGGAATTCTCAAGTTGAGGGAACTTCCAAATACTTTTCCAAGTAGTTCACATGCTGAAGAATTTGCTGAAGTTATTAAAGAGGTCCAAGATCAAGTCAAGTTGCAGCTACAGAATTCAAATCAGAAGTACAAAGAAGTTGTTGATCAGAAAAGAAGAGAAGTACAATTCGAAGTTGGTGATTTAGTATGGGCATATTTGAAGAAAGAAAGGTTACCCCAAATGAAGAATACAAAGTTACTACCTAAGAAGGTTGGTCCTTGTTAAATTCTGAAAAATATGGACATAATGCATACAAAATTTAGTTACCTACAGACATTGGTATTTCACCCATATTCAATGTTTGTGATCTCACACGATACAAAGGTTCTGAAACACAAGTCATACATGAAGATTCAGTAACAGAAGATCTGCAACAAGTACCTAAACCAACACCACCTCAATTGGAGAAAATCCTAGATACAAAAATAAAGAAGACTCGCAGACGACAATACACTCAGTACTTAGTCAAATGGAAGAACAAACTAGTGACAGAGGCTATCTGGATGGATGAGAAACAAATCAACAAGTATGGTTCATCCGTTCAAGATCTCATCTCAAGTGGACTTGAGATTCTTTCTACAGGGGAGTATGCTGCAGTAGCAGAGCGGAAAATATGATAAGTAATGTTTTACATTTTGTGTGTGTTTTAAATTTAAATGTTCTCAATAATGTCCTACATGTGGTGGCATACCTGGAGTAGCAATTTGATGAGCTCTCCAGATATAGCCACCTAGGACCAGGTGTGTGGATTTTAAAATTAGAATAGTTGTTTTAATTCGTAGTTGTGCTAAATAATTAAAGAGAATTCCATCAAATACTGGTGATAGATAATAGGCAGTTACAAGAATATCCATGATTGCTGCATGGTATTGATGGTAAAACGTCTTTCAGATTCCTATTCTTAGATGGTAAAGAAAACATTTTTATTCCTACTAGACAGCAAGGCCAGTCAGGCTTTGGTTATTTAAAAGCCAATCTTTTATGTAAAAAGCAATTCGAATGGAGAGGGAAGTTACAAGACAGTTAATCTTTCGTTGTGCAAGAAAAGATAAAAATAGGCTCTCTGATCTCTAGCTAGAGAGCCATGCATGTAATAAGATGTTTTGTGTTTTGTGGTTAATGAGGAGAGTGATTTGTTTTTGTACTTACCGTTTATATCTCTGTTGTCATGTTCGGTTCTTCTTACCAGTCCCATGTTGGATGAAAAGAAATGTTTAGGATAATGAGTTGCCCCATTGATATCAAAAGGTGGTGGAAGTAGTTTCACCAGCCCATTTTTGTTGCTGTTTGAACACATAATGCTTACGAAAGGGGTGGCTATGTATAACAGCAAGTATTCACACCCCTGTGAATGTCGAGGCCTGAGAAGTTTATTTGACAATAGAGGGGGGGATCTAGTCTAGTATGGAGAGAGCCAATAATGGAAATAGAACAGTCGGCTGCAAAGTTGGGGAGAAGCCAAATTTGGAGGAAGCTGAAATGTGATAAGTAAGTAATGCATTTTTGATTTGCTGTAGATGCTCAGGTCATAGATGGAAGTGGAAGCCCGTATTTATCGTCGTTAAAGTGGCCTTGGTGGGTTGTTGAAACCTGATCACATAGCTTAAAGGCGGTGGCATGGATGCATGTGACAACATGGTAGAAAAGTGTGTAGTTTTACATGCTTGTGGATGAGCGAAGAAACCCAATACATGGGTGTAGTTGAGCATGGAGGCTCATATTTTCTTTAAGTAGATAAATTAGAACAATAGCAGATCCCAATTCTTGTCAAGGAAATGGTGGTGGCATGGTATAAAGTCATAAAGAAGAATCAATGAAAGTAATGTAGCTGTCAGTGAGTCCTAATGCTGTTAATGTTATCAGTATCGAGATTTGGTCTATTCTTCATTTTCTCTACATCAAAAAAGACCTGAGGATAACCGATTCACCCCCCTCTTAGTTATCTAACAATATCATATTATCTTAGTTTTAGGAAGCTTCACTATAAAAAGTCAATTATTTAAGAGTTATTTTAAGAATTAGCAAAAATGACACAAAATTGGTTTTTTGTGAACAAAAAATATAATTTTGGATTTATACAAATATTGGTGGTTTCACTTATTATAAGTGGGTACTGGGAAGAAAAATAATGAAAGGTTGTAATTCATAAAATCTTTTGTGTTTTTTTCCCTCTCTTATGTTTTGGTTAATTGTTAAAGAAATTTTAGTTGCATCGACATCCCTAAATTTATTAAATGTGCACCACAAATAAATATTGTCTTTATATCTAAAAGAATTTTACAAGGTGAAAACCACAAATTTATTCAACTTCCTCCAAATTTTGTTATTTTCTTACATAAAGAGTCAAAAAAAAATCAAACGTCAAGGGAAAAATCATTGTTGCAAATATATTTCATCAAAATATCTAACTTCTTCACATCTTTTTGTCAAGCTACTTGCAACAATAACCAAGCTGATCATTATCTCAAATGAAAATTCTATCATATTGTAACTCTCATGTATGCCTTGAACACATCTTATGGACACTTATTTCTCTAGTGGATGTAGCCCATATTAGGTTTATCATGTAAAATATTTATGTATTGTATTTCTCTATTTTGCATTATATTTTATTATTTATTGATCTAGTCTTCCTTAAAACCCTAATGGGTATACATATGTATGTATATGTGCATGTGTACATGCATGTATATGTATATGTATGTATGATGTGATCAAATTGAATAGTCTTCTCAAATTATCGAATCTTATAACCTTAATCTTCTATCCAAAACTCTATATGAAAATAAAATATGAAACACATCTTTATTTCAACCTTCATAAAATAAAATTCCTCAAGAACAATAAAATCTATTGGGGTTTTCAACAAGAGATTAAATTTATAAATTCTACAAGAATTATAGGCACTTCATGCATACTGTAAGTCTTCAAGTACTTATCTCTTTACACTTACGTGACTTTAATCCTCTTGTTAAATCTGATTATGTCCTTCATATTATAGCTCTCATGGCTTCCTCTACAATACTTCCAAAATATGTACACAAATCTTCTTTTTCTTCTTCTATTTCCCCCTCTTGGCAAACTAATTGCCTACACCCTTCCTTAAGTAGTTTCCTAAAGCAACATGCAAGTTTTCCTTCCAACTTTGTTGTTGTTGATTGTTTCTCTTGAGCATAATAACATTTTTAATTTTATAGTAATTATAAATCTTTTGAATTATCACAAAGTGGCACTTGAATTTTTCCTTTCATTTCCCTCTAATTGTCTTTTGAATTTCATCTATATTTACTTTAAATTTCTCAATAAATGCTTCTGAAATCTTGCAAAACTATTTCCAAGCACTCTCTAGTCTAAATTATTTTTAGAAGTGATTAAAAACAAGAATCAAGCCATGATATTTGTTAAATTTGAGAGTCTTTAATTTTTTCTAGTAACTCAATAACTTTTATCTTTATTTTAGGCACCAAAAAGGAAATAATACAACAAGAATGGAAGGACATAGGTCACCTACTCGATGAACACTTCCATGGAAATCTAAAGTGATAAATTAATTAATTTTTCATTTCTAATATGTCAACTAATCCAATTGACCTTTGGAACCTTAAAATTGTGCAATATAATACTTCCAAAATTATATATAACATTTCCTTTGAATTTTGAAATGAAATTCAAGTCTTCATAAAAACTAATGTTTTATCCTTTAACACTCCAAAATACTATCTTAAATATTCAACCTACACTATACATACATACATACATACATATTCAATTTTTGAATAAATTTTATAAATCTCCATTATTGTATTAGGATCATATAAGGACTTCTTCCTTCGTCTTTTCAACCATCTACTTTGAACATTCACCATCCTTCTCCACCATATTTGTTTTTTTCTCCTCTTCCTCGATATGAAATTTACTCCAACATAATATGACCCCCTATTCTAATTGAAAATATTTCTCTTATTTTCACTCATGGGATCCAATCTACCATATTCTAGCCACCTCCACCAACATGTAACTACACTATTCCTTGCAAAACCATACATATGTTTCTTTGTATATAGATCAACACCAATAAAATCCATTTTTGCATTAACTTTCTTTTCCATCTTCATAGTCATTACGTCAGACTTCTCAACATATAAATCATCTGTTACAAATTCACGAAAGTGCAGTTTTACCTCTTTTATCTTTATACCTAAAATTTTATTTTTCTCATTGGTTTCATCTTTATACAATCAATTTCCTTGTGCAACATTAAAATGACAAATATTATGCATTGTCTATTTCTCTTTTACAATTGCAACATCTTCTTCACTCTTTTTTGCACTCCCAAATACATTGATGTACTTAATAAGACTCTTAACAATTATTGTTGTTGTCACTTAGATTGTGCCCTTGTGCTGAAATGAAGTTTTAGCAATGTAGTAAAACATGGGATGATCATTGGCCTGTGGGTATGCCATGTTAAGGATCAACCTTCGATATAAAGGGTTAGCTTCCCTTGAATCACCTATTGAAGCTTGATTTAACTTGGTAGGAAAAGGGAGAGAAAATCACAACTAAAACAACTATACAATAGCCTTTCACAATTTGACTTTACTGACTTTTGATGCGTGAAATGTAAAAAAGTGTAGATATTCAAAAGGAGGAAATTAGATTCACAACTTCTAAATTTTGTTGCACACAAGTCACAATACTTAACATAAAAAATCACCCTTTTACATGTCTTTGAACCATTTAGAATTTAAATAAAGGACCTTGGAGATCATAGTGAGATCACAATGACTTATAATCTAAAATTGACAAAAGGCAAGGAATACATTAATAAAGCCAAAGAGGATTACTATTGCATATTATTTAGAAGGAGCCAAAATGCTTAAAACTACATTACAATAAGCCATGAGCTACAAAACTACTATATCTCTCCAATGAGGTAGAATGCAAGAGCTAACTAAAAATAAATAAAGAGTTGGGAATATATAGCCCTCAAATCCAAATCTACATCTTCCCCAAAATTTGGAATCACATCTGCCACGACCATCAAATCTGGGAATAAAAAAGGAAATTGGCACCCACTAAAATCTAGAAATTTGCATAAGGGGTCTCAACACATTAATCATGTTTAAAAAATCTGAGTAAAGGGTACCCCCACCTAATTAGCTGATATATATCTTCTACAATTCACTAATCCCTTCTAAAAAATTGCATAATTTATCTTGACAAATCTCCTAAATCTTTGCATTAAAATAATATTTAAATAAAAGAATTTATAAAATATAATTTTATTAAATATTTTACAATAATAGGTAATGCAAAAAAATTTTAAAACCCCTTAAGGCCTAGGCACATACATTTTATTTTCATTACCTTTACCAATCTGTATGAAAATAAAACCCCCTCACATAAAAAAAAACCTTCAACATTATAATATATTTCCACCTAGCCCATTAATACAGTCCCCTAAAATTCCACCACTTTACATTTAAACATATTCAATATATTTTTTCCCCTAAATATCAAATAATAATAATCATGAATATTAATATTAATATTAATCATATTAATATATTTAGGGAAAAAATATATTTTAAAGGCAAGGAAACTCAAACTTGGCATTTCTTTGGAAACTTGCTACTTTGGAAGAGCTTGAATAGTCTTTTCTGGAGTTTGAAAGTGAAAACAACAAAACATAATGTACAAGGTAGGATTTTTAGTTTTATTTTTCCATTTTCTCATTCTGTTTGTTATGAAAATGAATGGTCTTGAGGATGCATTTTTTAATTTTGATTTCTTCATGCTTATGCAACTCTATTTTATTTGTTTTTTGCAAGACAAAGGCCATGGTTTCTGGTGCACTTTTATTGCTCTATTATGTTCTTAGCTACAATTTTTTTTCACTATTTATGTCATTTACCTTTGCATACATATGAAAGGTGATTATTCTGGAATGAATGTTTTGTGGCCTTGATGCATATAGTGCATTGTTTCTCCATATGATGTTGCTATATGATGTTGCTATGGGTTGTATATTAATGTTGGTTTCTCAAATATTTGATGCTTTACATTTATTTAAAGCTCCATTATTCTTGCCCTTTTTCTAGAAAATAGTGACCTTGGGCTACATTCTTTGAGTCCATTATTATGTTGAAACACTTGATATGCATGTTGGACTTTGATTCCACATTTATGCTCATGAGATTTATGGATATGTTATTTCCCTAATTAGCCTTTTACATGCACGTGTAGAGGCTCTTATTGTATGGTACAGTTCCATGATTTCTTTTGAAATGATTTCTATAATTAATATCCCTTTATAACTCCATTGTATGTACCTCTTTCATCCTATGGCATTAGATGCATTTGACATCATCCCTTGTTGTTATGCTACAAACATGTGAAAGTACTTTTTGAATCTTTGACCATGGTTGCATGTTGATGCATGGTGGAAATATCAATGCTCAAATGCTCACGATAAATTCATCAAATTATTTAAGTTGCAGATCTTATGAACACTTGAAGTTGTAGCATGCTCTATTAATGCTTGAAGGGGTTGTCTATCCTAATGATGCATATGGAGTTGTGAACCTTGCATGTTAAAATGACTTGATATTTCTATATATTTTTATTGTTGCTACTACCTCATGTAGCTTATGTTGATTTCTGTAACCAATTTGTTTTTCAACACTTGCCTCTGTTTTTCAATGATAGGATTATTTTTTCCACCATTATGAGATTTTTTTGGCATTTTTTGACTCGATGATCATTTTGCCATCGAATTTGGGCTTGTCAGTTGCTGACATTAGCATTTCATCAATATGTTTGTTATCCCTCCTAGCTCTATTTGGACATACCTTCAATTTTTGGTTTATATCTTGCACATAGGATCTTCTTTTTTTCCCAACAAGATATCGCCAAAAAGTTGGTTCTGAGCCCATCATGAAGGTATTGGTATTTTCCAGTTTTGATACTTTTTGATAGCTTTTGTTGATATAAAAGTTAAGAGTTCTATTTTGCACACTGACAGACATATCTTAAGCATTTGATCTCTGATTTGGGAATTCTTTATATCATTAGAAATGTCTTTCTGCACTCTTTCTTGTGATGCTAATTATTTTTGTAGATTATTCTCTAAGCACAATCTATTTAGTTTCTTGTATTTTTGCATTCTGGTGGATATCTTAGTTGTCTTAGGTTTGAGATCAATTTCATTGTTTTAGATTATTCATCATGGGTTGTATTATCTATTGTATCATCCTTATGTCTCATCCGGTCTTTGTAGACATATATTGTATGCATTTTTGTAAATGCATTGAGATAAAGTACCATATTACATCTATATTTTTGTTTTAGTTGTTTTTTTCTTGTTTTGTCTTTTGATTTGATCAGTGTCATCTAAAGACACTCATATAGATTATTGTAATCTTGGGATTAAAGTGTCATGGGGGGTTGATGTTTTTCCTTTTTCGTCATCTTCCTTTGTCAGTGAGTATTTCATCTATGACATTAGCCTTGTAACATGTCTAAGATTGATCACCTTAACACACACATATGTATTCTTTTGTGCATCTTGATTGTGGTTCCTTGACATTGTAAGGAAACTCAGGTGTGGAAACAACTTCCTACACTAATCCCTTAAGGAAAGTATTGTGTAAATTCTATTTAAATCCTTACAATTTTAGATTTGATATTATGTAAATAAAAATATTGCAATCAACAATGAATATAGAAAACAAATAGAGAAAGAAAACACAAACACAAAGATATGTCGGTGGGGAAAAACCTTTTGGTAAAATAACCACACCCCTCCAAAACCTACACAATGTATTATCTTCAACACAAAGGTTACAACACACTTGCAATGCAAGTTCTTTCAAAACATGAAAGACAAATCCAGTTGCAACAAAACACTACCAACAATACACTTTCACTCTCTCCAATCTACAACCCTAAAGTCACTTATATCATGCAATTTCCATTTTAGAACAACTTCCAAAGAAGAACTGTCTTAGGGTTTTACCATTCTCCTGAAAAGTAGGAACCCAAAATTTTTTTTAGGCGATGCCAAGAACCCCACGCGCTAGATGGAGACTCAAGTGTATAGTACTCAATGATCAATTGCCACATGTCTTCATCTCTTCACCCATCATCATATCTTCTAATGATAGATCTTACGCATCATAAGAATCTGTCATAACTATTTCAGTCATGATCTCCTTACACACTATTCAAGATGTCAACACATGCAAGGGTAGTGACACATCAACATGCGAACTAGACATGTATACTGATACTTAATCACATTATTTGCAAAAAATACATTTACAAAACAAATAATAAGAATAGGAATTATCCAAGGTTGAGACACCTTATTTCTAACATTCTCCCACTTGTCAAACACCTTGTAAGAGTAATAGAAACATAACAAGAACTAACCGCTATAGGCTGAAATGCCCATAGACTCTGAACACCATCTGAACTTCTCTGTGCCCACTAGTTTCATCAATGCATCTACAACATTCTTTATAGTATCTACCTTCTCCAAATTAACCTTTACATCTTCCAGCATATCTCTCCCAAAGTGAAACTGCACATCAATGTGCTTTGTTTTGGCATGGAAATTTGGACTCTTTGCAAGGCAAATATCACTTTGATTGTTGCACCAAATAGTAATCCATCCTACATCAACACCAATATCAGAATAGAATGTCCTAAGCCAAATGACTTCCTTACAAGCATAAGTAGCAGCCATGTACTTAGCTTTTGTAGTGGACAAAGCAACCATAGGTTGTTTTGTCATGCCCAAACTACGAGGGCAAAAACACACACAATTTTTTTTTTTGAATAATAATTAAAATGCTCTAAGTTGATAAGGTTATGGTCACAACTTAAGTATAGGTTCTCTGCACTGTTAAATTTATACTCTCGCTATAAAGTTGATATCGATCATAATTTATGTTCTTATAACAATATGATATCATTAGTTAAAAGACCATGTCAAAGTGATCGAGTTTAGATTAATTGAAAGTAACTAATCAGAATCAACTATAAATTTCTTAGACAAATATTGATTTACAAACTAACTGATAATGAAAGGTTACTTTAAATAAAAAAACACAATTAACTAAAATTAAAACTGAATATAAATACCTAAAAATTTATTATCTTTAAACCATTTTGAATATCTTAACATAAAATTTAATTATGGATGACTCCGAGTTAGTTGGGTCAAATATCTAAGCAAAAAGAATCTACTTTTAAACTTGCTATAATTAGCCTATGACCTTTTGAATTAAAACTAATACTCAAGAAAAATTAAATTAACTTGAATACTAAAACTAAATATATTTAAAAATTTAAGAACCTTCTTAAGATAACGATGACATTAAAAATATAATGGAAGTTAAATAAATCAAAATCTAAACTAGATTACATCAGTAATACCTCGCTAACTTAAACTAATCTACTAAATATATATATAGAACAAAAACTTTTAAAATTTAAATAAAATTAAAGCTAACTAATTAAGACATGAAATTTTATTAAAGAAATATATGTAACATTTAAAGCAATATCCTTTAAACACTCGCAATTAATCAACAAAATTAAAACTTTAAACCTTAAATAAAATTTAAAACTAAATCTAATTTTTTTAACATTACTAACTACCGATACTTTTAACACATACTAATAAAATTTAAAACTAGCAATTTAACATAAGCTAACTAAGACATAACTAAAAACTAATCTAACACAGTAAACTAATAATTACCAAAACTAAATAAATTAAAATAAACTAAACTAACATACTAAAACATAACTAAACTAACTTATCACTAACCTACTTTCTAAAGCACACTACCATAATCTAACTTTTAACCTACTAACTTACTAACCAACTACCTATAACATGGACTCTACTAAGTCCCTACTCTATAACTATCCTCAGCCCCTCCTCTCACATCCTTGCACGTGACCCTAATCCTGCACACACAAGTCTAGGTACTGCACGAGATCCGAGCTTGCAGAAAACATATGATGGCCAAGAAAATTCGCAAGGCATGGAGAGGGGGTCAATAAAGTTTAAGATGTCACTAAGATGTCACTCATAAAGGTGACTTGCCCTTTCCCCCAAAACTCATCATTCATTATGACAAGATCTGACATGGAAATGTGTGGGCAGTAAAAGCTCCCAAGCCTTTGTCAATGCCTAGGTTGTAAGGCGAAATAGAGTAAGAGTTAAGTTCATAAATTTTTTTAGGTAGAACAAGGGTTGAATGCTTAAGGTTAAGAGGATAGTTTATTAAGATATTTAAATTAATATTATATATAGACATACTTGCACCAACGAATCTATTGATGATTCTTTTATTTAATTTTGTTTTATTTTATTGTCTTAAAGGGAATCGTCTAGGGAATATGCTCTACAGACTTTGGGGGGATTTAAATGTTCTCCCCATGCATTTTCCAGAGAGTTTTTACTCCTGGAAGTGCATATTTATTTTGAAGCAATTTTTTTTTTGACTAAGCAAGGATATATTATAAATATGCATACCATTGTGTTAAATCATGATTTAATATAATCTATTGTTAGCATAGGTTCTTTAAACTAACATACCAATGCAAGAGAGTGCATATGCATAGTCTCTTAGTCTTTTATTAAAAAAAAAATGTGTGCTTTACATATATTCATCAAAGAACATGATATGTGTTCTAATTCTTGTTTTTTTTTTTGAATTCAAGGATTACAAAACTTCTTAATCCAATTGGTTTTATTTTTGAAGAACTTATGAGGAGTATGATACGATACACCGGATTAAAAAGGTGGTGAATAATTCTAAATCAATTTGCTTGTATCCATTTATGAAATTTATCAAGGAATGAGCTAAACTTAGAATTCACAAAGTAGGATTTTTTTTTTTTTGATTTCATCATCATAGTTATACATCAAATTTAAAACTTCATCATATCAATTTTTTTTCTCTTCATTATCATAATTGAAACTTGAACATTCATAATTCAAAGGCATTATCTACCAACTATTGTATCACATACATATGCCAAAATTTGAGTTCACAAGTAAACATTGCAAAGAGCATTTCATAATTTTATTTTATTTTTCTATTATGCATCCTGGTTCAAGGCTCCATCGAGAAAGAACCAGTAAGAAAACCCGATGTCGTTGCCATTATATCGAAGTTTTTAGATACAAATTACATAGGATTTCAATCCTAAAATACAACACTTAAATGAAATTTCCTTCATGACCCTCAACAAGGGTTCCATATCCAATTCTGCAACACATTTCTACAAACCGTGGAAGGAACAGAATCTGATCGGGTGACAACCAATTATAACCAAGAGACAATCAAACATGCATATCATACATGGTTTACACAATAGGATTCACAATGAATCAAAACTAGGGAAAGGTGGATTCTTCCAACCAGGAGAAGTCAAGCACAACACTAGACAGATGCCCAATCAGGGCTATATACCAAGAACTTCCATTCTTCCATTTCAACATACCAGAATCATACAAGGTTTGTGCTGACAGGTAGGGGCCCATAACACCCTACCCTTTCTCCCTCTTCTCATCCTGAGAAGAGACTCTACACTGGATGGAGTCCGACTAAACAGACCTTTCCCAAAATTGGTCACTTCTGCCCTCTCCAAGGGTGAGTAATACCAAAACACCCATACAAAAAAAATCTCAAAATTTCAAAACATAAACATGAAAGGAAATCAACCAAAAATAACATGGTTTCCAAAGTTTCCCAACATACCCACAAACATACAAACATTGAAACAACAACAAGGTAGCATAAACATGAAACAAGAATGAAATCTGAATAAGGGAGATGAGAATTCCAACCTTCACAAAGAGGTAATGGCAATGAACAAGTTTGAGTAGAGTTTCCTTCTCCTTCCTTCAATCCTCAAGAACTCTTCTCTAACTGTAGAGATTAGGTAACAACCTCTACTAGTCCAAGAAAGGCCTCTAAATAAGCCTCCAACTCAACCACCAAAAGGAGCAATAACTACTCCCACCCACTAGCAATTCTAGAAACTCCTAACTCTGCCCTCACAATGGTTAGACACTAAAAGGAGGTGGGGTAAGACAACTCATGATGACCACAAGCAATTTTCGCACAAAGGCAAAAAGGGACTTTTTGAGTGATCTCCAAAGTCAACAAAAGGGGCTTAGGGGTTGGAAAAGACCCCCAACCCATACCCATAACCCTTGGGTATAATTATTTCATGTTTTGAAGCCTTAGGAATAGGTTT
This sequence comes from Cupressus sempervirens, assembly GCA_028749045.1. Classification (NCBI taxonomy): domain Eukaryota; kingdom Viridiplantae; phylum Streptophyta; class Pinopsida; order Cupressales; family Cupressaceae; genus Cupressus; species Cupressus sempervirens. The sequence goes on from CM053787.1 coordinate 76,844,493, forward strand.
AGAGCCAAACAAAGGCTAGGAAATAATTAGGACCAACTAACAACTCTAACAAAGCAGATTAAGCACTAATCAAGATTAAGGGTGACTAAACTCAAGTAAGAACCCAAATTAGCAACTGACACTAACTTAAACCAACTAAGGTCCAAAGGGTACACAACTAACCCTAACTAGCACACAAAGAACATAAACAATTTACGAGTGTCAAGCAACACCAAAAGAACATAATTACGAGACATTCACATTTACTAAACACGGAAAGATACATACATACATCTCACAATACAATACTTCAATTACGAACAACAAGGTTTCCAAAATTAGCACATGGAGATCAATTCTGTTCCTCTGTCGATTTCCTCGACTAAAATATCTGCACACTCATTGCACGCATCAGTACTCCCGAAAATCACATGTACATACATACGTATCAAAAATTTACATAAATTGAAACATACATAAATCAGGGTTTCTTGCATCCTACTTATATCCTTAATCATAAAGATTCCAAAATCAATGTGTTAATCCTACATTTTACTTAATTCATCACATACATATACATAAAGCATTAAATGACGGACATCAATATCTGAAAACAACATCACACAACATGAAATAATATGATATGTTCAAGTATCTGATAGTGTCTCAACCATCTTGAGTCATGAGTATCAAAATGATAAAATAACAACTAGGGCTACAGAGGGTCAAGGTGAGGCCTCACATGTTTCTTACTCATCCAACCAATGGCATCACCAAACATAGTGAACACATATGCATTGGTGGATCTCTTGCTATCAATATCACTTGCCTAATCTAAATCCACAAACCTAGAATACAAATTGAATGCAGAGCTCTAGAAGAGTTACCATGATAACAAATGGAGTAATCTTGTGTACTTCTCAAATATTTGAATACTTTCTTAACTACATCCCAATGTACCCATCTAGGATTAACCATGAACCAACTGAGAACTCCCACTACTTGGGCAATGTCTAGTCTAGTATAGACCATAGCATACGTAAGACTGCCAATTGCACTAGCATAAGGTACTCTACTCATGTCCTCCACCTCACTAGGAGATTTTGGAAAATAATCTATAGATAACTTAGTTCCCATAGAAACATGAACATACAATGGTCTACAATCTGTCATGCTGAACCTATCCAAGGAAAACTTCACATGCTTACTCAAACTCAACCAAAGTTTTCTGTTAGACCTATCTCTACTGATTTCCATACCCAAGATGTACCTTGCTATCCCAAGATCTTTCATCTCAAACTATGCTGACAATTGAGATTTAAAATTAGAAATCATACCCTTACCCTTCCCAAACAACAACATATCATCAACATATAATGCAATAATAAGAAGGTGATCATTTTCAACTCTGAAATAAACACAATGATTTGATTTTGATCTTACAAATCCAATTGACAACACAAATGAATCAAACTTAAGGTACCACATCATAGGAGATTGTTTCAAACCATATAGAGACTTCTTTAATCTACAAACCAAAGATTCTTTACCTTTAACAATGAAGTGCTCAGGTTGTGACATATAAATCTCTTCCTCCAAATCATCATAAAGGAAAGTTTTCTTCACATCCATCTATTCTATCTCTAAATCATATGATGCAACAATCAATAAAAGAAATCTAATAGATGTCAACTTTGCAATAGGAGAGAATATTTCACCATAATCTATTCCCTCTACCTATAAGTACCCTTTTGCAACCAATCTAGCTTTGTACCTTTCAACACTACCATCTACACAAAATTTCTTCTTGAACACCCATTTGCTACCAATAGGTTTCCATCCTTTAGGAAAAGGTACAAGGTCCCAAGTTTTTTTTTTATCCAATGAAGCCATCTCATCATCCATGACCTCAATCCAAGAACCTGCATCTTCCACATCCAAAACCTCTTTCACAGATCTAGGCTCATCAGTGTTAATAATCAAAGAAAAAGCACATTTGGAATCTAACATAGAATAACCAAACCTTTCTAGTTGTTTTCTTACTCTTGTGGATCTCCTCAAGGGCTAAGGTTGAGGTTGTTCTTCTTCTTCTTCCGAACTATCAAAGCTACTAGTGCTCTCCTCATCACTAGACTCAACATGGTCTTTATGTTCAATCTTCTCAGGGGTAGGAGGCAACTGAATAGTATCTTCCTTCTTTTCTTTTTCATTTGGTTCTAGCACAATAGGAGAAGATGTTAGCTCTCTAAAAATAACATTTCTACTATACAAGACCTTACTGGTCATAGGGTCCCAAAGCTTGTATCCTTTCACACCAACATCGTATCTGATGAAAATACATTTGACAATTTTATTTTCCAACTTGGATCTTTTCTCCTTTGGAACATGTGCATAAGCTTCACAACCAAAAACATGAAGATGTCTAATTGAAGGCTTCTTACTATACCACACCTCCATGTGTGTCTTACCAACAAAGGCTGATGTAGGAGATTAGTTAAGAAGATAGCAAGCAGTGGCCACAACTTCAGATCAAACCCTTTGTTCAAGACCAAGTCACCAACTCCACTAAGCATACTCCTAGCCTTCTCCATCAGTGTCCTATTCATTCTTTCAAAAACTCAATTTTTTTGTGGGATATAAGGAGTTGTCTTATGCCTCTCGATACCTCATTTTTTACAAAAATATTTGAACTCTACTGAGCACAACTCACCACCATTGTCAATTCTCACACACTTAACATTCTTACTAATCTGATTCTCTACAAGAGCTTTAAATTCCTTAAACTAACTAAAACTTGTGTCTTACTTTTTAGGAAATAAATCCATGTCCTTCTACTGTAATCATCTATGAAAGATACAAAAAATACAGATTTGGAGATTGAAGGAACTTTTACAGGACCAAATACATTAGAGTGAATAAGATCCAAAACATCTGAAGATTTGTGAGAACTAGAGTAAAACTGAACATGATTTTGTTTACCATAGACACAATTTTCGTAGAAGTCACACATGAGATTACAATCATTTAACCCCTCAACAAGGTTCTTGTTTTTCAGGGTTCTGAGACCCTTCTCACCAATGTGGCCAAATCTCATATGCCACAACATTGTCTTTTCTACAAGAAGCTTTCCTTCCAATGTGTTTGCACCCTTAGGTACACATGATGCACTTCCATTAGAACCAATAACCACAATCCTTTTTATTGCTCATTCAGATGGTGGGGATGAAGTGATAGCTACTCTCTTCTTTGAAATAGAAGAACTATTGCACTAAGAAATGCATGCATCAAGCTGAAACATAGTACCTCTCCTAGTACCCTTAGCAAGAATCATAGTTCCTCTCATCATCTTCTATCCATCTTTAGAAAAAACAACTTGCACACCTACATCATTCAACATACTTACAGATAATAGGTTTCATGCCAAACCAGGGATGTGCATTACCCCATTGATCCCCTTTATTCATCCTTCAGGGAATCAAATAGTGATCTATCCTCGTCCAACTATCTTTAGGTGAGAATCATCACCCAAGTACACCTTTCCACCATCAAAAACTTCATACTTTGATAACCAACTTTGATGAGAGGTTATGTGGAAAGGAATACCCGAGTCTATCAACCACACATCATCAGATGCATGCACTACCAAGGTTATAATGAAAGAATCACCATCTTCTTGAGATTTTTTTGAACCTGAATTTGAGGCCTTCTTCTTCTTCTTTGGCTCTTTACAATCTTTATAGAAGTTTCAATCTTATCATAGTTCCAACATTTTTCCTTGGACTTTCCATGAGTCTTTCATTTTCCATAGGATTTGGATCTACCCTTTCTAGACTTGTCATTTTTCTTCCCTTTGTTGTTGGATCTACCATGAACAACAAGAACTTCCTTAGCTAAATTTGAAGACTTTCTCCATGTCTCCTCAGATAATAGTGAAAAAACCACATCATCCATTTTGAAAGTGACCAAAGTACTTCCAAAAGCCACCACAAGATGGTCCCATGAATATGGTAAGGAACATAATAGGTTCATACATCAATCCTCCTCCTCTATCTTGACACTAGATGATGTCAACTATGCAATTAGTAAATTAAAAGCATGTAGATGATCTATAATAGATCCTCCTTCCTCCATTCTTAGAGAATACAACTTATTCCTCAAGAACAACATGTTCACCAGAGATTTGGCCTAATATACAAACCCAAGCAATGCCCACAAACTGTTTGCGGTCTTCTCATCAAGAACATTTAGGAGAATTGAATCAGCTAGATAGAGTCTAATGAGACCCTTAGTATTTTGATCCCTGAGATCCAAATTTGATTGAGATATTGTTGCAGATCTCACATCAAGTGAAGCCACCTCCCATAGATCATGATCTTTAAGCAAGTCTTCCATCTTGAGTTTCCACAACTCAAAATTAATGCTATTAAATTTCTATACCTCCATTTTTCTCTATGATGAACTAGCCATCTCAATCTAAAAATAAGTTTCAGAATGCTCTATACAAAAAAATCCCACTCAACTTGAGATTAGCTCAAAAAACCCAACCCAACAACTAGGATCAAAAGTTAATCAAGCTCTGATACTACTTGTAAGGAAACTCAGGTGTGGAAACAACTTCTTACACTAATCCCTTAAGTATTGTGCAAATTCTATTTAAATCCTTACAATTTTAGATTTGATATTATGTAAACAACAATATTGTAGTCAACCATGAATATAGAAAATAGATAGAGAAAGAAAACAAAAACACAAAGATATGTCAGTGGGGGAAAACCTTTTAGTAAAACAACCCCACCCCTCCAAAACCTACACAATGTATTATCTTCAACACAAAGTTTACAACACACTTGCAATGCAAATTCTTTCAAAACATGGAAGACAAATCCAGTCGCAACAAAACACTACCAACAATACACTTTAACTCTCTCCTATCTGCAACCCTAAAGTCACTTATATCATGTGCTTTCCATTATAGGGTAACTTCCAAAGAAGAACCATGTTAGGTTTTTACCATTCTACAAAAAAGTAGGAACACAAAAAAAAATTTGGGCGATTCCCCAAACCCAGTGCGCTAGATGGAGACTCAAGTGTATAGTACTCAATGATTAATTGCCACATGTCTTCATGTCTTCACCCATCATCGTATCTTCCAAAGATAGCTCTTACTCATCATAGGAATCCATCATAACCATTTCAATCATGATTTCCTTACACACTATTCAAGATGCCGACACATGCAAGTGGAGTGACACATCAACATGCCAACTAGACATGTACACTCACACTTAATTACATTATTTGCAAAAAATACATTTACAAAACAAATAATAAGAATAGGAATTATCCAAGGTTGAGACACCTTATTCCTAACAGACATGTACTTTTATTGGCTCACTTTTCTAGTTTCTTGTCACTACCCTTGTCTGGATTAAGGGGGGTTCTTTTGTTAGTTCTTATGCTTCCTTAGTTTGATGGAGTGATCTATGTATTCATTATTTGTTCCTATGTACTAGGTGGATGCAATGGTGATGTACTTATGCATTTTGGCGAGATGGATCATTTACCATATCAACACTTACATTTTGTTCCTACTTTGGATGCATCTTTCCATGTTTGATTGATCAACTCTTCATGATTTGGTGTTTTATGCCATCTATATCTTCAAGTTTAGTTAGTTTCCTTTGGGTGCCACCTGATTTAAGTAGTGTTTTCTGAGTACACTCATACAGATCACAATCTCCTCTATTTGGTCAGGTTCTATATTAATGGAGGTTTTTTAGATCAACAATTATTATTTTTACAGATCTTTTCAACTTGTACATGCTTTGATGGCATTCTTTATGGTCATAATTTTATTCCTATCTTCTAGGGCATTCTCTAGTTTTGAGGCTTTGCAGTCCTTCATTAGTTTTTTTAAAACTTTTTCCATCTCTTCTTGGAATAGGGCTTTTCCTTTGTGGTTTTCCCTATTTCTCCTCTTTAGAGAGATTCAGTTGTGCTTAGATACCTCATTAGACCTTGTTGTTAGGACCCAAATTTACTTCATCAATGCCAAAATGATGCAAGAGCATCCTAGTGTAAGAGCAATCTTGCATCACCCAAAACTATTTCCTTTTAGTCTGATGACTAACGATTGTCTTAGTGTAGAGTTGTTGTTTGTGAAAGCTTGCTACTTAGTAAGATGGTCATAGGATCTTGAAATTTTCTAATTTCAAAGGTGGAGTTTCATCTTGGATATATTATCCTGTTGGTTCGGGTTCACTACAGTATCATGAGCATTCATGAAATTATTGTGTATTTCTAGAGTGAAATATTGGTACAAAAACTTTAGACTTTGTTTTGAAGGCCTTAGAGGCACTAAATGGGCTCTAAAACTTGATTGAATGGAGCTTGCATGAGTCAGGTGTTGTAGAACCAACAATTGAGGATTCTAGAATGGGGTCATAATAGCCAATCGACTCAATAGTTTGCACGTTATGGTCTTCAAAAATTTGGCTACCTAAAAATCCCAAAATAACATTTGACAGATTTTTGCAGCTTCTACATGCTTCGGTGGTGTTCTTCATGGTCATAATTTTGTTCCTATCTTCTGGGACATTCTCTAGTTTTGAGGATTTTGCACTCCTTCATTAGTTCTTTAAACATTCTTTCCATCTCTTTTTGGAGCAGGGTTTTTCCCATGTGATTTTCTCTATTTCTCCTCTTTACAGAGATTTCGTTGTGCTTAGGTACCTCATTAGGCCTTGTTGTCAGGATCCAAATTTACTTCTAGTAGTAGTTTCTAATTTTATAGCTACTTGCTAAGTTTACTTTAAGTGGGGGTGGTGTTAGAGTAATACTGTGTTTTCTTATTAACTCTATTTTACTTAAGCTAAATTTTAGGCATATAATAATTAATTCTTTTATTAGTTATTATCATGCAATCTAGGTTAGATTCCTATTAGGGTTTTGATCTCCTTCATAAGGATTGATCTCTCTTTGTAATTAACATTTTTTTATTAATAGCAATTTTTATTTTCTTATCAAGAATGTTTCCTCTCTTATGGATTTGTGAATTCCATCTTCCATAGCTTTGCTTCTCTCTTTCTATGATAGGTGTTTGCATGCAGTGATTCTTGGGAGTTGTGGGTTGAGATTCCCTCAACTTCAATAGTTAAGCATCTCCATCTTTTGTGAATCCACAAAATCCCTCAAATACCTTGTGATGGTTTGTGACATTATGAACATTCTTGAACTATAATGTCATATCCACAACAACCTTTTTTCCTTTCCACTCTTTTTAGTGTAGAAACTTTTGCCAACATGATAGTGGCATAACACCTATTCTTGATCCTTTTTTGTTTCCCCTATGGAACATTAAAACTCTTACTTCTCTAAAGCACTTATTAATATCAAACTTGACAATTCTTATCTCTTTGATATCAGATACAACTCTATCAGAATTATTGTTGTCATTTAGCTACACCCCATACATCAACACAATGCATGTGACTTTATTAGTTCTCAAAACTCTCTCTACATCACATATTTGCATTGAACCAGGATTCATACCCGTGTCATCAAATCTCAAGATATCATTTATAAGTTCTCACAATCATCATTTTCTTTATTGGTCCCATGATCCCCTATAACCTATGAACCTCCTCTTTGGCCTTTTTCTTGTTCATTGTAACATTGAACATTACTTATATTCTAATTCAAATTGTGTATTGTTAGACAATTATTTTCCATCTTTAGTTTATGAGGTCAAATTGCATATAGAACAATGTTTCCTTTGTAAACAAAAACCCAGTCTAGAATCTTTAAATTTTGTTTTTTCTTCATGTTGCCTCATGTTTGGTGTTATAAAGCTAGTGACATTTGGTTACATAAGCAACATAGTAATGTTCCTGCATTATATTTCATTCCTCAAATTCATCAAAATTTTCAAACCACTCAATCTTGTGTCTCCCTTGCATATCTAGGCACTTATTGCATATATCATCAATGCTTGAATGATGTAGGAGCATCTTGGTGTAAGAGAAATCTTGTATCACCCAAAAATATTTTTTTTATGTCTCTTGAATAATGGTTGTCTTAGTGCAAAGTTGTTTATGAAAGCTTGCTACTTAGTAAGATGGTCATATGAGCTTGGAATGTTCTAATTTCAAAAGTGGAGGTTCATCTTGGATATATGAGCCTATTAGTTGAGATTCACTGTAATATCATGAGTATTCATGAAATTATTGTGTATTTTTGGTCTAAAATATTGGTAAAAAAGCTTTAGGCTTTGTTTTGAAGGTTTTAGAGGCTCCAAATGGGCTCTAAAACTCGGTTGACCAGAGCTTGCATGAGTTAGGTGTTGTAGAATCAATAGCTAAGGATTCTAGAATGGGGTTATAATAGCCAATTGAGTCAATGGTTCGCAAGTTATGGTCTTCAGAAATTGGGCTACCTAAAAATCTCAAAATAACATTTGATAGAGCTTTGTAGCTTCTACATGCTTCAGTGGTGTTCTTCATGGTCATAATTTTGTTCCTATCTTTTGGGACATTCTCTAATTTTGAGGCTTTTTTAGTCATTCATTAGTTCTTTAAACATTCTTTCCATCTCTTCTTGGAGTAGGGTTTTTCCCATGTGGTTTTCTCTATTTCTCCTCTTTACAAAAATTTAGTTGTGCTTAGGTACCTTATTAAGTCTTGTTGTCAGGACCCAAATTTACCTCTAGTAGTAGTTCCTAAGTTTTTGGCTACTCACTAAGTTTACTTTAAATGGGGGTGGGGTGGTGGTGTTAGAGTAATACAATATTTTCTTATTAACTCTATTTTTCTTAAGCTATATTTTAGGCATTTAATATTAATTCTCTTATTAATTATTATCATGCAACCTAGGTTAGATTCCTATTAGGGTTTTGATCTCCTACATAAGGATTGATCTCTCTTTGTAATTAACATCACTTTTTTATTAATAGCAATTTCTCTTTTTCTCATCAAGAATGTCTCCTCTCTTATGCATTTTTGAATTCCATCTTTCATAGCTTAGCTTCTCTCTCTCTCTCTCTCTCTCTCTCTCTCTCTCTCTCTCTCTCTCTCTCTCTCTCTCTTCCAACATGATAGTAGCATAGCATTACTTCTTGGGACTTTTTTGTTTTCCCCTATGAAACATGAAAACCCTTGCTTCTATAAAGTGCTTATTAATATCAAATTGGACAATTCTTATCTCTTTGCTATCAGATAGTCTATCAGAATTATCATTAGCATTTAGCTGCAACCCATGCATCAACACAATGCATGTGATTTTATTAGTTCTCAAAACTCTCTCTATGTCACATATTTGCATTGAACCATGATTCATATCCATGTCATCAAATCTCAAGATATCATTTATAAGTTCTCACAATCATCATTTTCCTTATCGATGACATGATCCCCTATAATCTATGAACCTCCTATTTGGCCTTCTTCTTGTTCATTGTAACCTTGAAAAATACTTATATAATAACTCAAATTGTCTATTGTCAGATAGTTATTTTCCATCTTTAGTTTATGAGATCAAATTGCATGTAGAATAATGTGTCATTTGTTAACAAAAACCCAGTCTAGAATCTTTGAATTTTGTTTTTCCTTCATGTTGCCTCATATTTGGTGTTACAAAGCTAATGAGGTTCAATTACATAAGCAACATAGTAATGTTCCTGCATTATATTTCATTCCTCAAATTTATCAAAATTTTCCAACCACTCAATCTCGTGTCATCCTTAAATATCTAGGCACTTATTGTATATATCATCAATGCCCAAATGATGTAGGAGCATCCTAGTGTAAGAAAAATCTTGCATCACCAAAAAACATTTCCTTTCTATCTCTTGGATAATAGTTGTCTTAGTCCAGAGTTTTTGTTTATGAAAAGTTGCTACTTAGTAAGATGGTCATATGAACTTGGAATGTCCTAATTTCAAAGGTGGAGGTTCATCTTGGATATATTAGCCTATTGGTTGAGGTTCATTGTAATATCATGAGTATTCCTAAAATTATTGTGTATTTCTAGTGTGAAATATTTATACAAAACTTTAGACTTTTTTCTGAAGGCCTTAGAGGCTCCAAATGGGCTCTAAAACTTGGTTTACTGGAGCTTGCATGAGTAAGGTGTTGTAAAACCAACAACTGAGGATTCTAGAATGGGGTCATAATAGCCAATTGACTCAATGGTTCACAAGTTATGGTCTTCAAAAATTGGGCTACCTAAAAATCCAAAAATAACATTTGACAGAGCTTTGCAGCTTCTACATGCTTCGGTGTCATTCTTCATGGTCATAATTTTGTTCCTATCTTCTGGGACATTTTCTATTTTTTAAGGCTTTTTTAGTCCTTCATTAGTTATTTAAACATTCTTTCCATCTCTTCTTAGAGTAGGGTTTTTCCCATGTGGTTTTCTCCATTTCTCGTCTTTATAGAGATTTAGTTGTACTTAGGTACCTCATTAGGCCTTGTTTTTGAGATGCAAATTACTTCCAGTAGTAGTTTCTAATTTTTTAGCTACTCATTAAGTTTACTTTAAGTGGGTGTGGGGTGGTGGTGTTAGAGTAATATAATATTAATTCTTTTATTAATTATTATCATGCTAGGTTAGATTTTTATTAGGGTTTTCATTTCCTTCATAAGGATTGATTTCTCTTTGTAATTAACAACAATTGTTGATTAGTAACAATTTTCTTTTTCTCATCAAGAATGTCTCCTCTCTTATGGATTTGTGAATTCCATCTTCCATAGCTTTGCTTCTCTCTCTCTTTGCCAACATGATAGTAGCATAACACCTCTTCTTAGGCCTTTTTTGTTTCCCTTGTGAAACATGAAAACCCTTACTTCTATAAAGTGCTTATTAATATCAAATTGGACAATTCTTATCTCTTTGCTATCAAATAGTCTATTAGAATTATCATTGTCATTTAGTTGCACACCATACATTAACACAATGCATGCAACTTTATTAGTTCTCAAAACTCTCTCTACATTACATATTTGCATTGAACTAGGATTCATAACCATGTCATCAAATTTCAAGATATCATTTATAAGTTCTCACAATCATCATGTTCCTTATCGGTGCCATGATCCCCTATAATCTATGAACCTCCTCTTTGGCCTTATTCTTGTTCATATTAACATTGAACAATAGTTATATTCTAACTCAAATTTTGTATTGTCAAATAGTTATTTTCTATCTTTAGTTTATGAGATCAAATTAAATATAGAACACTTTGTCCTTTGTTAAGAAAAGCCTAGTCTAGAATCTTTAAATTTTGTTTTCCCTTCATGTTGTCTCATATTTGGTGCTACAAAGCTAGTGATGTGTAATTACATAAGCACCATAGTAATGTTCCTGCATTATATTTCATTCCTCAAATTCATCAAAATCTTCCAACCACTCAATCTCATGTCTTCCTTACATATCTAGGCACTTGTTACATATATCATCAATGCCCAAATGATGTAGGAGCATCCTAGTGTAAGAGCAATCTTTCATCACCCAAAACTATTTCCTTTCTATCTCTTGAATAATGATTGTCTCAATGCAAAGTTGTTGTTTGTGAAAGCTTGCTACTTAGTAGGATGGTCATACGAGCTAAGAATGTTCTAATTTCAAAGGTGGAGGTTCATCTTGGATATATTAGCCTTTTGGTTGAGGTTCACTACAATATCATGAGTATTCATGAAATTATTGTGTATTTCTAGTGTGAAATATTGGTACAAAAACTTTAGACTCTATTTTGAAGGCCTTAGAGGCTCCAAATGGGATCTGAAACTCGGTTGATTGGAGCTTGCATGAGTTAGGTGTTGTAGAATCGACAAATGATGCTTCTAAAATGGGGTCATAACAGCCAATTGACTTGATGGTATGCAAGTTATGGTCTTCAAAAGTAGGGCTACCTAAAAAACCCAAAATAACATTTCTAATTGTTTTGTGTCGATTCTATATGTATATTTAGGATCAACTGGCCTCAAGGGTTAAGGTGAAATTTCTAAAACCTTCCTAATAGTGGAAAATTTCCTATATAAGGAAGGCACATAGGTCACTATAACATTTGGGGTCAAATTGTGATGAAAATTTGCGAAGAGAGTGTATTTTGTGGGTGATTTTCATGTTTTTTTTGCAGTTTTCCCCGACACCTTTGGAATACCAATGTTGGCATCACAATTATGACACCCACATGATTATAAACAAAAAATGATAATACATGACATAAATCATTATGCATTTTATCGATTGCAATATTCGAGAGTTGCAAAGATGCTAGTGGGTGGATTAATGCCAATTTTTCCATGCCGATGTCCTTGAAGATGTTATCATTGCATTGTGATCTATGTCGTTCCCTTACTCTTCCATTACTTCTCTGCACTCATGCCCTTGACATGTTTTATTAAATATTTTTGTGTTCCTTTTTCATGCCTTACCATTTATTTCATTTTATTCTTAACATTTTTCTAATTTAACATGATTTTCATTCTATGAAGTTTATTCATCCTCCCTCAACATGCAATAATAGGTTTTCAACGGTGTTTGCATTTTAAGCTCTCAATTTTAGTAGTGAGTTTCATATCTTCATCTATACACAATGTGTTTCTAGTTTCTTTCTATTCACGTTCCTATTTCAATTCATATGATTATTTGAATATAGTGTATGATAAGGTTAATGATAAGGTTTATAGTATAACAAATCCTCCATATATTTATTTATAAAAATAATCTACGTCATGGATGAGATTGGAAAAATGTGGGGTTTTGGATATCATTTCGCTCTTCAAACTGAGATGGCTTAATTGGCTTTATGGCTATAACTTGGGCAAAGATGAGAGTAGCACCAAAAGAAGTGGGTCTTCTAAAATCATGTCATGTGAAGATGAGAATACATAGCATTATCACATCATTTCAATACAGAATCAACATGATCTTAACAAAAATAGGAATACCAAGCTACAATAAGACCAAGGGATCCTTCCTCTTTGCATTTCATTTATTTGCATGTCATTAGAATAAATAAATCTACTTCCAATATGAATAATCTATTTATATTCTTCATGCAAAATTAAACATTTATTGGATAACAAAGTCATAAATGGTGGGGATCTTCTCTAATAATGCAACATATTCCCAATCAATCCATTATCATACTTCTCAAATCTTCCTGATCATACCACTGTAAAAACTAGATAACAAATATTAACACAATTTAAAAAGTGTTTATAAATAGTTCATGAATGATTTAAGAACAAATGTTATATAAAAAATTTCAATATTTTTTTTAGAAAAAGGAAAAATGAATTAAGATTACAGATATAACCTTATAAAGAGTCCAAAAGTAGATTACAAAGACATGGGTGAACTAGACTTACACTGAACCAATTGAGCTATGTTTTTCATTGAGGTGGACTGCATGTGTATTTTGTAGTAGGCATTCAATGATTTGTTTATGCAGTATGATGGCCTTGTGGTTGTAATAATTACATGAGCAAGCATATTTATATTTTAAATCTAACTAATGTGAAGTATTCCAAAAAAAAAATCAATTTAAAGATAACTATTAAATTTCAAGATCATTCTAATAATACTCAAAAATGGATAACTATTTCTGAAAGATACAATTTGCGCAAACCCACTATCTTTAAAATTCTAATATCTATAAAGTAATAATTACTTTTATCTACAAGTAATAAGATATTGTTCAATTTATCAATTTGTAAAATATAATTGCATGAACCAATGAAAGAACCTGTAACCTCGTCTGACAAGTCCAAGTTCTAGCAATCAACAGGTGCATTTTTGCAAGTTGTTTGCACCATTTGTGATTTTGATACACTATAGTATCATATAAAAAAAAAATTAGTATGAATAATATGCAAAATCTTGTTTCTGAAATCAATTGTATATTGTATTGTTTATTAATAAAACATAAGAATTATATAAAAAATATTAGATATATTATTCATTTCAATTATTCTAACATGGTATGAAAGTATATGTTTCACTCAGATGCATCTAGATTGTTATTTCACTTGGGATGATCACTAATGCATTTCCTAACCTTGATGAGATTGGCAAAAGTTGGAGATTATTTGGTTATCTTGAGCCATTAAATTCATAGATATCAAGAAGCAAATCCACCTACACAAATTAGTCATATGTCAAAATTACATAGAAAATTGATAATCCATTGAGAAAGAATAGAACTTGACCCCTTGTTATTTGATATTGACCTTATCTACAAATAGCCAGGCAACTACTCTGACTATAGGAGGAGAAACGTTATTTAAATAAGCAACGAGGCTCATCATAACAACCTTTTTAATAAGACTGGATATTTTATTATCTATAAATGTTCCAAATCTGAACATTACACCATGGCATTAGAAGACCACCTTAAGTCAGTCTATACTTGACTACAATTCATTGAATGTTTAATAAAAAGTGAGCTTCTAAGGAAGCATTGTGTGTAAAATTTGAACTAAGAATACCAAATGTAGTAGATGGGTTTCCTGGTCATGTAGTTTACAAATTGTAGCATTGATGAGGCATCATATTCTACAAGTTCGTCCCACTTCCAATCCCAAAATTATTGCATGTTCTCCCATGGAAACTGTTATTTAATATCTCCAATTAAAACCATGCATTATCAACATTTTAATGTTAGAATGGAATTGGTGGGATTGAATTCCTGTAATCATTTTTTTTTTACTTTGAATACATACATAGTTTTATGAAGTGTTTGCAGTACAATGAACTGTATTTATGGCATCTTGGTTATATGGATAAGGTTGAAAGGATGATAAATGCTTTAATTCTATAATATATGATAGTTAATGATAAGATAAAAGTAGATGAAATCTATATTTTTAAGAAAGATTATTATTTCATCAAACAAATCCTATTACAAATTAGCTACATAATGTTGAAAAACACAACTTGCTAAGATGATGAAGGTATTCTAATTTTAAGTAATATGATAGCCAATGAGAAAATGGGATAACATATGGCACCTAGATATCTTTGGAAAAACTCATATCTCATGAGTAAACTTAACATATGACTGAAAGGTCCTAATTACAAATTAGTTTTGTAGAGTTTGGAGATGTGACTAACTAAAATGTTGACATAAATGAAAAGTTTCTCTATGGGAATTAAATATTGTCATTACTCTCCATATCATAAATCATTCCATATGACCAAGACAAACCATCAAAATAGGAAAAACAAGAATAATATAGGGCAAAGCAATGGAGGCAAAACAAAAATCTAAACTGCATAGTAGCCTCTGTGTTATGTTGTAGATAATGTGACCATAAGTGAAAGTGGTTGTACGCTCATTTCCGATCTAGACATCAAATCTAAAATCAGCCAACATAAATGCCAAAGATTGTTCAGGCTCATTCAAAAGTCATGATTCACCACTCTACACAAAACCATGTTCATGATCAAATGAAAATTTAAAAATGAAAACAACATATACCCACATCCAATTGTAAAGAAATTGAGCCATAAGTTACATGGTCTTTAACACCTCCATTAATCCATGGTGTAAGAAAATATGTTTCTTGAAGGAGGTCTCAAATTTTCTATTATGTAGGTTTCCTAGATTCTATCTAGTGCTCTCATAATATCTATCCTTTATGTTGTCTAGTTGTTGTTTTTGTCATGCAATCTCTTTTTGAAACCACTCCTTCTCCTTCTGGTATATTGCCACAAACTCTCTCTTGTGCCTTAAATTCTAATCAAACTTTTGAATATCTACCTCTACCATATCTAAAATCAACTTCACATTGTGTTGTAACTTTGGCATAGGTGTTTGATCCTTGATAGCTAATAGTTCTTTAGGTGCATTTTCTTGTAAAACATTAATTTTGTTGAACAATTGTAAACTTATAGAAAGTGTATTATTGTTTTCTATTAACATTGTTAGACCTCCATTGAACAAAATCAAAATGAAGAGGCATAAATAAAACAAAAATTATGACATTTCCTTCATTGAATCCATATCTTCTCTTTATGTCCCTAAGCTAGATAATAATGTTTATTGGTTCTCATCAACAACTAAGAAAATTAGTTCTCTGCCACTATCAAAACTTATCAATGGGAGGAAGATAGTCCAAATAAGTAATCAATATGAAATGGGAGTTGTGTTGATGCAGTAGATGGAGATATAAATGAATCATATTTATAGGGGTGAGATTGGTCGATCATTGGGTAAGAAATGTGACGAATAGGGATGAAATGCAAAGGCTGGATGTTGAAAAGGAATAATGGTGAATTTGAGAGAGGTGAGGTGAAATGCATTTTTTTCATAATTGTTTTGAGTTTCCCAACCACTTATGAATTTAATCAAACACCATATTTAAGTCTACCACTTATGAATTTTGAGTAGGTTCTAAAAGACTAACTTGTTCAATAATTCTACCATCTTCAAAACCATATGTGCAAATATAAACATTAAGTACAACATGTCCAATATTTTTGTAGATATACACATTAATTACACTAAATTTTTCTTTCAAAAACATGTGTACATATAAAAATAAAGTACAATATGTCCAATTTTTTTGCAAGTATACACATTAAGTACACCAATTTTTTTCTTTCAAAACCATATGTGTAGATATAAATATTAAGAACACCATGTCCAATTTTTTTTCAAGGTTTTCTCTCTAATCTCAATGTGTATATTGAAATGGTTATCAATGATAGATCTAGCAAGTACAAAAAATTCAATAAGGGTACAATAAAAAGTTATTCCCATGAAGTAGGATCATGTCAGATAATACAAGGGAACTTGACCAAAATAGGGAGACAATCACTAGATTGTTGTCTAACTTTCAAAGAGAAGGCAATGAAAAATGTTATTGTCCTTGCAAGAGTAGTAATGGTTTAAAAACAAGAAGAATCAAAATCCAAACATCTAAGAGACATTATAGGGAGAATAGTCACATTGAAGGGGGGTTTGATTATCATCCATTGGTAAGTTGTTTGCTATATTATTTTTGCAATTAATATACATATGAACCATGGAACAAGGGTTTGATTATCATTATTTTTATATAGGTCAATCTCCCCAGTGTAGTATTTGATATGGACCACCACATCTTGGAGGAACATGGAGGTGTGATTATTAAAGGAGAAGATCACAATCTCATGGAAGATGATGATCATGTGCCAAAAAACACATTTGAAGATGATGGTACGAATGCATTGATCCATGACACATTTGGTATTAGTACTGCTGCTGATGATGATGATTATGATGAGGATGACATTGAGGTCATCCATGATATACCTTTACTTGAGAAGGAATACATGATCCTTTATGAAGGATCCCAATCAACTCTTCTCTCTATTGTATTGTTGTTGGTGAATTTGAAGGTTATGAATGATTTATCCAACATAACAATGTCATGTATGCTAAGGTTTGTCATATACATCTTTATAGTCTATAAAAGGTGAAACATGTACTATTAAGATTGTTTATACTAACAACTTATATTTTTTGTTGTAGATTGATAGGTGACTATTTTTTACCACCATCAAATGTTCTCACTCTGTGGTATTGAGAATTATGTGCCACTATGAAATATTGGAATGGAGTATCAAGCAATATATGCTTGTCTTGAAGATCATGTTATTTATCATAAAGAACATGAAAATGTAACATAATGCCTTGAATTCCATATGAGCAAACATCAAGATGATCAAGTGACAAAAAACATGCCTCGCAAGGTTCTTCGTTACATCCTCATTATTCCATGTCTTAAACGATTATTCAAGTGCAGTAGCTTGGCACAATTTATGGATTACCATGCATAGAATAGAAGTTGAGATGATATTATTTGAATGCCTATGGATAGTTCAAAATTTATGGACATAGAGGAAAAGTGGCCACACTTTAAAGAAGAACCTTGTAATCTCAAGCTTTCTTTGGCAATTGACGATGTCAATCCATTTGGAGAGATGAGATTTGTTTACCCTGTGTGGCCTATTTTTGTTATCAACAATAACCTTCCTTTGTGGATTTCAATAAAGAGGGAGCACATTATGTTGGCAATGATTATTCCACATATTTTATTATTTTATTTTTTTCTACATGTAATTATAATTCTTGGAGTGAAATGACCACAATAATTATGTGATGTTGTTCATTCAACTAGGTAAGTACCAAGTGAAAGATATGAATGTATATATTGTGCCTCTTATCAATGAGTTGTTGGTGTTATGGAATGGTTTCACTATGTATGATATCTCTAGACCAATTGGACAAAAATAATTTCAATTCCATGCAATGCTTGTGTGGACAATTCATGATGCCCCAAGGCTGACACATTTATGTGGTATGTTATGTTAAAATCTAGTTGTATGTGATAATATTAATTTCAAAAATAAACATATTAAATCCAATTGTATTGTCATCTTGTAGGTCTTCAAACAAAGCAAAAATTGTATGTCCAATGTGTGGTCCAATGATGAAATCTTGTCATTCCAAAGTTTAAGAAAGCAGGTGTTTAATGAGTATATGCACTTCCTCCACATAAATCATAAGTATCAAAGTGTCAAAAAATATCTTTTCAATGGAAAAGAAGATACTGCAATCAAAACCATGAAGAATGGCATGTCATTTATGACAATTGGGATATAATAGAATTCAAGGTAGTATTGCTCAACCTAATGGTTTACGTTTAGAAATTATATACTTTGGTTGAGTTTTGTTGTCTAATTATGTAATTGATGATTGTGATGGTTGTCAAGGCATCATTGACCACCTTCTAAAGGGACTAAATGTTGGAAATATAGGAGGAGTAACTAAGAGGAGAGGGGTGAATCAGTTACCACAAAAATAAATTATAGATCCCTGAGATGTCAATACAAAACATAAACTATGATGAAACTAATATTGTTCGGTTAACACATAGACACTCGGTTAACACTAATAATATGTTGTAACTTGGTAACCACTAAAATAGAAATGGTTACTCAGTAAATACTAAACATGTAGAACTTGAGATATTCTCTATAATTAACCTTAATTAACTTAGTTGCATACACATAAAATAAATAGCATGAACACAAGTGACACCAAGATTTAACATGGAAACTCAATTTGAGAAAAACCACCAATTACAAGTAGTTACTGATTTTCACTCTTCTAAAGTGAGCCTTGTTAAGAGCCAACCTTGTTAAAAGTTACAAAACACACTGTTAGGTGTGACCCTATTAGAGGATTTAATCACCCTATTAGGATCAGTGGCCTTGTTAAAGTTTTTTAGACACTTCAATATAGAAATGTCACCTTGTTAAAGGATTTAAAAATAGTTGTTAAGCCAACTCGATTAAGATATTTGATACACTACTACAATGGTTAGAGAGTAACAATGATATGACCTAATTTTTAATCCAACTGTATTGCTGATTTCAAATCTCAATTCTAGCTCGAATACTTGATCCTTCCTAATCGAATGTATCTTTGTAGCTCCTCAAGGATATTCTTCTTATTCTTCTAGTTTTCTTCCTCTAAGAATCTCTTATTCTTCCATCCACTTACACACATTTAATCCTCAACTTGACCTTATACTTATATCATACACAATGTTAAGTCAGCTTGAATATACCTTAGAATAATCAATATTAATCTCCTTAGTCAGCTAGAACCAACAAACAAATCAATTAAACTTAATATGCTAAAATAAGAAAATCCTTCATCAACCGAACCTTCTCAATAGACACTAATTCAAAAATTATTTTCCTATGTTAATCATGTGAACTCGATTAACACTATATCTTCACTAACTTCCTTTGGTAACTGAGTGAGCTTGGTTAGCACTATTCCATCCAACTTTCCTTCGTTAACTGAGTGAGCTCATATAACACTAGTTCCATCTAACTTTCCTTCATTAATTGAGTGAGATCAATTAACACTTGACTTATACTAACTTCTCTTTGATGCCTAAGTGAAATTGAAATACACTATCTTTTGAACTTGGCAAACACTAGAATGCTCGACAAACACAAGAAACTATCTTCATCACCTGGGTGAGCTCGACATATATAGATTGGTAAATATATGACATTTTGTGTAACATCAAAGACAACATACAATTGATCAATTATTTTCAACAATCTCCCTCTTTGGCATTGATGGCAACACAACATGTCATAATACAATGAAATTTTAAAGCAAAATAATAGTAAGGATAATATCCCTAGTTTCATTCTGATTCTCATCCATGAGAACTCCCTCAATCAGTGTGAACGCCATCTGTCTTTAATTTCTCCCTCTATTAGCAAACTCTTTCTTCGACATCTTCTTATAGAAAACTCTATTCTTTTGATATCAGACCAAATTCTTCCTCTTTGACATATTCAAACAAAATTTCTCTGATGTATGACTATGATAGTAAATTCTTCCTCTTTAGAAAATTTCTATGATATATGATTGGACTTTCCCTCTTTGACATCTTATGCCAAAGACAATATTCAATAAATTCCAATGTACCTCATGTAAAAATTCATATGCAATCTTCCTTTTTAATTCTGCATCAACTTGACTAATCTTCAACATGCTTTGGTTGATGCATCACTAAACTTTAGTTAGTGAGCTTTAGATAGGGGAATGACCCCTAACGTACCTCTTAGATACATAAATGCATCCCTAGGAAATGACTTAGTGAATATGTCTGCAATTTGTCCTTTAGTATTCACATATTCCAATCTTACCTCTTTGTCTTGCACCAATTCTCTTAGAAAATGATATTTTATTGCAATGTGCTTGGTCTTGGTATGCATCTCAGGATTCTTTGATATATCAATTGCACTGGTGTTATCACAAAAGATAACCACTAGATCCTTGATCTCTACCTTCATACTTGCCAAAATTTGTTTGAACCAAACAAAATTGGAACAATTAACTATTGCTACAACTCCATCTCTGTTGTAGATTGATAAAGACTGATAAATGCAATTTTTCTTCCTACTTTTCCAAGACACTAGTCTCTTACCAAGAAAGAACGCTCCACCACTGGTGCTCTTCCTATCATCAACACTTTTTGCCCAAACAACATCTGTGAAGGCTTTAAAATCTAAATTGCCTCCTTTCTTGTACCATAATCCATAGTCTTCAATACCATTCAAATACCTCATGATTCTCTTGATTGCCAATGTATGATTTTCTTTAGGATTAGCTGAGAATCTTGCCACCATACTAACTACTAATGCAATATCATGTTAGTGTAAATAATTATTATTTACACTTTACTTAAGCTTACTTAGGATTAATGCATTATTTTATTATTTATTAGGTTAGAAACCTAGGAGTTTGCGTACTCATATGAGTTGTCATGTTGACAACACAAGAATTAGCAACTCTAATTTAGCACATGGTGTCCACAACACTAGAGTTTGCATAATTAACTGAGTTGTCATGTAGACAACACCGTTGTTCACACTCTAATTAATCACATTATGTCTACAACATAATTTTACATGACACACCTATGTAGGCTTATCCTCTCATCATTGCACTAACTCTTGTGCTTAATGGAGGATAATCCAATCTTGGTGGACATGTGCTTAGTTGTGAGGCTTATCATATTGCTAACTCCTAGTCATTTTAGAGGCCTTTATATATAGGTAGTTCTAGTGTACTTGTACATTATTCATTCTCATATTGTTATTATGATCATACATCATTTGGTCAATATTGTGCTTGTTCTTGAGCTTCTTGATCTTGGCATCATTTTGCCCTAAGAAAAATTCTTACATGGTATTAGAGTCATAGGAGCATCATTTCATAGCCATTGGAGACCATTCTTGCTTCACCTCTTGGAGGGCCACTGATTCAGATCTGATAAATCTGTAGTCATTGAGAGTGTCTAGAGCCAAAGTGGACCTCACCATTGCGTTCGAAACACTGATTTGATGAATTTTGACTATAAATTTTCCTACCCTATGCCATAGTCAAAATTGAAGCAATTTTTTTGCAAACCAGCACTTGAAGGCTCGATTTGTAGAATTTGGTATGATCTATTAGATCTGTGATTTTAATTTTTCAGATCTGTATTTTCTCTGCAATATTTTTGAATTTTCAAATTTGTATTTTTAGATCTACAATTTTCCTATTTTGTTCAAAAAAAATTTGGCCTATCAGGCTTGTAGAGAATTTTTTTGTAGGAATTGGATGGTCAAATCCCAGACTCATATTGGAATATTCTCTACAAATTTCAAAATATTCTTGCACATTTACGGTCTTATCCATAACATAATTGACATCGTCGATCACAAAGTTTGGCATCAGATTACATTTATGGCATTCTTCACACAACTTCTAGCACATCATATAAACCACAACGACATCACAACCTGGTAGCCTTAAGCTACTTCACATTTGACAGCTCCCACTTTAATACATCCTCGGCACCAAAAATTTGGTGAATGTGGGATTAATTCACTTCACTACTGTTGGATCTACCTCTTGCCAATAATAAAAGCTAGCCACCAACTGACTCTTCTCAATGTCGTAGACTCTCCCATCAAGTTCCTTGTAGACCCAACTAATGATATTCCAAGTGGACTAGTCAACCGCCTTCCACGTGAACCAATCAACCGCTAGCCACATAGACTAATCACCCGCCTGCTCCGTAGACCAGTCACTAGATAGCTAACCTGACATGTCTATAGACACATGTTTTCCTTGCAAGTATTCCACACATCACGTGGCATTGCCACATCAACACTATTGATGTAATCCATATGGACTAACACATCAACATCTGTACCTGCCACATCATTCGGGGAGGACATTTTTTGCTGACATAAGCATTTCATGACATTAAAATTGATGATCGTTTGACCATCATTAGCAGGCCATATTACATTGTTGTGACGGCCATTTGGAAATCAAATTTAAAATAGCATTTTGTTGATTAGACTCCTCTCTAGATTCATTTTTGATTTGACAGTCCGACTTCAGGAGGCCATATCTCAGTCATCTAGACTCCGAATCAGGTGCAATTTTATTTATTTTTTGGCCAAATTTTTAAAAAAAATTTAGTGGTGTTATTATTTTTTGGTTTTGGTGCATGAATTTGTTAGAAATTTCAATTTTTGACAACTACACCTATCTAATCCTACATTTTGCAACTTCAAACGCTCTGTATGGGCTCATCTAGACTCCAAATTAGGTTTTTATTTTTTGAAAGTGAATAATTTTTCATCTACTTTCTAGATCTATAATCAAATTATAGGCTTGTGTGGACAAAAGTACCACTTTCAAAAATAGTTACTTTTACACATTGTAATACTTTGATAAAACTTCAAATTTGTTGTACATTTGAGATATAGTGCTTTGTACCAACTTTGAACTCCTATAGGAGGTTGTAAATAGCAAAACTAGAAGACCACTAAGGCCAAAATTGGTAAGTGACTATTGTAATGGCACTAAGTATAAAGTGTCAAAATCATTTTTTGGGGGGTTGTCTCTTAGTGTTGTATTCCTCTTTTCTTGATGTTATCTTTTATTTCATTGCATAATGGGAAATCTTAATATTCCAAATTAACACCACATAACTATGCCACATGGTCTATTAAAAAATGGTGTGAATTGATGCATGAAGAAGTTTCTCAAAATGTAGATGGTTCCTTTCCTAAGCCAATAGGTGATCAAGTATCTAAAAGTGAAATTGATCCTTGAGAAAGAGCAAATAGGAAAGCCCTAAGTATTCTTAGGTTAGGGGTTAAAGACAAGATCCTCTATCAGATCATGAAGTATGATAGATCCAAGGAAACTTGGGATGCTCTTAAAAACCTATATGGTAAAGTGACTGAGGAGGATGTCTACAAGATTTAAGATGAGCTTGTCTCCCTAGATCCTAAGAGCTTTGATTCTATTCAGAATTTTATCATTAAGGTGAATGAGTTGAGAACAAAACTTGATTATTGTGGTAGTCCCATTAAAGATGATAGGTTGATTTATCTAATTCATAATAAATTGCCATCTAAAACTCCACATTTGTCTCTTCTTTCAATACCACAAAGACTACGTTAGGAGCTTCCTATAAGAAAATCACTTTTGATGATTATGCTTAGCTGTTAGTGGATGAACAAGCTAAGTTGATAACAATGGGGATCCTCAAGTCTTCAAAGTCTAAGGCATTGGTGCTTAATAATGAGGGTTCTAAAAATTCAACTAGTGAAAGTTCAAACAAAGGAAAGGGCAAAAAGAAGAAGTGGAAAGACAACAAACAAGGGAACATAGAAAAGCCTACACCACAATCAAATCAACAACAAGGCAAGTCTTCTCCTAATACCAACAAAAAGGGGGACACTAATCAGGAAAAGAAGAAGTGTGCCTATTGTAAGAAGATGGGTCATGATGAACGTCAGTGTTATCACAAGTAGGTTGATGAGTGGAAGAACATCATGAAGAAACACAATGTTCCACTTCCTAATGCTTATAAAGAGAAAGGATCTTCATCTTCAGATTCTAAGGGCAAAGGGCATGTTTTACTCACAAACATTGTTAGTCAGGGAGAATAGATTATTGACTCAGGTGTTACACATCATATGGGTGTGTCAAAGAGAGATTTTTCTTCCATGGCACATTTAGAGGTACCACACATCTTTGTAGGAGATGATACTAAAGTGAAAGTTGAAGGTAAAGGTGAAGTTGAGATGGATAATGGAGAATTCAAGGATGTTCTATATGTTCCTAATCTTACCTTCAACCTTCTTTCAGTCTACCAAATGACTCACTATGGAGGTGTAAATAAGGTTGAATTTCTTCTAGACTCAGTGGTAGTGAAAAGCATCAAGGATGACTCTATGATTGCAACAGGTGAAGCCAATCATGATTCAAGGCTTTACACTTTCTCTTCCTTTGTGCCTAAATAAAATGCACAAGCCTTGTTACTACATTCAAATAAATAAAGCAAACTGTGGCATGAGAGATTTGGACATCTCAACTATAGGTATCTTCAGCAACTTAGCAACAAAAAAATGGTTCATGGTCTACCTCAAGTTCAGTTTTCAAAAGGTTTTTGTTTAGGTTGCTCACTTGGGAAACATGTAGAAAAAATGTATGAAAAGGTGAAGTCTTGGAGAGCACAATCTGTTCTTGAATTGGTTCATAGTGATGTGGTGTGCCCATTTCTAGTGCCATCATTTGGCAAGTCTAGCTATGCACTCACCTTCATAGATGAATACTCTCACTTTACTTGAGTCTTCTTCATGGCTCATAAGAGTGAAGTGTTTGAAAAATTTCTTAGCTTCAAGGCTCAAGTGGAAAAGTAGTCAGAAAAATCCATCAAAGTTCTTCGAACAGATAATGGGGGGGGAGTATGTGAACTCAAGACTAATAGACTTTTGTACTCAAAAGGAAATTGACCTCCAACATTTAGTATCATACACACCATATCAAAATGGTGTTGCTAAGAGGAAAAACTAAACCCTCAAGGAGATGACCACTTGCATGCTACTAAACAAGTCTCTTGATCAATTCTTTTGGGCTAAAACAATGAATTGTGATAACTATATCTAGAATAGGAGTCCTCATAAGGCTTTGGATGGTGTAACTCCTTTTGAAGCTTATATTGATAGGAAACCTTCAGTTAAGCACTTTAGAGTCTTTGGTTGTCCATCATGGGCACAAATACCTCCATAGAAATGCAAACAATTGGAAGCTCAAAGCAAACCTTGCATCTTTGTTGGATAGTCAGACTCATATAAAGCCTACAAGTTGATGGATCTAGAGACACATGACATATTCTATGAGAGGAGTGTACATTTAAAAGAAAGTTGTCCAAGCTTTACTTCTTTAACTCCTCCTTCTTCCTCCTTCATTGAATAGAGTGATAGTGATAATAGTGACTTGGAAGATGTTTGTCATTGACCCAAATAGAGGTATCAACTAGCAGAGGTTGAGGATATTCCTTCTACATCTTCTTCCACTAGACCAAGATGGGCTCAACTGACATTGGATGTGGCAGGACCATTGGTAGGGAATCCTTTAGATACTAGGAGGACAAGATCACAACACAATTCACTCCCAAAATACTTATATTGTAGTAGCTTCTAATCCACAATCATTCAAAGAAGCATCAAGTATTCCAGAATGGGATAGAGCAATGGAAGAAGAATATAATTCTCTTATGAGAAATGATGCATGGGACTTAGTCTCTCTTCCTAAGGGAAGAAAATTGGTTCAGTGTAAGTGGATCTATTGGACCAAGTTTGTAGCAGATGGAATTGTTGACAAACATAAGGCTAGACTTGTTGCAAAAGATTTCTCTTAGGTACGTGGCATTGATTACACTAAGACCTTTGCACTAGTTGCAAAAATGAATGCTAGCTATAGCAGCTCCTCAGAGATGGGTTGTTCATCAGATGGATGTGAAAAGTGCATTCTTGAATGGTGATCTTCAATAGGAGATTTATATGGAGTAGCCACAAGGGTTCATTCAAGATGCTACCTTGGTTTGCAAATTGAAAAATTCTATCTATGGACTTAAACAAGCTCCAAGAGCTTGGTATGCCAAGACAAATTCTTTTCTTCTCTCCAAAGTGTTCACCAGATGTCATTCTAATCTGAATATCTACATTCTTCAAAGGGATGATTCTCACCAACTCCTTGTGCTTTATATTGATGACTTGATCATTACAAGGAGCACAACATCCATTATTGATAGTGTCAAGGCTACTTTGCAGGACAGGTTTTTGATGATAGACTTGGGTCTACTTCACTATTTCCTTGGTATTGAGATACATTAGTCTTTATCAGGGATCACATTATCACAACCCAAGTATGCTCTTGACCTAGTTGCTTAGTTTTTCATGAGTGACTGCAAGGCTCCATCTACTCCCTTTCTTTTAGGTGTTAAGTAAGAAGCAAAGTGTTCCACTCCACTTGTTGATGCTACTTTTTATAGACAGTTGGTTGGAAGCCTCATCTACTTGACACATACATGTCCTAAAATCTCATTTGTAGTTGGCATGGTTTCTCACTTCATGCAAGAGCCACATAAACTTCACTGGAAGGTAGCCAAATACATCCTCCATTACATCCAAGGTACACATACACATGGGATACACTATGCAACTGGTACTGGACTACAATTAGTGGGATATACAGACTCAAACTATGCAGGGGATCTTGATTCTTGCAAGTCTACTTCAAGATATATGTTTCATCTTGGTTTCAACCTCATTTGTTGGCAGAGTAAAAAGTAGAACACTATTTCTCTTTCATCGACTAAAGCTGAGCATTGAGGAGCTATGACTATGGAAACAAAAGCTATTTGGTTACAATAGATTCTAAAGGAGTTTAGTTTTGATCTACCTAGACCCATAGTCATCCATTGTGATAATCAGAGTGCTATTGAAATCTCAAAACATCCAGTGCAATATCAACACACCAAACATATTGAGGTTCATATGCACTACTCTAGAGAACAGATTCATGAGCAGGTCATTGCATTGTAGTATTGTCCTATAGAGTAGCCAATAGCTGACATCTTCACCAAGCCCTTCACGAAGGTCAAGTATCTTCATTTGTGAGATCTCTTGGGGGTGAGGGATTTTTCACTAGGGGGGTCACATGACTCTTCTCTTCTATATTGTACATATCTCTCTTTTGGGGGGAGGGTTTTTCCCATGAGGTTTTCCCTCTTTCTCCATTTTTAGAGAGATTTCATTTCATTGCATTGCATTTTATGTACAACATTGCATTTGTACTTGGGTACTTAACATGGCCTAGTAGCCAAGACCCATTATGCATTGCATTAGCTTTTGTGAGCTTAAGTGCATTCCCCTAAGTTGCACTTGTGGGGGGGGATGTTAGTGTAAATAATTATTATTTACACTTTACTTAAGTTTACTTAGAATAAATGTATTCTTTTATTATTTATTAGGTTAGACACCTATGAGTTTATGTACTCATATGAGTTGTCATGTTGACAACACAAGGGTTAGCAACTCTAATTTAACAGATGGTGTCTACAACATTGGAGTTTGCATAATTAACTAAGTTTTCATGTAGACAACATAGTTGTTCACATTCTAATTAAGCACATGGTTTCTATAACATAATTTTATGTGACACACCTATGTAGGCTTCTCCTCTCATAATCGCACCAACTCTTGTGCTCAATGGAGGATAATCCACTCTTGGTGGACATGTGCTTAGTTCTGAGGCTTATGATATTGCTAACTCCTAGTCATTCTAGAGGCCTTTATATATATGAACTTCTAGTGTACTTGTGCATTATTCATTCTCATATTATTTTATGATCATACATCATTTGGTCAATATTGTGCTTGTTCTTGAGCTTCTTGATCTTGGCATCATTTTTCCCTAAGAAAAATTCTTACATATCAGACCTTGTATGCACTACATATTACAATTTTTCAATCATTGATCTGTATGTGTTCTGATCTACCTCCTTGGAATCATATTTTTGGAAAGCTTATGTCCAATAGACATAGGTGTTCCAACTAGTCTTGAATCCTCCATTCCAAATTTCTTCAATATCTCCTTGATATACTTGAATTGAGTAATGTAGATACCATCTTTCTTCTGTTGAATCTACAATTCAATAAAGAATGTTCTTTCTCCAAACATGGACATCTTGAATTACTTGCCCATTTCCTCTGAAAAGGCTTTGCATAATTCAACATTTCTAATAAACAATGTATCATCCACAAAGATATTTGCCAACACAATCTTCTTGTCTAGTCCTTCTTTGATGTATAGGTTTTTGTTATCATTTGTCCTTTGAATACCAATCTTCATCAAATAGTTATGAAGTATTTCATACCAAGCTCTAGGAGCTTTCTTAAGACCATACAATGTTTTGTGTAGCTTGAAAACCATACCCTTTTTATTGGGATCTACAAAACCTTCAGGCTTCTCTATGTAGACTTCCTCTTCAAGAATTTAGATTTCACATCCATCTAATAAACTTTAAATCTTTTATGTGTAGCATAAGCAAGTAATGCCCTGACACCTTCTAATCTTGCAATAGGAGCAAAAGTTTCACCATAATCAATGCCATCTTCTTGAGAATATCCTTTGCATACTAACCTTTCTTTATTAATTGAAACTTCTCCATCTTCATTCATTTTGTTTCTAAAAACCCACTTTGTTCCAATTACATTCTCATCCTTGGGTCTAGGAACAAGAGTCCAGGTCTTATTCCTTTCTATTTGTTCTATCTCTTCATTCATTGCTTCAATCTAGCTTTCATTATACAAAGTATCTTTAACTAATCTAGGTTCAAATTAAGTAAGCAAACATGTACCTTTCAATTTTTTCTTTGTCATAGTTACATCTAACTTGTCTCCAATGATTTGATCAAGTGCACGGTGCCTTCTAACATATCTTGCTAACATAGGTGCTTTGGATTTTTCTTGGATTCCACTATCTGTGACTCAAGACCTTTAGATTCAGACTTGGGTTGCACTGGTTGCAACTTGGTAGCCTCTGACTATGAGTCAAGACCTTTAGACTGTGAATTGGGCTATATTGGATGTAACTTAGGTGCTTCTGGAGATTTTGGGGACTCGTGAGGTGAAGTCTACTGACTTCCAATTGGATTAGGCAATGTATCAAGTTCAAAGTAAATAAACTTTTTGTAATCTTCAGGTTATTTGTTGCTCTCTTCTTCACTCTTTTCTGAAAACTCATCAATTCTTACATGTGCACTTTCTATTATCTTATGAGTTGATAGATTCAAACATTTATATGCTTTACTTTTGCCAGAATATCCTAGGAATATAACTTCATCACCTTTGACATCAAATTTACCTTTCCTAGTCTCTTTTAGAATATAACATTTTCTACCAAATACTTTCAAGTAACTTACATTAGGTTTGTAGCTATACCATAGTTTATAAGGAGTTTGATTTGAGTCTTTCTTTAGTTTTACTCTATTCAAGGTATGAAATTTTGTACTGATTGCTTCCTTCTAGTATTTGATTACAACATTCTTTTCTATCATCAAGGTTCTTGCACAATCCATGATTGATATGTTCCTTCCTTTTTCTATACCATTCTATTGAGGTGTACCAGGGGCTGATACATGCCTTTGGATTCCTCTTTCAATGTAGAATTCATTGAATTCATTAGAAATTAATTCACCTCCTATATCCGATCTCAAACACTTTGGCTTCTTTCATGTTTCCTTCTCTACTCTTGCCAGATACCACTTAAACTTTTGAAAAGACTCAAATTTATCTTTCAGATACATTATAGTCATCATTCTAGAATAAATATCAACAAATAAAATAAAGTAATTATCTCCACTATAGCTCTCAATTCCAATAGGTCCACAAAGGTTTGTATGAATCAACTCCAAGACTTCTTCAAAAAGATAGTTCTTGCTCTTGAAACTTGTCTTGCCCATCTTATCAATTAGACAATTTTTACATAGGCCTATATTAGGTTTCCTCAAACTAGGAATACATCTCACTCTTTTGTTTTTGCTTATGTTGATCAGGTTATCAAAGTTCACATGACACAACCTCTTATGCCATAAACAATTTTCTTCTACTTAAGCAATGAACATTGAACTTTCACTAAGATCTAGATAGAATAAGTTACCTTTAGTTTGGTTCCTAGACTCAATTAGATTTTCTTTTCCATCTAGCAGCTTGGCCTTCCCATTCATGAATTCTACCTTGAATCCAATGTTATTCAATTGTGCCATACTTATTAGATTATGTTTTAGTCCTTCAACCCAATAAGCATTATCACATCTAAGTTCATTGGTTAGTGAGATACAACATTTTCCCTTTATGCAACATGGTTCATTGTTTCCAAATCTTATACTTCCACCATCATAGTATTTCATATGTTCAAACTTTTTTTTTGTCACTAGTTATATGATGTGAATAACCACTATCATTAATTCATTTATCATTTTTGCTAACATGAGAAGTAAGTGTCATTTTATCTTCTTCATCATCAGATTCATCTTTTACATCAATATAGACCATTTCATCATCATTGCTACTATTTGAATCTTTATCCATAAAACAAGACTTCTTACCTTTATCCTTGTAGTCCTTGTAGCTTTTAAAATCCTTCTTGCCTTTGAATTTGATGTTCTTCTTTTCATCTTTGTCTTCTATATTTGGACACCTTACGCCAATGTGACCAACTTCTTTAGAAGAAAAATAGATTAAAGGAATTTTACCTTTATACTTTCCTTTTCCTTTGGAATACCTTATTGCAAGTAATGCTTTAATGGCTTCAAGGCCACTACCAGAATTGTCTTCCTCTTCACTTTTAGATTTCTTTCCTTTAGACCTTTTAGCTTTATTCTTGAGTCAAAACTTGGCTTCAAATGTAGACTCAAGATTTCTAAAACTAGGAACATAATTATCATAGTTATCTAGCTCAAATGTTGTCAATCTTCCAACTACTACATCCAATGGTATATCATTCTTTGGATTACATGTCATCTCTTGAATTGCTAAAACTCTGATTGTATATATAAGAAGAAGTGTTTTGAGAAACTTTCTTACCACTATCTCATCTTCAATCTTTCCTCTTGAGACTTTGATTGCACAAACACTAGCTTTTATTCTATCGATGTACTTTGTAATTTTCTTATCTTCTCTCATCTTTATTTGATCAAATTTTCCTCTGAAGCTTTCAAATTTGGCTCTTCTTACATTATCATCTCCTCCTTAGATGGCTTTCAACTTGATCTATATCTCATAAGCAGTACCATAGTCTTTGACTTCATCAAATTCAGCATTGTTGAGAGTTGAAGCAATATCAATCATCACGATTCTTCTTCTCTACAATTTCTTCAACAATCATAGTTCTAGTAGGTGCCACATACTTAGAATTCAAATATTTTAGGCTTGAATCATTGATGGTTACCAAATGTAACTTCATAAGTTCCTGCCATACATTGAATTTGTCTCTATTCAACTTGGGGATCTCCTTCTGTAAGACATCTTGATCTTTTTCTTAGGTCCTTGAAACCTTCTCTCCAAGAACCAAAGGCCCTGATACTAATTGTTGGAAATATAAGAGGAGTAATTGAGAGGGGAGGGGTGAATTAGTTACCATAAAAATAAATTTAAAATCCCTTAGATGTCAATACAAAAGATAAACTTTGATGAAATTGGTGTTTCTCAATTAATACATAGGCACTCGGTTAACACTAAAAATATGTTGTAACTCGTTAACCACTAAATAACAACTATTACTTGACAAATATTAAACATACAAAACTTGAGATATTATTTATGATTAACCTTAATTAACTTAGTTGCATACACATAAAAGAAATAACACGAACACAAGTGGCACCAAGATTTAATATGGAAACCCAATTTGGGAAAAATAACCAATTACAAGTAGTTACTAATTTTCACTATTCTAGAGTGAGCCCTGTTAGGAGCCAACCCTATTTAAGGTTGCCAAAAAAACTTTTAGGTGTGACCCTATTAGAAGATTTGATCACCCTATTAGGAGTGGCCTTATTAGAGGTCTTTAGACACTTCAATCTAGAAATTTCACCTTGTCAGAGGATTTACAAATAGCTATTAAGCCAACTCGGTTAAGAGATTTGATACATTTCTATAATGGTTAGAGAGTAATAATGATATGATCTGATTTCTAATGCAACTATATTGCTAATTTCAGATCTCAATTTTGGCTTGAATATTTGATCCTTCCTGATCAAATGTATCTTTATAGCTCCTCAAGGATATTCTTCTAATTCACTTCCTTTAAGCATCTCTTATTCTTCCATCCACTTACACACATTCAATTCTCAACTTGACCTTATATCATACATAATATCAAGTTGACTTGAATACATCTTAGAAAATTAATATTCATCTCCTTAGTTAGCTAGAACCAACAAACAAATCAATTAAACTCAATATGCCAAATAAGAAAATCCTTTGTTAGTCTACCCTACTTGGTAGACACTAACTCAGAAATGATTTTCCCATGTTAACTAAGTTAACTCGATTAAAACTACATCTTCTCTAACTCCCTTTGGTAATTGAGTGATCTCGGTTAGCACTGTTTCCATCCAACATTCCTTCATTAACTCAGTGAGCTCGGTTAACACTCAACTTTTGCTAGCTTTTCTTCGACGGCTGAGGGAACTCAACATACAATGTCTTTTAAACTTGGTAAACACTAGAATGCCTGGTAGACACAGGAAATTGTCTTAATTACTCGAGTGAGCTCGACATACACTAACATGTAATGATATGACATTTTTTGTAACATCAAAGATAATATACAATTGATCAATTATTTTCAACACTAAAATATTATCCCAGAGAATTTAGTAGGCTTCCCTATTATGAGAAACTACAAATTATGCATTTTTTTGATGCTATGCATATTGAAAAGAATGTTACAGAGATGTTGTGGAAATTATTGGATGGAAGGTGTGACAAAGATAAACTTAACAAAATTTGTAGTGGCATTCATGATTCCAATCATGCAATGAAAAATATCATTGAATTAAATAGAAATGGAGACTGGATTAATGCAAGTGTCCTTACTTGGTTATCAAGGAGTAGCAAAGTAATGCTATAAAATAAGTCATATGAAAATTTTAATTTCCTATAGGATTTCTTATGAATATAAGCAATCTCATATCAAAGAAAAGTGAATTTGGGTCAGGGCTAAAAATGCATGATTGGCATACCTTCATCAAGGTAAGTCACAATCTTTTGTATTTACAATATTTGTAAAACTGCATTCAATTTCTATTTTATTATATTAGAAAAGAATGAAATGATCAGTTGACAATTATTTTAGTATGTACTACCACTATCACTCCCAGACAACTTTGACAATAATATCAAAGAAGTGATATAAGATCTTGGAGAATATATGAGGTAAGAAGTGATATTTGTTCAATATATCAAACAAGTAATATGTTGTGAAGCCTTGTATTTATATTTTTTTTTTGTCTTGAATCCTTTGTAGGTGGTTGTCATCTAAAGAAATCCATAAAGAAGATATAAGATATTGGAAGAAAAGAATTCATCTACTAATTTGTGAAATGCAAAAGTGTTTACCATCAACTTTTTGCAATGCACAAAGACACTACCTCATAAACCAAGTTGAGGATATTGAATTGTGTGGACTTGTACAACCTAGATCACTGTGGATGGTTGAAAGAAAAATGAAATTTTTGAATGGTTTGGTTTGATAAAGAGCACGTCTTGAGGGTCCTATGGTTGAGGGCTATATGGTATACCAGATGATTGTGTACGTTACTCAATATCTTCCTAATCTTGCAACAAAGACCCATATAGATTGCATTTGAGATCTCAAATCCATTAAATTTTTTGAAGGGGAGTATTTGGAGGGGAACGGTAGATTTAGGAATGTCAAAGGCAATAAATTATGAGATGTTATTGTAGTTAATTAATTCTTAATCTTCAAAATAAATCTCTTGTAAGTCATCTGTTTATTTTTGTATAGTTGCTAAAGATTGGGATGCAATACATTTGTTTATTGCAAATAATCAAAGATTGGATGACGATATGGATTGAACGATGTCTACATTTTGGTCATAGATTAAAATGGGAATTTGTGTCTTCATTGGTTATAAAAGCTCATTGTAATGGAGATCTCAATGTTACACAAAAGGAAATAGATTTAGCATATGGTTTAAGAGATCTCTAAGTACTTATAAGTTTGTTAATCAACCGTATGTTTTTGAACTCGTGATGTAATAATTTATACATGTTTGACATTAATGTAGGTGAAACACCACAAGGCTATGTTATGAAATGGTTATAAAATTTTCATCAAAAATTTTGATGACACAAAGAGAACTTGTGATTCCGGGATAAGTGCAGTCTTCCAGGCGACCAATATTTCATCTAGAAATGACTTACATCCTCAAGAATTTCAAAATCAATACTATGGAATTTTGGTTGATATACTTGAGTATGACTTTAATTCCTTCAAATTAGTTCTCTTCGTTGTCAAATAGTACAAGCTATGAATCAATCAAAATGATCTTGATAGAACTGTTATTGAGCATGAGAATGAATTTCCAATGATTAATACAAGGTTGTTTGAGCCAGTTGCGGATGATCCCTATGTTCTTCCAAGCCAATGTGAATAGGTATTTTAATTAGAGGTTCCACATAAATTGGGTTGGTCATTTTTTGTTAGACATCATCAAAGAGGATGGTTGATAAAGTATAATGTGATGAAAGAAGAAGATACCGAGGAAGAGAAAGAAGTGGATCATGATCAAGAGTTAGTCAATGATGCTCTTGATGCAAATGATGCTACTACTGATCATGATGATGATGCTTCTATTGATCAAGATGATGATGATGAGGATGATGAGGATGATGATGATGATGATGATGATGATGATGACAATGACAACCACGATAGTGGTGGTGATGATGTCAGTGATGATGATAATCTTGATGGTGAGATGGATGAAGAATAATATCAATGGCAGGGGGGTTGATCAGCCAACATTGAAGGGGGGTTTGATTATCAATGACAAGAATGAAATGTATAGTTATGTGACCAATGTTTATGCTATTCAATATTGAGTTCTTGATAGATCAATGATTACTTTGATTAACTTGTCATGTACCTTTTATTGTTTATAATTCATATGTGATGCTAATAT
Organism: Cupressus sempervirens; assembly: GCA_028749045.1. Classification (NCBI taxonomy): domain Eukaryota; kingdom Viridiplantae; phylum Streptophyta; class Pinopsida; order Cupressales; family Cupressaceae; genus Cupressus; species Cupressus sempervirens. The sequence continues at coordinate 76,880,126 of CM053787.1, forward strand.
TCAATGTAATTTTGAGTATATGTATCATGAATATTTTACGTAACATAAGATAATTAATTTACATATGCAAAAAACTGAAACCCTTTCACAAGCATCCCACATAGTCTCATGGATCATTAGGTATAAGTCAATACATCCCATAGATATTAATGTCTTTTACCATTTGTAAAATATCTCTCTCATTGACACCTATCTCTCTTATTTCATGGAGTGCAGGTACCAATGAATAGGTATTTTTCAAATTGTCTTCCTCAAGCGAGGAAAATGTAGGAATGGAAGAAGAAAGTGAGACATTTAGTATGTCTAAATCAAGGAGATCGACTTGAGGTCAAAATATCAAAAAGAAATTGAATAAGCACATGAAATGTTTCCTTCCTCAAGAGAGGTCATGTTCTTATGATGATGAGAGTTAAGGAAACTCCGATGTACCCTTTAGGTACAAACATTTATAGAAAAAATGGGTCCCCGATGAACTTCCTCCAATAAATACTAATTTTTGTGTTAGAGAGAGGATATATCACATAACACCATCCTCATTACATGGTTTGGGCCTATTTTCCATAGATGGCATAAAGGTCTCTTACAAAAAGGTTGTTGAATTGATGGAGTATGTTAGACCTTGCTATGATTACAGTAATTGGATGCAAATTGTTAGATTAAAAAAAAGTATGTGTAGGTATGCACTCGTGGTAAATTACATACAACAAAAAGTTAGTGAAAAAAGTAAAATAATAGCTATATACATTGATAGAAGTCCAAAAACATTAGGAAATATTATAGGTGTTATAAATCATACACAACCTATGTCAACTCAGAAGTGACTCAATTGCATATTTGAGGCGTGCGAGGGAAATCTCATATTTGTATGTGAGATAAAATAATATGTGGAGGCGAAGAGATTCTTATTGATTACAATTCGAATCACATAGATACAAACAAAGCCACTATCATGGGTGAGGTGGTACATACTATGCACATTTAATATCAAGTCCAATCAATGAATCCAAGACATAATTTTAATTTTTTTTGCTAACTTAGAATAATAGCACGTGTGTTTTAACATGTCTCAATGATTTTTTTGAAAGACATGGCTATAATATGGATCAGCAGCCACATGATAAGCACGATAACAATGGTTCTTACAAGACTTCTTCTTCCTAACATGTAAAACTCATTGTTGTTGTACAAATTAGATACAAGAAATATGTTAATGCGTATTTTTTATTATGTTTTATTCTTCACTACTATTTTGGATTGATTTTAAATATGGTGCTAATAATATTGTTCTCACATACGTGTGTTGATCATGAAAAGGGAAAGGAAAAAGTAGTCTATGATGAGCCACATGATGAGCAAGATGAATTTATGATTAATTTTGCATCAGCCAGTGATCCTATGGCTGCAATGCAAAAGTTGCTTCATGATTTATCAAGATCATTAACACAATTGTCATCAATTCGACCTCTAACTCCTCAAATACAATAGAGAGAGGATGAGTTGATGCACCTAGTTGAGACATATATAGTAAGTATTAATGTAGTTTTTAATTATAAAAAAAATTCAATAACATTTTTAATAGTATATTGTTTTATTTATGTCATTAAATAAAATGCATATGTGTTATTTTTATAGATTATGCTGAAGAGGTTCAAGGGAAATGCCCTAGAGACTGATACTTTAGGTGGTTCAAGTAAATCATATGTTCTATCCTACACTTTTATTTTTCTCGAACAATATTTTTTGTAATAGCTCTAACAATATTATTTTATTGTGCTCTACCAATCTCATTTTTCAACTCCTACCATTGATCATATGTTCACTACGCTGCTTACTACAAGGAATATAACCAAAGAGGTGATGTCGATTGCAATGTTGGCAACACATTGCATGGCCATAGATGCGATGGCAGTGCCTATTGGTAAGTAAAGTCCTCTTTTTCTTTCTCATTTTTCATGTGTTTATTTCACTTGAAGTATTATTTCTTAGGGGGTATTTTGTAATATTGGATTCATTTTATGCAAGATGCGATGAGGACATTCCTAGGTGTACCCGTGTTAGATGTACGAGAACACTAAATAATTGTGATCAATTTCTCATGAGCAATGAAGATGGACTTCCCCTGAGAGTAGTCCAACTAATAGGTACTTTAAAGATTGATAATTCCTTTTACTATACAATATTATACTCATAATCAAATGCACTAACCTCCTGTGCAGTCCCTTGCAATAACTACTAATCTCATTATTATTTTGTAGGGAATAATCTATTTTATGAAAAACTTAATGATTAATGTTTTCACATATTTGGATGGACCATACACACATGGTATTATATTTTGATTTCATTGCTAGATCATGTTTCCTTTGATCAATTTCTTCAAGTAAATTAAAAGGTAGCTTCAATTCATTTACAAATTTAACAATTTTTTTCTTTTCTTAAAAGGTGGAATTTACAACAAAATAGTCAAAAGATAAACTCATTGATTCCATGAAAACACTTTTTGGACCCAACATATTTCAAAGGCTTAGGCTCCTTGAGGAATCAAGCCAAACTTTGAATTATATTAAGTACAACTACAAGTCCCAAATGTAAAACAACCCTTGTTATGAGCGGCCCCCCTATATTCCTATTATTTAGTGGAAGAATCTTTAAAAAGATGCCACTGAAAAAGTGCAAGACATTGTGGAGAAATAGTACCACTTGAGGAAAGAAGGCAACCGAAGAAAGCAAATAGAAGTACGAGCAACACAAGCTCAGCTTGGGTGGATATTCAAAACTTGTTGCATGAATTATAAGTATAAATAAATGAAAAATTATATTCAAATATTTATAAATTTTTCTCAATTTAGTCTTTGATGAAATTGATTACAAAAAAAATTCATGATACCAAGAAAAATGTAGGCCTTGGAGTTTAAAAAAAGAACTTCTAAAGATGACAAGAAAATAGGCTACAAACAAGGCTATACAACGATGGTTGGACGACTTCGAGTAATGAGAGCACAAGGTTCTTTTGTTGGATCTATCGATGAGGTAAATAACTTGATTGATTTTTATTTCAAATTGAATACTTTAGCAATCATTGTATTTGATATCAAGTTCCAAAAATATAAGTCGTTATATTTGTTTTAAGTAAATTTGTTTAAAACTTTAAAGTGGATATATTTATGTGTATTAAAATAAATGATTAACATTTCTTAGTATTTTTCTTGTATTTATATGTATATATTTTTTATAAATGTACTAATTATTTACATTGGATTGCATCCTACCAATCGTGATACACCAGCCAAGTACCATGGAGGCGTTGATATGAATGTGCATCATAGTACTGAAAGTATATATTTTCTATTCGATTTTTTATTTCTGAATTATTAATATAGGTAAACATTTTAAATTGAACTTGGTGTAGTAATACAAATTTAACTATAATATGTGTTGGGATTAAGAAAAAATCTTATATTGTAGTCTTAGGGGATGTAAAGGTTGTTCCTGATGAGCGTGCTGAGGTTCAAGCTGTCGAGCAAGATGATGTAGTTGGACAAGGTAAAGAGCTCTATAATGTTCTTTAAAGTCTCAAATTTTTTAACTTTAACCCTTTTATTATTTATTGCAAAGGACTACAAGATCATGTTCATGGGTGAGAAGAAATGTCGATAATGACATGGATATGCCTCTACAACAATATAGGGAAGGACAAAAAAAGAAAAAGACAAAAAAATAATTATTCTCATTTATGTAACTTATTTGAGAATGACTAATTTTTATGTCTAGAGATTTTATTTATGTTCTACCGAATGTTCATGTGAATGTTCTAATAAATATTATGTTTTAATGTTAATGTGGAATTTAGATGTTGCCAGGGGGGTGGCGTTGGGGTGGAGCCAAATGAGCTTCCACCTTCACGTGGTTGGCCCTGGTTAGTAGAGAATATCAAACTATTCTTGAAACCAAGCAAATCTCAACATTAACCTATGATTGTATGACAACTAACTATGTGAATCTCTTGGTTTCAGGCAATGCAGAAGAAGGTCATAGTTCAATATGCAATCTCAATTCATATGCATACGACATCAGGAGGAGCTAAGAAATGCAACAATTTTTCATTTTTGTTAGAGGTCTCTAATTAGGTATTTTAATTTATAGACCATCACAAACATTGTAACTTTGACTCTTATAGGAAAGGGTAATGTCCTCAACATGCAAGAAAATCAAGACTTTCTATGTGCTAGTTTGTTGAGGGCATTCTTTTGTCCATAGCAGCTTGAGTTATAATGTTCACGATGGTCTACAATTTTAAAAACTTAATAGACCTATTAAATAAATGTAAACGTGGTGCATTTTTCTAGCTCCACCTGTTGTTTATGCATATAGAACGTAATTGCATGTGCATTCTCAATTCAAAGTGGTAGAATCTTATTTTGGATGTGACTCTAATACCCACTGGAGAAGCTTTTTTGGCTAAAGAATCACATGCTGGGAAGAACATACCTAGATTCAAACATTCTTTAGACTTGGGATGTTTCTTCCAGTCCCCACTGAATGATGTTTTATCAAGTTTGATGTGGCTAGAAGTCACAAGTTTATCAAATCAATGATAAGATTGTCATTCACATCTATGATTTTGCATTAACAAGTTTAATTAATTGCTAGGCTATTGTTGCAAACTATACATATGCTTAAACTTCCTTTTGGGATCTGAAATTTTTAGAAAGTGAATGAATTCTTTTTCCTATTATCAAAGACTAAAGCCTAATAAAGTGATTCAAGATGATTGCATAGACTACATTCCCTGCATGTTTTTAAATATATATAATGTAATGTACAAGGGTATATGTTTCAAAATTACTGCTTGTAAATGTGTTGTATCTTATAGGGGTCATCCCATTTTTAGGATTCAAGAAATGTGATACCTACCTTGTAATTTTTCTTTGCAAAAGTTAACAACACAAGAGGTAAACATTAATTCTATGCAATTTTTGAATTTTGATATGTCAACATAGGTCCTCAACTATATGTATTATGAACTAAAGGTTTAACAAAAAAAGATGAGGAAGAGTTTACCAAGCTATTAAGGACTGCAGAGAAAACACCTGGTTTGTACTTTTCATATGATGTAAATTTAACTCTAAAGTAAGGTCATAGTTTTCTCACATTAATTGTTGAATAATATTTTGGGGGTATGCAAATTATTTGAGCACTGTCAATATTATTTTGTTATTAAAAAGCATCACTACTTATTTTCTTATATGTGTAATGTTGGTTCTGAAGTGCATAAAGATCTGGCAGTTTGAAAATTGAGTCCAAGTTGCTACCACTTTGGAAGTAGGTATAGAGTTTTAAATCAAAGTTTCAAGTTTGTTACTTAAATAAATCCCCATTTTTTAAAGTTTATTTCAACATTATGATGTTTTCATACTCATGGTAAATCACAACTTTGCCTTTATATTGTAGAATTTATTTGGTAAGGATCCTTATTGAGATGTTACATCTATTCACTCAGAATTTATTTATTTTTTACATTGAGGTTATTATTGCATTTGTGAAGGATACTTATTAGCATGATAAGAACATGGCTTCCAAAGTCATTTTGAATAGAGTCTATGAAGCTAGATTGTAATGCCCAACCTGGAGATCCCTTGAACAAGGATTCAAAATAAGCCAAGATTATTTTTTTACAAGTATGAGTGCACACAACAACATTATACAAAGATCACAAAGATCGCAACGGAAGACTCAACCACAATCTCAACAACCAATGAATCTCCAAATTCCACTATCCGAACTGACATGACTAATTGAATGACAAAAAACCACTACGACAAAAGAACCTAAAATCTCTGAACTGCAGAAGCAAGGAAACACTAGCAACCCTAAAGGGTACTTAAAACACCAAAATGTGTTTCCCAAAAACCAACGAAGATACCCCCTATTTTTTGCATGAGGACAATAGATTGACAAAATCTCGCATAAGAAAGTGCAACACTACCTACGAGGATCTACCTTTCGCATGAGGAAATGCATCAAATGGTGCGAGGAAGTACTTGGCCCAATAGCCAAAGTACCCCAAACATTGGTGTGGGCTTTTGCGTGAGAAAGTGCCAAAAGCCATGTGAGAAAACCCAACACACCATACGAGCTTTTGCATTCTCACACGAGAATAGAAGACATCACGTAAGAAAACATAAAGGTAAAAAGCTAAGAAATAAAGTTCCTCTACATTAGGGAGTATCGAATCCACATATCGAGGAAAGACACTCGATCAAATAACCAAAAGATGGAAAGACAAAATCTAAATCTAAACATATAACAAAGTAGTGAAGGGAAATAACTGAAAGCAACATCGCAGTGAACAGAAGCATCATTGCGATGAACTAAAATAATGAACTAAGTGTGCAATTCCTCCCATCCATAATAGCATCATGAGACCTCAAGGGTCCTAGCCATCATAATAATAAGAAATCTAACATGTTAAACCAAAAGCAATAGATACTCCAACTAAGCAGATAACATCATCTATCATACGCTAAACATCATAATACGGGAATGTGTCAGTAAAATAACATCATTTAAACATGATATACAAGCATTCCAATGAAAGTATAAATCACAAGAAAGCATACTATGAAACCCAAAGTACCAAGTGAAAACATCTAGCAACGGTCGTACTAGGATAATAGACCATCTTTTGACATCAATCCCCAGTAGTGGTGAAGGTAGCTACACCTCCCAATCACGTGGAACTCGTAGGCCCACTCCCACCATGCTGAAGGAGATAATGATCCAACCACAAAAACACATAAAGAAAACATCCATGGCTAAAACTCACACTAGACAGTAATGATGACTAAAATCAAGATCAAAGACAATGCATAAACTACAAGTCCTAGTCAAACACTCAATGGCTTCTAAGTAGGGGCTGACATCATGGAGAGTTGCTTGCAATCCAAAAGCTCAAGCTCAGATCATGCAGCTCAACTCCCCAATGGAAGGCTCTTGCACTAACATTTTATTATCTTTAATTATATTACCACCCAGTGTTTTATTTAGTTATCACTTACTTAAAACTTCCTCTGCCAACCAAAAGGAAATAGTCACTAGGTTGTGAGATAGAAGTCCCCTCCATATGCTACCCTACCCTACCCATGCTCATCCAACAATGAGTGCCCGTAGGCATGCATATTCCCAACCCAACCCCAATGATCATAACTCCTGGAAGTACCATGGAAGATTGGGATTTGAAAGTCACTCGAAAAATGTAAGTGCATGTACTTGTGTGTGGCACACCACCATCACGAAGATCATAACACAAGGACTGGATGAGAGCACAAGAAAAAGACCACTCAACCGAAACAGATCGGGAGAACAAATGCAACATGCATCCCAATGCAACATAAAAGTGCAATATTGGTTTGACTAACATCCAAATAGATGATCCTGATCCATGACCAACATCATGCCAAAAAAATCAAGAAAATAGGGTAGTACGCAAAACGAGGTAAAAACCTCAAAAACTAGAAAACTTCAAAAATAAAACTAAATTGGTCTTTGGGCACAAAAGCCATGAAAATCCAATAAAATTTGGGTTCATACATAGTATGCAAAAATGGCTAGCATAATAGTGTGAAACCCCGAACCCTCATCCCAAAAATTGGGAAAATGTTCATACTCGAGCAACCGGGCAGAACTAACAAACAGAAATGGAGGGGAACACTAGTTCTTAGCCTCTAGAAAAATAGCCACCAAAAACAAATATAGAAACCAAGTTGCAACAAGAAAGTGGGAGAGCCCTACCTGACATCCAAAAGAGCTAAAATGGAAAATAGACAGGTAAAATAAACAACCTACAAATATAGCTAAAAATGATAGCAAAGCAAGGCCTCCCTGAGCTAGATCCAATGTGTCTATCCTCATGAAGATCCCACACCCGTAGCTCTCACAATGAATAGAAAACCAATCCTTCAGAAAAGGATTTTAGAAAAAAGCTCTCAAATTCCAAATTACAAAAGTGAGAAGTGAGGAATTAAATTCCTCTTTCCATACTTATCCACTTTTCAAGCAAATAATCAATTAGGGAAAAAGCTAGTTAAAACTAGCTAGCCTCCGAATCGACCCAAACAAAAATAGGTTATTCCTAGAAATAGGAATTCATCTATATTGTAGCTACCTAAAAATGAATTCAATAAAATGTAAAGCCCGATAACCTAAAATTGCAAAAATTTCCTTAACGAATTTTGTGACAATGAAAACCTCTAAATGCATAGAGACACTCACTGGTCTAATCACTAATACAGATGAGTTTGGATTTAATCATCACTGAAAGGTTTAATTAAACAATTAAAATAGGAATACATCAACCATATAGGGACGAAATTGGTAAACTATGAATAGCTGAATCATTAACTCCATGTGTCATTGCCAAGGATATAATTCCTACACACTAAAACACATGATCAAGTGCAATTGCATGTAATAACATAGCCAAAGAAATAAATGCATTAAATACCTAGTTTAAACATTTATTCCATTATACCTAAATAATCCATTTACATCACTCACGTTCGCACAAAGCCTAATGAGATAGAATGAAGTAAATATCCATCACATAAAATCCATCACATAACTGAATCCCAAAATATCAGATAACTAGACATCATCATAGACCTACTGTCATCTCAAAATGACATCAACATGCAAATATGATAAACTAAACAGCATAGTAGTATAACATCTATGATACTGAAATCAAAGTATAACATCCAACCCTCATGCCATCTCAAAGTACAAGTAATAAGAGTAACAAGTATCTCTCAAATCAAAATAAATAAAGTACAAATTGCAAACATTGAGAGGCACTACATTAATGCCTAACATTAAATTAAACACAAGCTTTCAACCATAGTTCAAAATATCATTATTGATAAATTATTACAAAGGGCAAAAAAATATTGGCAAAATATTGGTGATAAATTGGCAACTTATCAACCAAATACCAAAACTTAAAAAAATCCTTATATTTAATTTGAAATGCATTTTTTGCAAAATTCAAGGAGAAGATGCATCTAATGAGTCAGTAAATGAGTAAACAAATCAAACAAGCTAAATGTAAATATATTTAAATACATTTAAGGTTTAAAATGACATCCTCATGTGGAATGCTGATGACTGTTAGCAATAGCTTGATAGTCTTAACACTGAAGAAAAATATAAATAACAAACTATCTTTGTAAAACTATAAGTAAATATAAGTACAACATCAAAATGGTCTACATCTTCCACCTTCCCTTTCCAACAACTTTTGTAAAAACTATTGGAGTGGTAGGAGGTTTAGTCCTAGAAGTTTGTTATGCCTTTTCCCTCTCCTCTGTACAATTGGTTATGGTTGATGAATTTTTGGTAGTGCCAATAGAGCATTCTAGAGTATAACCATCATAGAAAAATAATAAACACATTGACCTAAACATGATAAAGGGCTATGCAAGAATTTGTTTGACCCAACTTCATCCCAAGATGTAAAGTTTTAGAAGTGTGGTGTGTCTACTCAACTGTATTCACTTTGTAAAATACTAAAACAAAAATAGTTCAAAATTAAATTGCTATTATCATTTGAAGCATAGAAGATGACTCGTCCATTTTATGTTGAATACTTTAATATTAAACAACAAAATATGGTCTAGTCATATTTATGTACACATTACCACAATACATAGCCTATTAATAGTATTATTTTACATATATTTTCAATGCCAGCCAATAACAATAGATTGAAAATGAGATGTTTAAGAAAGAAATATATATACACATGCACAGGGGGATATTTGGTGGCACATTCATGAAGAGAAAAGACATCGATTTTTGAAAAATAGAAAGATCAAATATATTCATAACAATATGAATTGAGACTAGCATTGATAAGGGTTGAAAGAAATGCATTTAGGAGTGAATGGATGTCAAAAACAACTCGTAATCAAAATGCTTGAAGATAGTCAATAAATAGAGGGATTACACAATGTGCAACCCTTAATTTTTCTTTTTATTGGAAACTATACTTTTTCTTTTTAATAGATACTATGATTTCACATACTCAAAACTATATAAGTGGAAGACCACAATATTGTGCTTTCTAATAGGATGATACTATGATTTCACATACTCAAATTCATATAATTGGAAGACCATACTATGATTTCATGTAATCATAATCATTTTGGCATCAGACCTTCTCATAAATGGAATCACCGACCATATTATATTAATCTTTCTAATTTAGACAATGCAATGTCAATAATTGTATGACGGTTCACCATTCATTAAGTTGTTAGTTAGGAGGAACAATAGATAGGAATACATAGAATATGTTTGCAGTCCAAGAATACATGCATTAAACAAGTGGTAATCATACATGAGCAAAGGGAAAATAGTGAACAGTTACATGGTTTGGTAATAAGTCCTCTAAAACACCCACTGGAGAAGCTTACCTAGCTAAAGAATCACATGTTGGAAAGACCATACCCAGATTCAAACATTTTTAAGACTTGGGATGTTTCTTCCAGTCACCACTGAATGATGTTTTATCAACTTTGATGTAGCTAGAAGTCACAAGTATGTAATGAGAATATAAAAAATCAAACAACAAGAATCATATTTTGTGAGAAACACTATAGATATATGACATACTAGAAAATAACATAAATTCATATCAACAATCAATCAACAGGGGAAAAATAATACCTAGAAGTATGCAAAAAAAGGAATAAACAATGCGAAATTATTTATGAATTCTCTCAGAAAAGAGAAGAGTATAAGCATAAAAATGTATTTCAGAAATAAGAAAGTGTAGAACAATGATGTGGGAAATGCTAGTCGATAACATTCCAACATAGACTTGTAATTTGAAGGGGCCCACGAATGGCATTCGTTTAATATGTTGGAGTTATATAGAAGTCATCAAGAATTACATGATGATAAATAATGATGAACATAACTGTGTGTTAAATATAATCACATCTCTTACATAGTTAGGGAACATCATTGGACAAGTAAGGAAGATACTCAGATTATAACACAAAGCTTCATACATCTTTGTAACTAGTATGTACACTATTGTTGCTTCAACTAAGGCATTCTCCCAATTTATATGTGCTCAATTTTTTGGTCTAATTGAAGGATACTGAGTTGATTGTGGATATAATCCTATATTCTATTGTAATGTATTCATTACTTTTTCCATCTCAGTCTTTGCAAAACATTTTTCAAAAGTAGTCATACTAATGTAGTAGTTTCTTGCATGACACTATTATGTATGTTTACTATATTGTAACACCAGTTTCATACACCTTTTTACTCAATGATGTTCTTGGAACTATTTATTATTGTAAAATTTATACATCATAGTATCAATTTGTTATTTTTATTGGATGGGTTTCTTGACATATCAAAGAATTCTTTACATGGGGATAGTTTGATCCATTTGTTGTGAGAAGTTAGAATGATCATTAACCAAATAAACTATCTGTAAAGGTGCTCTACCGCAGAAAGATTAACTTAGTGTGAGGTTGGTAAAAGGCTTCTTGTTAATGCCTCCATTGGAATGATATTATGTGAGGCTAATGATTCTCCGATATGCATACAGAGTTATTTTTGTGATGGGCTATATGTATTAAGAGAGATGATTTTATACATCAATAACAAATGTGGGTGTTTTAAATATGATGGAAATAATAATGTAAATCCTTATTTTTTGATGGAAGAATTTTTTAAGTTCTTCTTTGAAATGTTCAACTTAAATTTTTGAATCTACATTGAAGTCCAGAGTAGCAACAAGGATTGTATGACGAGAATGTTTCATTTGACATTATATTTTTCCAAACTAGCCATTTGATATAGGTTTTCTCAGAAAAATATTGGTATAATCATATTAATAATTTTATAGTTATGTCAAAGTCCTCAACTAGTAGTTGATTGGAATGCTAGAAAATAATTAATTAGCTTCACCTCAAAAGCCACTAATTTCCACAAAAAATAGTGTATGTATCAGGGACATACATGTTTCCATTATTAGAAAAAGCTATGGAAGATTGGTAAGATTGATGTTGGTATTCCCATTCTAGATCAATACTAACATTTTTACATATTTTCTATAAATAAGGATTCTTATTCCCTTATAAACATCTAATCTTAATATATGACTTTTTATTTTTCTTGTAAGTACATTTAAAAGAGTTGTTTACATGACTAGTAGATGATAAAATGAAGTGTTAAAATGAATAGTGATTTAATGTTGTTATCACAGTCACGAGTCATGGAAGACTGTGAGTAGTAGTGGAGAAGGACATCCAAATAATGAGAAAAAAAATGATTTTCCTCATTACAAAATGAAGTGATATTGTAAACAAAACTAAAAACGATGATAAGTCACTGTTGTAGGACAATAGTATCACATGAAGTTCAAAGCTAAATGAGAAAATGATTTCAAATAAGGGCATGTATGTGATTCAAAGGAATCACTTTTGCACTGAGAGAAGTCAAAAAACAATGGAAAATATTTTTTGTTCAGTACATTAAAAACAATGAATGCATATGATAAAACACAAATTATTTTCTCAGAATCTAACAAGAATTTACCTGTCATAACTGATTTGCTGCCTATTTCTACTGAAGTAATGGAATAAATGATTTCACATTTCATAATATGTTGCTTAGTTTCTAACTTATCCTTGGTGAAATCTAGCTTGCAAAGCTGCTACTAGTTCTTACATTGGGTGTTTTTGAATCCTTCTTTCTAATTGATGAACCATATCTGTTTTGCAACTCACTTAGATTTTTCTTTACAAAAGCCTTCCCTCCAAGATTTATAGAATTGAATTTGGGGCTTTTCAAAGCTTTCTTTATTAACAAACATGGTCTTTTGTCTATGGAGCTGGTGACGATCCTTCTAAAGAAATTTCTAGTTGGAGGAATAGCTATGGGTGAATTATGTTTTGCTGAGTCTGTCAGAATATTCTTGGTACTAATAGTTTTTTTCTTAGTCAATGAGATAAATCCTTTTCGAGTTGTATTCATTGCAATATGATAATCCATATTCTCCTCCTCAACTGGGTTTTCCTCTTCAATAGGAAAACATCCAGTATGCTCTTGAAACAAGTTGGAGTCTATGTCCAGGGAATTTGTGACAGTTTTGTCAAATAATATTCCACCTATAGGGGTCAATAAATTTGAATAATCAATCTTTGATGGATATCCCTTCCCCCAACATTTGATGGAGTTTTCTAAGTATCACAAGAATCTAAGGAAAGATAAGCCCATCATGCATCTGATGGTGTGTAATTTCTACACTTCAACATTTGATTTACTGGAGTGAATGAGTGAAGAGCATTGTGAAAATCTATAGCTTCCTTATCCCTATTCACAAGGTTATCCATTTCTCAGCACTCTATAGGCTTTCCTGCTATTGTGTAAGTCTTTCCCATTTTGAATCCCTATGATATTTCTATTTCATGTAGGGACCCTAATCTTGTGCTTGGAAAATGATTGTCACGACTAGTTGAATCAACATCATTTCTTGTTGAGGAAAACTTGTGGTAAGACTCAATCATGCCTTGCATCCCTGGAATGTCTCCAAACCTTTTGCAAGTCTATCATTTGCAACGTCACATGGACAATCTTCTCCCAAACTAGACTATAGTACAAATTGGTTGGAAGGCTTCTTATTAATTGCAACTAACTCAATTAACCATGCTGACCTAGTTTTGTAACCATATTTCTTTTCATTGAAGGTGTCCTTTCAATGTCACATTTGTCCATGCCACCTAGCCCCTTCTGAAAAGAGAACTTTGAGACATAGTTCCATGTCATTCTTAGATCTCTTCACTTGCTTTACTTCTATTTGCATATGACAACCAAAGCTTGAAGCTTCTTTGACAACAAAAGCAACCTAGGCATTAAAAGAAACATTTTTTGTTAATAATTCAACTAGATGTCACAATTGTGACGGTTTGTTCCAATGGCTAGTTGTCACTTGCACAAGATAGTTGTCGCACAATGTTGCAATTACAACGGCTACTCCTGACGGATGAGCATTGCTTCCATAGCACAACTATCACATTGACATCGCAATTGCGATGACGGACTAGAAGCTTAAGACATCATAATTATGACGGCGTGTCGTTGCACTTGCGATGTCGTGAATATGAACTCTTGTCCCTTCATTCTTCCAAGTTATGATAGTATCATCCGTCGCTATTACGACGAATACCCTCATCGTTGCAATTTGTGATAGCAAAAGTTCGATGGTCATTCGACGAGAGATAATTTGTGGTTCTATCGCTAGGGCAAGGGGTAGGCATCACAATTGCGACGACCTGCAATCACAATTCAGTACCAAATATAGTAGTGGGTTGTCTACGGAAATTCTAGGTGATAGTTTGCACTTTGTCTTGCAGATTATTGTAAGCAAGGTGTCCACATGGGTTTGCATATTCAATTTCAGAATTCTATAATTTTGCATATATGAAGATAATAAAGAACCCATTTTTTTTTATCAAAAAATTGTTGTTGTTTTTGTATTTCTATTATGTCTTTGTAATAAAAAAGGAGCACCTTTCATCACCAAAGCAAGTAGTTTCTGTCAGCCCGAATCTGTGAACAATAATTGCTTTGCTTCTAAGAATAGTGTATCATCTAGACTAAGGAGAGAACAACCAAGACTCTCCAAGTTTGGGATCATCTGTTGTCCAAATGCATCTTCTAGATGAATCTATGTTTCCCATCAAGCATAATAACCACAGTTAATGATTGGAGATCTCTTGACTGACCTTGACCTTCTGACAAATAAAGTGAACATAGTTATCCTTTATATAACCCTTATACAAGAAAGTTTGTTGGCAATGATGTCATCATTAGTGGCTAGTACGACAACTCTGTTGTGGAGGTCACAGGAAAAGATCTTTAAAAAGGGAAGGTAGGATGCATGTTCAAGATTATAACAAAAATTTTGTGGCTTACATGTAATTGTCCCGCTTTTCCCATATTGGTGGCAGTTCTATTTTTCCAGAGAATTGAGAACGTCCAGTAAAGCATATTTAGCGTAACAAATTTACACTGGCTTCATTTCATTCTTTTGGAAATATATTTTTTTTGGTGAATTTCAAATAGTCAATTTGCACTGTTAAAGCCGCTGATATTGGGAAGCCCAGATGCAAACTTTTATTTGGATTGGTACTCATACACCATGATGCATACATCTTGCGAATACACGAGGATCGTTGCATTCTGTGATATGACACCACTTAAACTTTCAACAGGAAGATAAGAGTTGAAACGTATGTTGAATTTGCACATGTCGATCACCTTCATACCCAACTCATATCCTCAGGTCTCACTCGTTAAAAGTAATTGTTGACTATGTTGTTTGTTGTTGTTGACTCTGTTGCTTAACCCTGTCGATTTACGTCATGACATGTGCTTCACTATTTCACAGTGTTCACCACGTTAGCCCTTGCAAAATACCGAAAAGTCATGTTAACCGCGCGTGTATGAATTTTTTTGATAGTTATCTTTGTATTTAATGATTTAGGTGAACATTTTACATTCCCGCCCAGATTTGAGTTTCAAATCATGGTACCCTTTTAATATTTTGTTTTAGATCCTTTAGATATATAATGTAAGTAGATTCATGAGAAAGTAATCGATGTCTATAGTTTTCATATTTTTTCTTTTTTCTAAAATTATCTAATATGGTATCAAAGCTTATGGTTGAAAGATAGTACTTGAGAGCTAACAGTTGGAAGCTGAAGAAGATCAAGATCTTGTTGGAGAAAGTGTGCCTCTCTTAGCAATAGTTTGAAGTCTGAAAGCATTTTGGGTGAACTAGTCATGTTCTTAATCTGTACAGCCATACGTTAAACCACTTGTGTTTAACCTGCAGAGATCGAAGCATCCACAACAAAAACGTCCAAGGGTATATAATATCTCTCAGCATAAAAGCAGATCAAGGTAATCAAGTGTTTAACTATTTATTGGCAAAGAAATCTTGCCATCTAGCTCAGAGAAAAAGGAAAAATAGATTAAAGTAGTTATGGCTTCCACAAGTAATCCTAGCACACAAGGACCAATATTGAATGACAAACTATATTATGTATGGGCCATTAACATGAAGAGTTACTTGAAGAAGTTAGATTGTTGGGAGGCTGTATAAACTAAGTATGAAGAGCCCAGTGCACAAGAACTAGTTCAAATGATAAATGCACAAAAGAATGCTAATATAGAGAACAAAAGAAAAGATTCAAAAGCTTTGTGGAACATACTTAATGGAGTTGAGGAATCCGTCTTTCCCAAGATTTCAACAGCAACTAATGCAAATCAAGCATGGGAGGTACTTGCAAAAACATATCAAGGAGTAGAAAAGGTAAAGAATGCTAAGCTACAAATTTTGAGAAAAAGGTTTGAAAGCTTGCAAATGAAGGATACTAGGGGTGTTGATCAGTTCACATCTCAAGTCATGGATGTAGTAAATCAGCTAAGAGCATATGGTGAAGATGTCACAGATAAAAGAGTTGTGGAGAAAATAATTAGAAGTCTTCTACATCCATATGATACTTTGGTAACTACAATTAAAGAATGTAAAAATCTTTCTACATATTCAAATGAAGAAATGATTGGTTCAATGCTAAACCATCAGTCTAGAATTCAAAAGAGAAATGAATCTTTGGAGATTTCTCTACAAACACAAGCCACAATCAAAAGAGGAAGAGGAAAAGGAAGAAGCAATAAAGGAAAAGGTAGATTTGATAAATCAACATACAATATTATTATTGCAAAAGATATGGACATTTTGAGTGTGAGTGCAGGAAGAAACAAGCAAACTAGAACAGAGGAAGAGCTAATGTGTCCATTGTGGAAGAGGAAACTTGTAATAGACAGATTTTCATAACAAAATAAAAATGATCTATAAAGAATTTTCATCAACTATAAATATTAAACAAATATATTGAATCCTTTCATGAGACATTAACTTCTTTTAACTACCAATGATTAATTGAGTTAACAAAGCTCAACTGAAATAACTATAGCATTAATCAACTAAAATAACTATAATAATGATCAATTATGATAACTGAAATAACGATTAATACAAATAAATATGATAATGTTCAACTGAAATAATTTAATAATGATCAATTGTAATAACTAAAATAACAATTTACTATTCTTCCATACATATAAGTAAAGTAAATGCATAAGATGAAAAGGAAAGAAGAACATACGAGATGTATCCAGTGAGTCTTTTAATTGGTTGTGCAAGCCTTGGCTTTTGGTGAGAGGAGAAGTATTGACTTAGGCTTAACCTCCCAATCTCAGACCATATTTATCCCCTCACAATCTATTGAATAGACAAGCCCTCCCTACCATGGGATCAGGCTTGAGATATTTTTAGTCTAGCCACATGGCATTTCAATATTTAGAATGTCTGCACAGTTATAAACGGACATGTCTGAATAACTAGCTCTACTGACATCAAGTGATCATAGATGGAAAACATGTCTTAAAATAACCTTGGCCAAGTTTTTCTGATGGATGACCCGATCACCACCATTCAACTTGACAAAGAAACAATAATATTAACAAGCATGAGCTATTAAATGAAATTAATTTAGATTTATTGTATCATGTCTGACTTTTATTTCCATGACATTGTAGATTCCATCTCACCTCTTCACCTTTTCTATGGTTATACAACCAGTGAGTCCTAGGTGCTCGAATCTTAGAGCAATCGACTATGTCTGTTGATTCTCAACTAATTCATGAATATTATATGTTTCTAGCTTATCGCAATCTGCGATTTGAAGAATGTGTTCTTAAAGACTTGTAGAAAACAATCATTTGATTTTGACTATCAACGACATAAATAAATTATGATATCATGTCATGGATACTGGGCTTTTATTTGTCATAAATAACTCCTTCCTAGAGAGGGTCTAATTGATAATAATTAAGCAAGATGAATATAAACTGTAGCTTATTGCTATGGTAATCGGACTGTAGTAACAACTAATAATGAAATATAATGCAATACTTGGAGTATGATTGACCACATAACCTGGTATAATATAGAAAAGAATGGAGTCTTGCTAGACGTTAATGACAGCTATTCCTCAAGATAAATCTCCAAGTGCAATCTCAATGGACTTATAATCATGTTTTTAGCAAAGAAAATTAATAAAAGGCATAATGAAAAGGAGATTGGAAATGTTAATCAAATTGTATAATGTAGAGATATCGTGATATCTCTAAAAGTATCGGGTGTTAAAAGAATAGAGATCGATTGATAGAAAAGGAAGTCAGGTGATGAGAAGGAAGTTAGATAATGAGTTAATGCTCTCCATCTCTCTTGACTTCATGATATAAGAAGGTTCTAAGTCTCTTTGGCTTCCAAAAAGCCGTAACTCCTAAAGAAGAGACTTGGCTTTTGGATGCCAAATGTTCATTCATTTTTTTGCAAGAAAAAGAATAAATATGGAAAAAGAGTTGAAGTTTATAAATCGAGAATAATTATAATTTATATCCATCTATTTGCACGTAAATATACTTATGAGGTGACATCATATTATTTATAAAAATAATATTATGGTGTCACTTTATTCATATATCTATGTGCACGTACATAGGTATACATTATAATGATGCGGTGGAAAAATCAATCAAAAACCTTTTGAGGTATGTATTATTTTTAATTTAATTAATTTATGTTTTAAATGTTTACTTATTAGCTCATGCAGGTCCATCGATTCTATCCTGAAGTTCAAATCACTAGGTCCGTACCAAGACAATTAAAGGTCATACATGTCAACCTAATAATTGAACTAAGCTAGTATCTCATTCTGTTGATCCTGTTTAGCAATGTTTCCCTCCTTCATCTTCTCCTACAATCACCCTTGCAATATTTCCATGATAATAACAAGTTCCATAATAATTCCATAATAACATTTTTAAAAGTATTTAATATTAACCACAATTCCAAAATCAACCAACTACTAAACATCACATGACAAATAATGGATAATGACCATCTTCATTAAACAATTAACGTAATGAATACAATGGATATATTTAACTCCCCACTTCACATGATTATGAAAGAAAATCCATTCAATCTAATGGCTATAAACAACTTTAAATTTAGGTCAAAATTTGGGATGTAACAAAATTCAGTCAATGTGTCTACCATGCTCAACACCAAAAGATAACAACAAAAAAGACACATGGTTCTTGTACTATGCTTGTAGCAATCAAATGACAAGTAACAAAAATCAAGCGTACAATGTTATTATTGCAGATTTGATAAATCAAACATGCAATGTTATTATTGAAAAAGATATGGACATTTTGAGAGTGAGTGCATGAAGAAACAAGCATATCAGAATAGAGGGAGAGCTAATGTGTCCAATGTGGAAGAGGAAACTCATTTCAATGTTTCTATCATGCTCAACAACAAAAGATATATTTTCATAATAGAGGGAAAATAGAGCAAAAGATGAAAACTATAGACAGAAAAGATTATCTATCAATTTCTCATGAATCCCCTTACATAATACATTTATAAGACATAAAATAAAGCAATAAAAGGGCATCATGCTTTGAAACTCAAATCTATATGGGAATGTAAAAATGTTCACCTAAGGAAAAACATAGCAAAAGATGAAAACTACATGCATAAAAAATTATCTATTACTTTCTCATGAATCCCCTTACATAATACATCTAAAAGATCTAAAATATATCAATAAAAGGGCGCCATGATTTGAAACTCAAATTTGGGTGGGAATGTAAAATGTTCACTAAGGCATATTTGATAAATCAAACATACATTGTTATTATTGCAAAAGATATGGTCATTTTGAGAGTGGGTGCAGGAAGAAACAAGTAGGCCGAAATGAAGGAAGAGTTAATGTGTCCATTTCGGAAGAAGAAACTTATTCAATGTTTCTATTATGCTAAGCATGAGAAGATAACAACAAAGAAGACACATGGTTGTTGGAAAACACCTGCAACAATGACATGATAGGTAACAAAAATAATTTTACTAGACTTGATGAAACAATCAAGAGCAACATAAATTTAGGCTATGATCACTTGGTTCATGCTCTAGGAAGAGGTATTGTCATTGTTGTAAATACGAAAAATGAAAAGAAAGATATCCATAAATTTTTTTTTTTGTTGAGAATCTAAAGCATAATCTATTGAGTATAGGTTAAATGAGTTAAAATGGGATTGGAGTCAATTTCAAAGTACCTACCTGCACTATCCTAGATAAAACCCCCAGTAAAATGGTCATAGCTAGAGTCCAAATGGCAAGAAATAGATTGTATCCTCTAAACTTGAGAAGTGTCAAACAATCTATAGGTTATCTACAATATGTTACAAATTCTAATGAAACTTGTTTATCGCATCTTAAATATGGTCATCTAGCTTTTAACAGTCTCTATGATGGTTCTAGGTCTACCAACAATAGATGTTCACCATAATCCTTGTGAGAGTTGCATAATTGCCAAGCATAAGAGGAGTGCCTTTCGAAATGTTGCAACTTATAGAGCCAAAGATTTTTTAGAGTTGGTGCATACCGACTTTTGTGACCCCATGCAAATAGAGTCTATTGGAGGGAGATATTATTTTTTGTCTTTTATTGATTATTGTAGTAGGATGACATGGGTGTATTTTATCAGGAACAAATTTGACACCTTTGAGAGATTCAAAAAATTAAGGCAATGGCAGAAAATCATAGTGGTAAAAGAATTAAAATCTTAAGGTCTGATGGTGGGTGAATATGATTCCAAAGGCTTTGTTGCATATTGTAGAGAACAATGAATTCATAGACAATTTACTTCCCACTATACTCTGTAGCAAAATGGAGTAGTAGAGAGAGAAAATAAAAAAGTCATGAACATAGCAAGAAGCATGTTGAAAGCTAAAAATTTATCAAATAAATATTGGGCAAAGGTAGTTGCATGTTCAATCTACACCTTGAATAGATCACCTAGAAAAAGTGTGAAGGATAAGACACCTCTAGAAGCATGAGGTGGAGTAAAACTAGATGTAACAAATTTGAGAATTTTTTGAAGTGCAACTTATAAACATGTACCCGAGGAGCTAAGGAAAAATTTTGATGATAGAAGTGATAAATGTATATTCCTAGGTTATAGTGATGCATAAAAATCCTACAAGTTGTATAATTCAATTAGTAATAAAATAATAGTACGTAGAGATGTAAAGTTTCTTGAAGATAAGCCATTATATGAACAAGATAATGGAACAAATCATAGTCATCCTACTCCACATATTTTTGAACCAATAGATGTTGATCAACCAAGAGAAAGACTCCCTAGATTAGAGGTTCCAATAGAAATAAGAGAAAATCAAGGACAACAAGTGCATACTCCTTCTTCTAGTAGTGATTCAAATCCTACAATAGCACAATTAAGGATCCAAAAGACTAGAACACTTAAAGAAATATATGAATAGTAGAACAATGATGAATAAGTAGTATTTTCTTTGATGTCTAGTCAACATATATGATTCGAAGAAGCAATTGAGAAGAAAGAGTGGGTAGAAGCAATGAACAATGAAATTGAAGCCATAGAGAAAAATATCACATGGGAGTTAGTGGACTTACCACAAGAAAAAACAAAAATAGGAGTTAAGTGGGTTTATAAGACAAAGCTTAATGAAAAAGGTCAAATTGAAAAGTACAAGGAAAGGTTAGTAGCCAAAGGTTATGTATAGAAGCCCGATATAGAATATGAAGACACTTTTGCACCATTAGCAAGATTAGACATAATAAGAACTATATTAGGAGTAGTAGCAAAACACCATTGGTTAGTCTATCAGTGAAACAACATTTTTAAAGGGAATCTTAAATGAAGAGGTATATGTTGATCAACCACCTAGGTTTGAGATCAAAGGACAAGAAAAAAAGGTATATAAGCTGAAAAAGGCTCTATGTAGATTGAAATAAGCACCAAGGGCTTGATACAACAAAATAGATTCATATCTATTCAGTAAAGAGTTCAAGCGCAGAAACAATAAGCCAACATTGTAAACCAAAACAAACTTACAAGGTGAAATTTTAATTGTATGTATCCATGTGGATGATTTACTATATACTAGTAATTTGCATTTTGAAGAATTCAAGCTTGACATGGAAAGAGAATTTGAAATGACCAATCTTGGTTAGATGAAATACTTTCTTTGTTTAGAAATTGAACAATTGGAACATGGCATTTTTATCAATCAAAAGAAATATGCACAAGATGTTTTGACAAAACTTAGAATGAATAATTTGTTCCAGGTACAAATTTGAGAAAAAGTGATGAAGGTGCATTAGTAAATTCCACTTTATACAAGCAATTGGTAGGTAGCCTAATGTACTTGACACCAAAAAGGCTAGATATTATGTTTTTAGTTAGCCTTCTCTCTTGGTTCATGGAATCACTAAAGCATTGGAATGTAGGAAAAAGAATACCAAGGTATATTGCAAGAACAATGCAACATGGTATTTTGTATGAAGGTAATGAAGACAACCAACTAATTGGATTCACAGATAGTGACTTTGTTGGAAGTGTAGATGACAAAAGGAGCACGTCAGGTTATCCATTTTGTTTAGGTACAGGTATAATTTCATGGTCATACAAGAAGCAGCCAATTGTCACCATTTCATCAACAGAGGTAGAGTACGCAACAACCACATCAGCAGCTTGTCAAGTAGTATGGATGAAGAGATTGATAAGTGATCTTGAACCAACATCAAAGAAGGAACCAATCACCATTTTTTGTGACAACAACTTAGCAATTACACTTTCTAGAAATTTAGTCTTTCATCAGAAGAGCAAGCACATTGACACTCAATATCATTTCATCATAAAGCTTGTCAGCAATGGAGAAATCAACCTATAATATTGCAAATCAAGGGATCAATTGGTAGACGTATTCACAAATTTATTAGCCAAAGCAAGTTTTAAATTTCAAAAGCAACAATTAGGAATCGTTAGTGTTGAAAATGTTGTAATATAGATAGTGTAATGAAATAACTTGCACAATAGAAGAAATAATATGAAATATTATATGAATACTTGATAATAACTGAGAGTAATAGGCCACTTCAAGGGGGAAACCTCCAAATATCTCCAATGAGAACACACTTCACAATATGATGTTGAAATAAGACTCACAACCTCCTATATATGCCTACTAATGCTTAGGTTTAATAGACGCAACCCTACATAACACCTAGTCCAATCTACCTACATAAATAATAATATAATAATGATAACATGATTTAATTAAGGATTAAGATAGCCACAAGTTGACTATTCATAACCCTATATACACCAATATTAAGGGTGCAGCATGCCCCCTCTCTTGAAAGAAGCATTTTCCTCAATGCTAACCAAGTGTGGATTCTTTTGAATGAAATCTTCATCCTCACATGTGACCTCTTCAACTAGTAAGCTCTTCCATTGAATGGGATATTGAGTTAGGGTTTTATTCCTTAGTTTCTTCATGCGTGTTTGAAGAATGCATTCTGGTTCCAAAATTATTCTTCCTTCTTCGTCAAGTTCTGGTAGTACTATTTGAATAGGAATATTCTACCCAATTACCTTCTTCAAACAAGAAACATAAAAAATTGGATGTAGCTTTGTTGGTGGTGGCAACTCAAGTTTGTAGGCAACACTGCCAATCATTTGCATGATTTGGAATGGTCCATAATATCTTGGAGACAACTTATTATTCTTTTTTTTTTTCTTTATTGAGATTTGTTTATAAGGCTGCAATCTCAAGAAGACCCATTCCCCAACTTCAAAATTTCTTTCACTGTGATGTTGGTCTGCTTATTGTTTCATTTGATTTTGTGCCATAGCTAAATTCTCCTTGAGTCCTGAAAGTACCTATTGTTGATGAAGCAAGTGGTCCTCTACTACTTGAACTCTTGGTGACACCTTTAATGATGATGTGATGGAAGGAGAATGATATCCATAAAGTGCCAAAAATGGAGACATTTTTGATGAGCTATGAAAAGAAGTATTGTACCACCATTCTAGATGAGGTAGCCAATATACCCATTGAGATTATT
Organism: Cupressus sempervirens; assembly: GCA_028749045.1. Lineage (NCBI taxonomy): Eukaryota > Viridiplantae > Streptophyta > Pinopsida > Cupressales > Cupressaceae > Cupressus > Cupressus sempervirens. Next base: position 76,904,247 of record CM053787.1, read on the forward strand.
TTTTACTAGTGAAACAACGTAGATATCCTTCCAAACATTTATTAACAACCTCAGTTTGCCCATCTGATTAAGGATGGTATGAAGAACTATGAGCCAATTGAGTACCCAAACATGAGAATAAATCTTTCCAAAAGTGACTAGTAAAGATAGGATCATGATCACTAACAACAACTTTAGGTGTACCATGTAGCTTTTGGATATTCTCCAAGAAAATTTTTTCCACTATACTTGTAAAAGAATGTGATAATGCAATGAAATGTGCATATTTAATGAGGCGGTCAACTACTACCATGATGACCTTTAGATTTGGGAAGCCCTATGATGAAGTCCATGGATACCTCTTCCCAATGTTGGCTAGGAATAGATAAAGGTTGCAAGAGACCTGGTGTCTTAATTGTTTCCCCCTTATTTCTTTGACAAACCAAACATTCAGCCACAAATTTTTGAACATCACCTCTTAGCCCTTTCCCAAAAAAATCTTGCTTAACCTAATGATATGTTTTCAAAAATCCTAAATGACCGCCAATTGGGGACTCATGTAGTTCTTTGAGAATCTTGTGTTTAAGAGTGGAATTCTTGCAAAAATACAAGTGCTCTTTATACCAAAGAATATCCCGCTTTAAAGAAAACTTATCTAAACTGCTAGGGTCACTTTTTATTCGCTAGATGAGATTACTTGTTGCAACATCAGTTTACCACTCTTCTTTGGCTTCTACCACTCAATTTTCTTGTAATATTGAAAGGGCACACAATAAGGCTTCATCTTTTTCATCCTTCCTAGAAAGTGCATCAGCCATAATATTTTCCTTCCCTTTCTTGTATACAATTTCAAAGTCATATCCCAACATCTTAGTGACCCATTTTTGTTGCTCTTCTAATGATAATCTTTGTTCCAAAAATATTTTAGGCTATCATGATCTATCTTAACCTTGAAGTGTCGACCCATTAAATAAGGCCTCCATTTTTAACTGCATGAAGGATTGCTAGCATTTCCTTCTCATAAATAGGTTTGAGTTGATTTTTCACCTTTTAATTGATGACTCTTAAAAGCAATTGGTCGACCTTCTTGCATGAGAACTACTTCTATCCCATTTCCAGAAGCATCACATTCCATAATTAATTCCTTGGTGAAGTCTAGAGTGGAAAGCACTAGAGTTGTACACGTAGCCTTCTTCAATTGCTTAAATGATACATTAGCAGATTCATTCCAATGAAAAGAATCCTTCTTCAATAGAGTGGTAAGGGGTGCTGCTATACAACCATAATTCTTCACAAATCTTCTATAGTATATTGTCAATCCCAAGAAACCCCTCAACTTCATAGTTTTTGGAATAGAGATTTTGTTAAGGTCCACCTTTACTCCTTTGTGTGAAACTATGTGTCCCAAATAATCCACCTCCTTAAGACCAAAAGAACACTTGGATGGCTTAGCATAGAGTTGATGATCTTCAAGTAATTGTAATGCTTGATCTACATGTTGCAAATGTTCTTCCCAAGTCTTACTATAAATTAATATATCATCAAGAAACACAACACAAACTTTCTCAAGAACTTCTTAAAAATGGAATTCATCAAACATTGGAATGTAGATGGTGCATTGGTAAGACCAAATGACATCACCAAAAAATTCATAATGACCCTCATGAGTTCAAAATGTTGTCTTACAAATATCTTTCTCCTTAATTTGAATTTGGTGATAGTCCGTTCTAAGATCTAACTTGGTAAAATGCATAGCTCCATTTAATTCATCTAGAAGATCATCGATGACTAGAATAGGAAACTTATCTTTAATGGTGTACTTGTTGAGCACTCTATAATCTGAACACATCTGCCAAGTTTCATTCTTCTTATGCACCATCACAACTGGTGAAGAGTAAGCACTTTGGCTATGCCTGGTAATTCTTGCCTCTAGCATTTTCTCAACAATTTTTTCTATCTCATTTTTTTTAATGTGTGGGTACCTATAAGGCCTGATGTTTGGTGGTTGGATCCCTGGAACTAGTTGTATGGCATGGTCATTATCCCTCTTAGGAGGAAGTCCTTTAGGCATATCTCCAAGAATCATTGAGTGACGATCAATTATTGCTTGTAAATCTAGATGAGTAAGAGCATTAGATTGAGAGACTTCTAATGAACATAGCTGGGCCACAAATCCATCCACACCTTTCTTAAGAAACTTTTGCATTTGATGAGAGCTTACCATCTGTGGGGATTTTTCCTTCAATCATCTTAGCTCCGCTACCTTTCCTTTTGATTGAAATTGCATGAATAGTTCTTGGTAGTTCATCTCAATTATTCCCAATTTAGTAAGCCATTGTACTCCCAAAATAATATCCATTGCACCCATGGATATTGCATACATTGGGGTATCAAGTTGATAATCTCCCATACATAATTTAATGTTATGACACTTCCCTGAACAACTAACTATGCCCGCATCTCCAATCAAAATTTGAAACTTTGGGGTTGGATATATAAAAAAATTTAGAAGAGTTGCCTTCTTTTTGTTGATGAAATTTTGAGTACTACCTGAGATGATCAACACTATTACTTTCTACTTCTTTAAGAAACCCACTACCTTGAGATTTTGTGGTGCACTGAAACCTGAAAGTGCATGACAAGAATGATTGGTTGAGAATCATGTGATTCCTCACCTGACTCCATATCCTCCTCTAATATGGGCTCATCCTCTTCTTCCTCACTTGGACTTTCAATATAGAACAATTTCTTTTCACTACATTTATGTCCTCGACTATATTTGCTATCACAATTGAAACACAACCCTTTTGCTCTTTTCTCCTCAATTTGTTGTGGAGTCAACCTAATTGGTTGAGGAAGAGAACCTATTGAATATCCTTTTTCTCTTGTCACATTAGCCCCTTACTTTCTAGGGATCAAGAACTTCTCCTCTAGCTTGCTTGCCATTATAAAAGACTCATTTACTGAGCTGGGAAAAAACATGTGTACCTCATGTTGAATGTGATCTTTGAGACCACCCAAGAATAAATCATTCAAGTTATCCTCTATAATTATATCCACTCTTAAGGATAGATTTTGGAATTTTTGAATATAATCCTTAACTGATCATATTTATCAAAGTTTAGCAAGTTGGCTAAAGAAGCTTATTGTCGCACTATTGATATATTATGCTTGGAGTTCTTCTGTAAAATTTGACCATGATATAGTGAGACCCTTTTTCCTTCTATGAGTACAAAGCCAACGACACCAAATGAATTGATTTGGTTCTAGATATAAGGAAGCCATTGTGAATTTTAGTCCATATGGGATTTGATGTACTTCGAAAAAAATCTCCATTTGATTTATCCATGTTAGAGGATCCTTGCCATCAAATTTGTGCATATCTACCTTTGGAAAAAAAATTTTAGATCCCGTAGGATTAATAAAATTTGTGTCATTATTAGTCCACTTGAAGGTTTCACCTTGATTGCTTGAGAGCTCCTTCCTTGTTTCATTCATATAGGTGCTTAACATGCATCATATATCTGATACATCTCCTCATAGGTCACACATATCCCTCTTAACCTCTTCCTTGAATTTACTAAGTTCCTCATTGGGATTATTATCATCTGTTTCTTCACAATCTTGATTAGAGGATTTGCTTGATGTGGTAGCATTCTTTTTACCTCTTGTTGAAGTCCCCGTCATGATAGAAACCAATATTTTTGAAATAAATCACACAAATGAAATGTAAATTCTCTGATTTATTTATTTATTTATTTTTCTATAACTTACTAAGGCCAAGATACCCTAACTCGGAAAATATCCAAAAAAAAAATAGCAAATTTGCCGCCTTGAGAGAGAATTTTCCTAATTTTGCAATATCTTACTTTTTTATTTTTCAATTTCTCCAAGCTTTGAAATTTAGGCTCCTCTACTATGTATTCAAAAACCCAATACAAGTTACATTCCAATTCGACAAGATGTGAGAGATATGAAGATCTCAATAAATTGTGTAGAAATAGTATTTCTGCAATAAATTTTTCAAATTTGCTCCAATTCCTCTAAATTTTGGACTATATCTTTTTTAATATGGTCTTCACAAACCATTTAAAAATATTTGAAAATTTCGCTAAAATCTGGAAGTTATGCTCTTCCCAAAATCATCTCAATGTTGGAAAATAATCTTGCCTCTATGGTGCTAAGATCATGCTCTGATACCACTTGTAATGAAATAACTTACACAATAGAAGAAATAATATGAAATATTATATAAATATTTGATAAAAATTGAGAGTAATAGGCCACTTTGAGGGGGCAACCTCCAAATATCTCCAATGAGAACACACTTCACAATATGATGTTAAAATAAGACTCACAACCTCCTATATATACCTAATTATACTTAGGTTGAATAGAAACAACCCTACATAACACCTAGTCCTACCTACCTACCTAAATAACAATATAATAATGATAACATGACTTAATTAAGAATTAAGATAGTCACAAGTTGACTATTCATAAACCTATATACACCAATATTAAGGGCATAGAGATCGAGTCAAAATTAAGGGGGTATATTAAATGTAATTGTTGGCTCTATTGTTTGTTGTTGTTGGCTCTATCAGTTATTCTTGTCGATTTATGTCATGTTATGCCTATTTTGCAGTATTCACCATGATAGTTCTTGTGAAATACCATCACGTCATGTTAACCGCGCACATTTGAATTTTCCAACAATTAGCTTTTGTATTTAATGAGTTAGGTGAACGTTTTACATTCCCTCCAAATTTGAGTTTCAAATCATGACACCCTTTTAATACTTTATTTTAGATCCTTTAAATGTATTATGTAAGCGGATTCATGAGAAAGTAATTGATAATATTTTCTGCCTATAATTGTCATGTTTTTTTCTCTGTTTTTCTTCTATTCTGAAAATATCTGATATCACTGTTGTATATTATAATGAACAGCTCGTGAGGCAACATATCTATGAGAATTTTATCAAACAAGTTACTTCCTTCAAACAATCTAACATAATCCATCCAACTGATTTTGTGAAAACTAATCAACTACAGTTCATCGACATTTGTGCCCCGAATTCATCCATATATTTGGATTATTTTTGGTATGGTCATGCTTCATTATATTAAACAGTTTTGGACTCGTTCCATTTCATCTTAATGCAAAGCTCGTTAATGCATTCATCTTGCCAGTTGAACAAGCTCAATAGAACACTACCTCCTAGCCCCACTTTAGCCTTTGAGAAACTACCTTCTTTTTTAAATGCATATCTCACTACCATGAGATTCTAATTCTTTGCAACATTTTATCAAGCATTTAGCATGCCTTCGTTGTTTTCCATCTTCACCATAACTTTGAAGATTTAATAGCTTTGTGCTTGTAAATTGCATAGCTCGAGAGTTTCATCTAAAACTTCATTTCCAAATAAGTTGTATTTTCTATCCTTAGTGGTGTGTGAGGATTTACATAATTTCTCCAAGGAAATTGGTTGTATTTGTGCTCCTTCTACACTTGTGCCACAACAGTCTTATGAGGCGGCCATCAACATTTTCTTGGTAATACATATTGAGCTCACTTTTCTTGTAGACCTTTTTTTTGGCCAAACAACTCAACATTCAAATTGTCAAACAAATCATCGGCATTGTCTAACCAACCTCTATAGCTAAAACTTTGAACAAATGATGTTTCCTTTAATTGCTCCTCATGTAGTTTTAAGACTGAGGCACCACGGGCTAGATAGGAAGGTAATGAACAGTCATGTGAGCTTTCATACCGAGCAGGTTGGGTTCATTACCTGTGTTATATATGATTCACCTTTATCTTGCACATCTTATTTTAATTAAAATCCTTCTTCCATTAACCACGGATTACTTTCAGAAGTTGGTTCTGCAATACTTTTTCCATAGCCTTCATTTTTGCACAAAAAGGAAATGGGAGAAGGAAAACAAAGACCAAGAAACAAAGCTATGGGAGAATAAAATGCAAGAACCAAAAGAGTCCAACAAGAGAACACAAAGTATGTTGTAAAAGAGAGCATTGAGACACAAATAGGGAACGAACAAGGCAAGAGAGCAACAAGGATGATGGTGGTTGTCAAGCATGCCTAATGAAGGTTTCTAAGAGAGGTTTAAGGACCACCCATCATCTTGGTTGAGGTTTATGGGATGATAGTTGATTTCAATGGCTTCTTTGAGATTCTTCTTGAAACAATTGTCCTCCTTAGACAGGATTTGGGAGCTGTTGGAATAGATGAGATGTTTGGCAGAGGAGGAGTGCTCGAGTAAAGAGGATTTGTGGACCCTATCATGCTTGATGTGAGCACTATGCCCACAGATTTTGGTGTGGAAAGAGAAACCGATTTCACCTATATAGGGGTTCCACATGAGCGCACAATCTTAGAGACTCCTAAATTTGGAATACAGTCTTTGGAGCCCTTGAGAAGGGGAACTTGATTATTTAACCAAGAAAGGGGTTTGAAGGTAACACAAAGGCCCTTTCTAGTTAATATAATTTTAAAAATAATTTGGGAGATGTTATCCACAAAAGGGAGGGAAGCATGCAAGAGAGGCAAGGTCGGAGAATGTTTAGGCTAAGAGCTACAAAGAAAGGACTTGTCTTGGTTAAGAGCCTTAGAAGTTTTCTTATGTGAATACCCATTAAAGCTTATTATATGTTGAAGATGTGACAACTATTGGTATAAGTTGTCATCATCACATATTCTATGGGTTCTAAGGGTAAGGTTGTATTCACATCATTAAAAGAAAGGTTGGTGATGACATTGCCAATTTGGTGATGTTTGAGATCCACTTTCTTCTCCTTTTGAAATGTCATCTATGGGCAGTCCCATCGGGTCACTATGGTTCCCCCCTCACCCATGTCATAGAAAAGCTTTATAAGGACTATTTTGAGGAGTTGACCTTCTATTCCTTCCCATTCAAACCTATATGGTGGAAATGATATGTTGATGACACCAATGTGTGTTAGCAACATGGTCTTGAAAAAATTGAAGAGTTTCACAAGAACGTCGACAACTTGGCTTCTAACATATCTTTCACCAAGAAGCTTGAGCTCAACAACTAGTTACCCTTTATTGATGTTCTTCTTATCTTGAATCCTGATGGTACATTTGGTCAACTTGTGTATTGCAAGGGCACCAATTCTAACTTGTATATCCACTTGTCATTCCACCACCACCCAAGCCAAAAAGTGGGAATCCTTAAGAATTTTTCCCATAGAGCCCATAGGATTTACGATAATGAATCATCTTCGATAGATCTTCAACTTAATGGGTACTCACATAAGAAAAATCTAAGACTCTTAACCAAGCCAAGTCCTTCTTTCTCTCTAGCTTCAAGCCTAAACCTTCTCCAGCCTTGCCTCTCTTGCATGACTCCCTCCCTTTTGTGAATGCCATCTCCGAAAATATTAACAAAATCTTAATTAGAAACAACCTTCATGTTACCTTCAAATCCCCTTTCTAGGTGAAGTAATCAATTCCCCCTGCTCATGTTGTCATCCAAAGATTCTTTTCTAGACTAGAGTCTATAATATTATGTGCTCCTATGAAGCCCCATATATAGGTGAAATGGGTTACTCTTTCCACACCAAAATCCATGAGCATAGTGTTAATATCAAGCATGACAGGGTCCTCAAAATTTCTTTAGTTGAGAACGCCTCCTCTACCAAAAATTATAATTATTTTGGAGAGCATCCAAATCTTGTTGAAGGAGAACAATAACTGCAAGAGGAGACTCCAAATCAACTACCATCCCATCAACCACAATTGAAATGATGGGTGGTCAATAAGCCTCACTTGGAAACCTTTGTTAAGCATGCTTGACAACCACCATCAACCTTCATGTTCTCTTGTCATGTCCTTGCCCTATTTGTGTCTCAATGTTCTCTTTGTAACATGTTTCGCTCTATCTTGTTGGACTCTTTTGATCCTTGTGTTTTCTTCTACCCTAGCTTTATTTCTTGGTCTTTGTTTCCCCCTCTCGCTCCCCATCCTCCCCCTCTCCTCGCCCCTTATCCCCCTTCCCTACCCTCCCACCTTTATTATGTCATTCTCTCCTTTTTTAGTTGCCCTATCTTCGTGGCCTTTTGGTGGTCCTCTTTGCTTGTTGCTCTTTTTTTTCCTTTTTTCTTTTCTCTTGTTTCTATCTTTTGAGCCTTTATTTGTGTTCTTTTGTTCTTTTCCTTAAATATATTTTATGCTTGTGCCTTGATATGCATATATACATATTTTCCCTGCTCATAACTTATCTTAGTTTTGTCCTTACACTTCTCTCAGGTTGTTGGTTGGTTTGTGTGCTTTCATCCCCTTTCTTGCACTTTTTTTTTTTTTGTTTTTGTGCCTTTTTTTCTATTAGTATGCCTCTTTAGCTTTTTTCCCTTGTTCCTGTTTTCATTTTCCTAGTTATATTTTTTCCATATTATTTATTTTTATTTATTTTTTCTTTCTCTTTTGTGTATTTTTTTAATATAATATATCTACACACACACACACACACACACACACACACACACACACACACACACACACACACACACACACACACATTTATTTATTTATATTTGATTTTGTATTCCTTTTCTTTTATTTATTTTTACTTGGTGTTGCATGTTGTTGTTTCTCCCCTTGCCTTTTTATTTCTCTAATGTGAGGCTTGTCTGTATCTCTTTCTTTATATATACATCCCTCTCATTCTCGTGATGGATCACATAGTGTGACCGAAATGTCGATGCTATAAAATCATACACAATCAAACCCAGAGACAGACTATGTATTAGACTAGTTTTAGATTCATGTTGTTGGATATGAAACTTTATTTTAATACACCATTACTCACATGAGTGTTTATGTAATTTTTACAATGGTGGATGCTTTCTAGTTACTTTACTTATCATTTTATTGTTAAAGTTTTTTGATATTTTTGGTTTTTAAATTATGTGTTATTAGCATACCCCTATAGTCCCCTCTTATAAGCCTTCTTAAATTTTTATGTATGGGTCAACACCCTTTATTTTGCTGCCTTTATATACCAAAAATATTTTTGACACCAATGTGAAGAAATTTTAACAAGTGAAAGGATTAAATTTATGGTTGCATTTTCACCTTGACTTGCAAGATAGTTCCCCTCTTATAAATAAGTCCTTGAAATAACTATTCTTTCTAAGGTCAATTTTGACGCCTTTTGGCATTATTGTACATTAGATGAGGCATTTTCATTTATGGTTATAGAGATGCAAGTAAAAGATGTGGGATGCAAAACATCACAATATAGAAATAATTGAATGTTGAAGCCTCAGGGTTACATTTTATGTCAATTCATACCATTGCATATTTTTGCAATCATGTCCTATAAAGTTCAAAGATATACAAGCACAAGGCACGTGTCACATGAAGTTAAACAAAACCATTGCAAATCTTTTAATGCTTACTTTATCAAAAAATTTGTAAATCTTCCACTGGTTCCTACCATTAGCTTTAACATTGACTTTTTTTTTCATTTTAGTATTTCCTTTCTAGACACACATCCTTAAATTTATTTAGGGTTTCACTTGTTTTTACTAAATATATTTTAGATTCCTCAATCTCAGCAAAGCTGTCTTAATTTCATGTTGGGGCCCACCATATGATTAAGAAGGGGCCTTAAGTGTCTCTCCTGTAAAAGCTAAAAACCCTTCAATGAATTTGAAAAGATTAAATAATGGTTAGGACAAGAAAATTCAAATCCCAAGCTCATATCCATTGTAGAAGGCTTAAGGAAGATAATTCATAATGATAAACATAGTGGTAATATACTCCATATTATCTCTCGTCTTATTGATAATAATGTCAAACCTATTGGAGATTGTGCCAAAGAGTAATAATTTGTTCCACCTTATACTAGGGTCAATACATCTATGCCTATACCTACCTCTATTCCTTGTGTATCAACATACACTCCACCCGTCATCATAACTTCAAATCAAAATCCCAATCCTACACATGTTAGCATTTCTAATCTTATCATCATCACCATTCCTTGAAGTGTTTCAATACCTTCATCAATGCCCACTTATAATAGTATTACCTTTTCATAATTTATTGTTCCTTCAATTTATAATAATGCTCCTAAACTTTTTTAAACACATCTCCTCTTACCATCCTTTGTACCAATATTATTCTTATAATCTCAGCTAAAACTATGTCTTCCTTGCAAGTACAACTCACTTCAATGACTTAATCCATGCTTAACATATTTACTTATGGCATTGTTAGTCCTTTGTCATTGGATATCATTCGTGTTTTTCTACAATACATGGAGATTCCTCATCTTGATACTTATAACAATAAAGATGATCCTTTGACCCATATTAAATATTTTCAAACCTTGTGTAGTTAAGATTTCTTTGACTGATTTAATGGATTCCAAGCAAGGTGTTAGAGAAAAAGTGACCGATTCATTGGTACATTAATACATTTACATGCTCATATTTCTTAGTATGAGTCTCATCTTGATGTGCAATATATTTTCATTACTACTTAACAAAATGATTATAGAAATAAGATTGTACTTTATAAGTTCTCTTATTTTCCTCAATAATGTGCAATCCTTCATAATTATCAACTTCAAGTGAGTTAGTTTGAGAAAACCACTCCAATGGCTCCAATTAATAAGTGTGATGGCACATCCAGTAATTTCAAAAAAATAGAAAATCAAGAACTTCATCATTATCAACAATTTATCAAACAATGTTGATGGAACTTTATCATCAATTTTTAGACCCACCCATAATTTTACTTATCTTTATAGACATTTGTATTATGACAAAGTTAATTAATGATAAAGTGTTAAATCTGCTAATTGACACATCCAAACCTCCACTCAAATTATTGTTACTACAAGTCATACTGTACCTAAACTCATGTTGATGATGAACAATATTAGTTAACTAGGCACTGAAAGGAATGTAGGAGAATTGAATCAGTTGTTATATGATCATTGATGTCAAGTCTATTGACTCATTGATTTATGTAAGCTTGAAAAATTATCTGAAGGATATGTTGAGAAGAGAAATGGTTGTTAAAGACAAAATATGAATGAAGAAGTGATGTTAAGTGTATGAGCTTAAATGGGGAATTGATGAATCAGAATTTGACAAGGTAATTTTAGTTTGGTTATTTTACATGATTTGATAAAGTGTTAGAATGATGTATAAGTCAGTTATATTGGTCAGTAATGAAGGATTGAAGTTTTGAAGTGAAAAGACAAGGAATAAGTGTGTGCTATCAAGATAGAAATGGCAGTCGACAAGCAAAGATATCGTTTAGTGCAAGTGTACCAAACATGTGTTAAAAAGAAAGTAAGTGTTGTTGAGAAAATAAGTGTCAACCAATTAATAGTGTTAATTGAGGACATGAAAGTGTTTGGCAAGGGAAGAACACAAATTGGTAAAGATAAATAGTTTTGATAAAATCGACCACGAAACTACATCGAGTGAGAATTTGGACTGATCTAAGAAGATTCTAAGGAAAGAAAGAAGTTTTTTAGTGAAATCTAAAAATAAAATTGGATTGGTAAGATCAAATAGAGAAGATTAAAGGAAAGGTTTTTAATCCAAGAAAAGATCAAATTTCAAGGTAAATTATAGTCGACGTGATGTATAAAACATGTTTCCAAGTGGCAAAAATATTGAATGTAAGATGAGATATGATCGAACAGATGAGAAAAAATTATGGAAACCCTAATGAATATGATTAAGCGAAAAAACATTGCATGTATAAGGGATGAGTGAGAAAGGTTAAAGTTGTTGATAGCCAAGGGAAGACAGAAGAGTCATCGAGCATAACAGAGGCCAATAAAAGTGTGAAGGAAAGAAGTGATATGAAGTGTGTTTTTTGATCAACCAACAAAGAAGAGTTTGAAGAAGTGATAAGAGTTGAAAGGATATCTGAATAGGCAGAGGTAGTTTTTATCTCTACAAATCATTTCACTTTTACTTTCTAACCATTTTAGTAGAAAATATGTTAAGCGAAAGGATTAGATAGTCATATTTGTAAATCCTTTGTAACGTGGCATTCTAATGAATGTATTGAGTCCTTTAATAAGGTTGCTAATTGAGGAGTGACAAATCTAGGTGATCTTTGGTGAAAATCCCCTAACAGGGTCACATTTAGCAAATGTGTTTATAAACTTTAACATGGTTAACTTTTAACCGAACTCACTTCTTAATAGTAAATTTATTTGTGGGTGACAATTCCTATGGTGGTTTTTAACCAAATCAGATTTCCACATTAAATACTAGTGTCAATGTATGATGAATGTGTTTCATGTTATTTCATGTTTTCATATGCATAATGTTGTAAAATCTTGTTGGTCAATTGAATGCTTAACCAAGTTAATTTTTGAGAGGTTTTATAAGGGGAAAATTGGTTTAAGGGGACCTAAAATAACTGATTTACCCCCCTAAGTTATCCAACAATTGGTATCAGAGTTTTTGGTGCTTAGACATAAAGGTTTAAAATACTTTAGCTAAAGATCTAAAGATTTATAAGAAAGAGATATCCAAGTCAAACAAGGAACACTTCCCTACATGGAAATTAAGAAGGATGATCTTGTACCTATTTGAAATTGGAGATTACAAACTATACTACTTGGATAATCACTATACTTCACCACCACTTGGACATATGACAATTGAGCAAATGAGGGAAAAGCAAGAACACAATATGTTAATAATTGAGATAGCTTCTTCTTTGACTAATGTTGAATTTGATGATATCAAGAATTGTGCTACAACAAAGGAAATGCGAAAAAAACTTGCATGTGTTAATGGAGGTGATCAAAATGTACTGAGAGAAAAGGTTGAGAGTCACAAAGGAAAATATGATGACATGAGAATGCAAGAAGGTGAGAACATTGTACACTACAGTAACAAAATCAAGGAGGTAGTTAGTGCTATCAAAGGAGCTAGTGGAATTATGAGTGAAGAAGATGCAGTAAGAAAAATTCTTAAAACTATCTCACCTATATATGTTATTAAAGTCTCTGCTATTTAGGAATTGAGGTCCATACATGATAATATTGGTATCCTTGATGTTTTGATTGGTAGGATGACTGCATTTGAGCTTAATAAATTTGATAATAGTTTACCAAAAGATAGAAAATGCTTTCAAGACGGCTCTAACCATTGCTAGCGCAAGAAGAGAAAAAGAAAGAGATGTTCACCATAGTTTAGGTGGAAGTGGTTATGACTACATATTACCCAAGGAGAAAGAACAAGAAGAATTGGAAGCAATGTTGGTAAAGAGGTCACGAAGAGGGAAAGGAAAGTACAAAGATAAATTACCTCTAAAATATTTCAATTACAAAAATATTGGTCATATTACATCTAGGAGTCCTAACAATTACATGAATGATAAGGACAAGGAATATTAATTCTAAAAGTTCAAAGATAACAAGGACAGAGGAAAGAAATCATCATACCTAGCTAAGGAAGGCCAAACTAATGAGGAATTTGATGACTTAGAAGAAGGTGAGAAAGTAGTCTATGTTGCTATGAAGGATAATTCAGGAGAAGAAAGGTGTGGAGATGAAAAGCTCCTATTTCTCAAGTTGATAAGATGGATACATAGATTATTGATAGCAGTTGTTTACATCATATGACTAGTGATGCTAACAAGTTTGAAAACATAGAAGAATATGATGGAGGATGTGTTAGGCTTGGTAATGATACTTTGTGTTTTGGAAAAGGAAAGGATCCATTATTCTAATTGAAAATATTAAGTGTGATAATGCTTATTTGGTTCAAAGACTAAAATATAATTTGTTGAGTGTGGCAAAACTAAACAATGCAGGTCACTAACTAGCATTTCAAGACCGAAAGCAAAAAATATATGATGTTGTTGGAGAATTGATTGGTATTAGTGAACAATCTAAAGGTATATTTTTCTATTTGAACTCTAGTGCAAATACATGTCATATTGCAATAGGTGAAACAAGATATGAAGATGTTTGGTTATTGCACAAAAGATTCTATAATGTAAACTGTGATAACTTGATCAAGATTAGTAAGAAGCAAAGAATTAGGGGTTCACTAAGATTGTTCAAGTTAGATAAAGTCATCTATAAGGAATGTTAGATCAGTAAGATGACAAAATCAAGTTTTTCAAGAAATTATTATTCATCTAATGATATATTAGAGTTGGTTCATATTGATCTTTATGGTCCTACAAGATTGCAAAACTATTATTGTGATCAATATTTCATTTTGTTTGTTCATGACTACTCTAGGATGATATATGTAATATTTTTTGAAGGAAAAATATGTTGCATTTCAAATGTCTAAATGGTATAAGGAAAGATTTGAGAAGGAAACATATAAGAAACTAAAGTGCATAAGATCTTATAGAGGAGGTGAAGTTATTTTTGATAAATTTATTGTCTTATGCAATGAAAATAGAATTAAAAGACAACTCTTTGTACAAAGGATGCCACAACATAATGAAATAACTAAAAGAAGGAACATATATATAGTTGCTTGTGCTAGAACATTGTTAATTGAGAAGGAGGTTTCAGAAATATTCTTGAGAGAAGCCATGAGTACTATTGTTTATACCTTCAGTCGAGTACAATTGAAGAAAGGTACAAACAACACTCCTTATGAGTTTTGGTATGGCCATACACCTAATGTTAGCTACTTTAAGATCTTTGGAAGTAGGTGTTACATTCTAAAAGATTCTAGGAATGGAAATTTTGATTTTAAAGGAGATGAAAGCATATTTCTCCACAAAGAGAAAAGCTTATAAATATTTGAATAAGGTTACTAACAAGATATTGGAAAGTGTGAATGTAAGGATTGATGAGTTTGTGGATAAGAATGAAGGAGATAGAAAAAAGGAACCTAAAGATTATCAAAGATTTGTATATGATCATAAAGGATTTCCTAACACTTTACCCAAGCGGAAATTGAGGAACCAATTAAACCCACACCGAGTAAAGAAAATGTTGAACAACAAAGAATCATCTAAGAAAAGTATGTTAGAAGGAACCATTCGCTGAATCAAATAATTCAAAATAAAGATACAAGAGCCATGACAAGAAGTAAGTTGAGAGATAGTGCATGTTTTATTTGTGACTATGAGCCTACACTAGTTAAAGATGCACTAGATAATGAAAATTGGATTCATGGAATGAAAGAAGAGATTAATGAGATTGAAAAGAACAATTGGACATTGGTACCAAGAACTAAGGATAAAATATTATTGGAACCAAGTGAATTTCAAGGAATAAGTTGAATGAGAATGGATATGCGACAAGAAATAACGAAACACTAGTGTGTAAAGGATATGCTTAAGAGGAAGGCATTGATTGTGGTGAGACATTTTCTCATGTTGCTAGATTAGAAGGTGTGAGAGTTCTATTTGCATGCGTAGCTTATAAAAGATTCAAGGTATATCAAATGGATGCAAAGTTTGCATTTTTTAATGCAATACTACAAGAAGAAATGCACATTGAGCAACTATAAGGATTTTCTGAAAAAGGCAAGAAAAACATGGCATGCAAACTTTACAAGGCACTTTATGGTTTAAAATAGGCACCCCAAGCATGATATGAAAGACTCCACTCATATATGATGAGAATAGGTTTCATTAGAACTAGTGAAAATAGAAACTTCTACTTGAAAAGTGAATCTGAAGATAAGGTATTACTCGCTAAATTCTTTTGTTAATGACATCATATTTGGAGGAAACACACTAATTTGTAGATCATTTGCTGATGAAAGGAGAAAAGAATTTGAAATGTCAATGATAAGAGGGATCAAATTCTTCATTGGCTGACAAGTTCAACATACCAAGGATGGGATATACATAACACAATCAAAGTATAGAGACACATTTGACTATTGTGAAGAGAATCTTTAGATGTCTGAAAAAGAGCCGAGGATTATGGCTTGTGGTACAAAAAGAATGAAGATTTTGAATTGAAAGTGTATATGATTTTGATTGGGAATATAATGTGGATTATAGAAAAAGAACAAGTGGAGGAGCTTTCTTTATAGGAGAAAGATTAGTGACATGGATAAGCAAAAAAGAAAAGTTTCATTTCACAGTCTACTGTTGAGGCTGAACATGTAGTAGTTGCAATCAATTGTTCAAACATTGCATAGATCAAATAGTTGCTTGAAGGGATAGAAGAGGAAGTAAATGTTCATGTGACAATCTATTATGACAGTACCATTGTTATAAACATTTCAAAGAACCCTGTGATGCATTCCATGAAAAAGCATATATCAATCAAGTGTCACTATTTGAGAAAACAAGTACTAGAGAAACAAGTAAAGCTGAAATATGTGAAATCGAAAGTGAAATTTGTTGATATCTTCACCAAGCCATTACCTAGGGATACTTATGACTACCTCAGAGGTAAACTAGGGATTATTCCACTATCTATTGGTCATTAGAGAAAGATGCATGTTGCATCAATTCATGCTTTATCATATTGTCTATCTATGAGTTGATATTTATGTTTACTCTTTAGGAGCAACCTAAAGTTGTTAAGAAGGTGAATGTAGTGCCTACCCCATTTCGCTTTCAGTTATGTTGTTGAACACTTTTAGGCCAACTTCCATGTTATGTTATTTGATGTAGCAGTACTTGGTTACCCGGATGGGTTGATACTATCTTCATGATTTTCTTATATGTTTGATGAGATATTTTGTACTCGGGATATTTCTAGTGTTATTATGATTCATGGATATTCATGTGATGATGTTTAGATGCTTTTATATAACGATTACAATTAAGAATATAATGATGTGTTATATTGAATTTGGATACTTTCCTCATACTTGCATGTGTGGTGTGTGTGTTTTTTTTATCTCTTTTTTTCGTGACTAATGTGGTTGAGAGAGGGAGTCGTAGTCACTTGTTAATTGGCATCTACACAATGTACCACTCCTTGTCATTGCATGTTTAGCTTTATATATATATATATATATATATATATATATATATATATATATATATATATATATATATATATATATATATATATATATATATATATATATATATATATATATATATATATATATATATATATATATATATATATATATATATATATATATATATATTCTCATCTTTTATGCAGGTTGCAAGTTACTTTTATACTTCCTTGAATTTCTAAGATGAGTGTGCCCTATCGCAATATCTCAAAGGTAAAAGAGGGGAGATAGTTTTGAAGTCCAAATCCCAACCCCGAGCCAATTTTTCCCATGGTAAATGACAAGTATATGATTCTCTACCCTTCTAAATTTGTCAAGGTGATGTGAATTTGATGACTTAAGCTTTGAGATTGATTTTATATTTTGCTTGGTTGTTGAGGTTCTTCTGAGTACACAATTTACTTTGCAGCTTTAAGTGTAATTAATCAGTGAAAGGAATTAATTAAAGTAATTATTTAAATGGGAAAAAACTTTAGGAAGAAAATATTACCATACTTATTTAATTAAATAAGAATTAGTTAAATAAAAGTGTTAATTGCAAGACTTACCTAAAAATTCTAACTTTAGAATTAGAAATAATTAAATATGTCAAAAACTAATGTGGGCAAATAGTAATTATTTTATTTTTAGCCTATGTAAATTTAGAAGTTACCTATAAATAACGAGAACTAAATATTATTTGAAATTGCAACAATAATATTATTCTCTAAAAGTAGCTTGCTAAATTAAGACAAATGGAAATTAAAATAAAGTAAAATAAAATACAAAAGGCACTAAGTGTGCATGAAATGTCTAATTAAAATAAAATAAAATAAAAATAATTAAGTGAGGCCAATCGAAAAATAGAAACCCTAACTAGGGTTAGAGGCCTTTTAATTTGTAATTGGAGCTCATTTCTCCACACAAAGGTTTGCAAGAGAACCTTGAGAATTGGTAGGTAGGAATTTCTCTATGGGCTTTTGAAGATGGGAATTCGTGGGCACAAGGTTTCAACAGTTTTCATTAGCATCAAATTGAGGTAGGAAGCTGAGAAAATCCATTTGAAAATTCCTCAATGATACAGAGGCTAGTGGTCTACAACAATATTATCTTCCACTAGACTCCACATCTTAATGTCTTCACTCTTTGAACCCTCCCACTCATACATCAATGCATTTTGAACATATGGTGTTGTGACTGTCCTAGTCTTCCAGCACTCCGCTTGTCTCCAATAACCTATCAACTAAGATCACTCTCAAAGGATCCACTACTACTTGAAACAAAAGGACTCTTCTATATGTACCCCTATAACCCTTTAATCCCTTTATAAAACATCCCAACACATTCATGAAACAAATCCATGAAAATCTTCCCTATCACTGTCCTCTACACATACCCGTAAACAGTCATCCATAACTTTTGGCCCCAATCATATTTCTTTGATCACACCATTCAAATTTGGCATATCTTGGCCCTCTCCAACATATCCAAAATTTGGCAAGATCTAACAGTTCAATATGGAGATATGTCCCCCGCACTGAGACTGCATTTTTTGGGATAATTTTTCATTCATTTTCCAAACAGTTACTATCTTTCTCCATTCCAAACACCTACCAACTCTTGCATAAATGCCTGCAACTTGTAAAACAGGTTATTTACATTCTCTACCATAACCTTGTCCATTATGGTGGTTTATTCCACGTTAACTATGAAAGAAACTACATTTCAAGTGCTCTCTGTTCACACTAGTAAAAGCTTGGACAACCTACACCAAAAATTGAATATCTTTGCTGATTTTCAATGAAATCGTGTGATTCAAAAACCAAAATGGAGTATATTCGCGCCTTCATGTATTCCAATAGGTTCTAGATAAATATGCTAAGTTTTTCACATGAAATTATGTGTGTAATCAGACTGCAACAATATAATAAAACGAAGAAAATACAAGAAACTGAACTTTCATTAATGTCCTACTTGTTACACAGTCCATCATGCCCTTTTTGGACATTTTACATCATATTTAAACATTTCCCCACTATACCAACTGATCCAAACCGCCTATGGAACCAACTATTAGTCGGTTATATCCTTAACAAAAGCTTATTGCATATTATCATTCTTAGCAATTTTTGACTTTTCTAACCTTGGGAACCTAACCATCATCTTTATTACATTCATATGGTCTTATGAGACTTTATGACACCCAAATCATTTATTAAACTCCTATTTATCCCTTCAAACCCTTATAAGGTTCACTTGACCCATATGCCCCAATTAAGGCATCATTGACAACATCAATTACAATCATGTATTACATGAACTCACATAACTTTATTAGCCTTAATTACAATCACAAATGATCATTTAAACCTTGTAGAATCAATTGCCCCATGTATCCTTTATTTTGGCCTTATGGTGACCCCTATGTTCTATGAGTGACCCTAGTGTCTTCATAAGTCTTCATCCTTGGTCCTGGTGCTCCTGCACCACTCAAGAACTTCTATCTTCTTTGTGCCTATAAGAAATGGAAATTATACTATGGTTGATCTATTGGAAAATTTACATTGAATTCATTTTAGTAAAATTGGTAGGATGAAGTTTGAAACCCCTTAGAGAGATCAATGGTTCTTGTTCTGAAAACATCTATGGAATTTAAAATTGAAACCCCAATGGAGAGAAATTAAATTGAGATAAACAATCTAAAGCCAAGGCTTTGGAGACAACAAAAAATTTACCAGATTTTCTTTAAATAGAACAAAATGAAAGATTGAAATAATTTTTTTGTGGAAATCCAATTTTTTTTAATGGGAGATTTGTTTGTCAAAAAAAAATCTAAATCAAATTGGGAGGTGGGCCATTACACCCCACCTCCAATGCGTTGCAACCTTGGCCACACATAGCTGCCCAAGGTAGCAGTATTGCCTTTAAGGTAGGCGTAATCCCTTTACGAGATTTATATTATATATATATATTTTTTAAATTTCTGAAGAAAAAAAGAATTGCTAATAATAAAAAATGAATATATATATATATATATATATATATAGTTTTAAAATATTAATTAGAGTAGGTAATAATTAGTATAATCTAAATTTAGTCTTAAGATTTAATTTTAAATTGGAATTTAACTATACTGAATTCAGTCATTTAGTAATTGAATTTAGTACATTGAGGATATGATTACCTATTTAATCACCTTCTTATTAGATTTTCAAATATTATCAAAAAACAATTGTAATTAAGTGAATTACTCTGGTAAGGATTATTGTAGTCTAATAGTTACTCGAATCATTTGGGGGAAAAAAAAAAACATACACATTTAAGCTATGAAAATGAAACTTATCCTTATGATCAAACTAAACTTGGGAATTCTATTCAACCAAGGAACTTTTACAAATAGGAAACTGCAACTGTGACTCCAAATAGAACCTTATAAAACATTAATCGAAAACTTCATGGTTGGAAAATTACACTTGGCATAAAGAAATTATTGTGATGTTGTGTTTTATTCATGTGATGGGTGTGGGGAAACCTAGTAGGTTGACCAAATAGGAATGTGTACTAGAGGCAGGGAATTAAGTTGTTTTCTAGTGATTCATGTCAAAATGATTGTTCTATGTTTCGTGATGATAACCAGTGCTTTGCGAGATCTTATATCGTGATTCTTCATGCAACCTATTGAAGGAAATTGATATGCGGTCTATTTGTGAATCCAGTTGCTTGTATAAAACTGAGATGTTTACAGTTATTATTTATGAGATACATTTATATGAGGTTAGGGTAGGTTATCTATGTGTATGTTGGGAAGTGGCTTGCAATGGGGGTCAAAGACCTGAAGAGGCTTCCTGGGAAACACATTGTAAGTAGTATTAATAAGTCATAACATGATCATTAAGGGGGTTTAAAATGAATTAACAAGATGTCAGTTTGGTACCTCAATCATGCCTTGAGTGCTAGTATAGACTAGGATGAGAGTAGTGATGGTGTGTGGTTGTGACCTTGCTTGATTGGTATGCCTTGTCTCTATGAAAGGATATTGATGACTATTATTGAATAGATTGTCTTCTAAGAAAATACATACAAATTAACTCTAAATGCCCAGATAAGAAGACCAAATTAGCACTAACAGTTGGATAGGTTTGTATTGGATTAATAACCTTCCTCTGAATTCTATCGGGTACAGCTCCCCGTATATGATATACGATGAATCAACTACATTACAAATATGAATGCTTTTAACTTGAAAGCACAAAAGGTTTACAAACATCCATCCATAAGCACAAAATAGATGCACAAAAACTAAGCAACTGAAAAGAAATAAATGACACAAAGTTCATTCATTCAGATTTTACATAACAGAAAGAACTAAAACAATGAATGAATCTTCCATTTTCCTAAGAAAGTAAAGAATCAAAGCTTCGAAGATATATTGATATCAAAACGTATTCAAAAAATAGCAACACTGAATGCATTTAGAGAAAACTGAAAGTTACACAAAGATAACAATCAGTGGGAAGAAACTGCCCAAACTCCAAGTTTTGGTCTACAATGATCTCCCTACTCTCCCTTCTCTAAAATGTAAAAGACTATGCAGAACTTATTACACAATGCATCAGAATTACCATTTAGAAGAAAATAAAATTTCCCTCCCTTACATTACATCCCAAAATCAAAATTTCCTTCTTTAACTAACACAAAGTCTAGAAAAATAAAGCTTTGTTCTACTGCAACCCCAAAATTTGTCTTCCCTTCCTCGAAGAACTGGGAAATCTCTCTGTGAAAAACTAGAACCCTTCCCCTACAGTAGCACAAAGTTTGCCATCGAGAGAGAGAAAAAAAAGAGCCCTCTACTCTACCTTTCTTTGGCTTATTTAACACTTGGTTATCTCCATAACATTTCAGTTACATAACTGATTCTTGACAATCATCATCTCTTCTCATATGGTCCAATGTTTACAAATATTACATCTATAAGGTTTATAGTAAAGACAATTAGCATGCGATTCAAATAAAGTTTTAATACCATCACTAGGGTATGCATCTTCCATTTATATCCTCGGGCCTTTTTTTACTTGTTAGTTCCTCCACAACATTTATATTCAAAATTGCTCTGCATATGACATTTGTTTGGTTATATTTTGACTAACAAATCCTTGGATCTATAACTTATGTAAAGTCTTCAAGTCCACATGAATGATCCTTTTTACTTCTTGATACATCATGTTCCTTTAAATATCCTTTTGTTGTGAAGAAATACCCATTCGATGTGATATGCTCCTCAGCAATTGAGATAAACCTAATTTTTTCATCAACTTGTAACATATCTATTCCTTATAATAGATAAGTGTGTCTGTATGTGTGTGTGTGTACACACACACACACACACACACACACACACACATACACACACATATATAACTTGATGTTTTAAATATTCCCCCTGCATTGACACTAAGTGACATTATTCCCACTAGTGTAGATATATAACATAACTTCACCTATCTTTGCAATAGTCTCAAATGCTCTAGCGTGTCATTGAGGGTACACGGGACAATGATGTTTGCTGCCCCTAATTCTCTTGTTTAACTTGACAAATGGCCCGATAGTGCTAAAATTGAGCAAGATATACAAACATTTCTCTTTATACACAACCTCAAAACCACATTATATCCATATTCAAGCTTGTATATCACTGTCCCTTTAATCTCATTACAGTAGAAACCAAATCAGGAAAAGGAAGAAATTGACCACCCCTTTAGTAGAAATTCACACATTATCAAAAGAACAATTAAACATTACCCAACTAAAGCTTTCCCTTGCAAATAATTTATTCAATCTACTCATAGGGATCAATTCCTCCCCCCCGAATCTCACTAAAACATGGTTTGTGTTTGGAACAAGAGCGATAGGTGATAGCCCAAATAAGGTGCAGCAATGATGGAACAAGGCATAAATATACACAAAACATCAAACTTCAATCAATGTGTAAGCCCGCATAACCCATATCTCTCATAATCTCGAGCTGTGTCTTTCAAAGTTGCCTACTATGATCTCCAAGATCACATTTTGCATTGATAATCTTTGATACCTCGTCTGTTAAGTATTGTATGAGAAGACAACTTTATTTGAAATCTCTCTATCTGCGACCACATTGTACTCACATTTTTTTATGATAGCTACATGACACTTAATCTACCGTGCCAATGCCACATTGGGTCTTAAAGCAGCCTTCATACCTGTAAGAATTTGCCTAAGGGAAAAATTCACCCAAGAACTAAGAACTCAAACACAAGCACAACTGTAGACAAAAAATGGAGAGAGTATGATCAGAATAACAATGTATTCAATAACTTGATGCTTAGAGTACACTAGGAGTGCCTGATTATAAAGGCTACAAAAGAGCTTCTAGAATGCATAGAAGTTAGCACCATGAATTGTCATACAACCAAGCACATGTCCACCAGATATGGATTATCCTCCATTAAGCACGAAAGTAAGTGCGGTGATGAGAGGATAAGCCTAGAAGAGTGGGACACGCAAAACAGTGTTGTAGACACCATGTGTTGAAATAGAGTTGTGTACTCTTGTGTTGTCAACATGACAACTCACAAGGTTGCACAAACTCCTAAGTGTCTCATAAATAAAACTAATAAAATAATGTAATATAATTAAATAATACATTAACCTAAATAAACTTAAGTAAGTGTAAATAGTAAAGTACTTATTTACACCAACAATACCAATGTCTAAAAACTCCCATTATGAGGTGAAACAAAATGTCAATCATCGGGGTGTCTCTAAATTCGTGTGATCTACAAGATAACATTGTCTTCCATGGCAGCAACGAACACGATGTTCGATATTTTCTTTTTTTAGCCACGGGAGTCGGGTCCCTTCTATTGCTAACGACATACTCTATGTTGTATTGCAGATTTACATCGAATTTGCATGATTTCCTTAAATTGGGTTTCAAATTATTCTTTTGATGCATAACAACTGAGGTCCGGTCTTATCATATCACTTGTCTCATTTTGCAGGTTTTTGTGGTATCCTGTCAAAACATTGGTCTGCACTCGGGATGCCTAACACGATGACGTGTATATGCTATTAGGAAAAATGGCTATCTAGCATTCGAAACTCCCAATTATATCCTTTTGAAAATGTCGTCGACATTTTGTGAAACATTTCAAATGTATTTCTATATTCTTTGAAACTAGTTAACACCTTTTCTTCTATGGTGATCGAACTCAAGCTGCTTGTTCTCCATGTTTTTATATTTGAGCGCTTAGTATATGTCATTAAGATGGTTTGCCGAGTAGTTAGAACTCATTGTGGGCATGCCCATCACCATTGTTTATACCATTCAAATTGAATACACTAAGATAGGGACTATGGGGAGTCTCCAAAATTGTGCATCGCGGTTCTTGCCATCTATAATGGTTTTGAACAATTTTGCATTATTACCAACGAATACTCGCTATTGAGAACCCCAAGATTTGACCCGATGCCATTATAATGAATAACTGTCAGGAGCTTCCATATGGTCACTCAATGTATACCTGCAATGATTTTAGTGCCGACATTCTTATGCGAGCCAATAGTTTCGAAAGATATATGTGAAGCTCAAATTTGGAGCATCTTAATCAGTATATTGTGATTTGAACAAAACTTGGGGCTTAAATATGGAATGAACTCATCAAAGGTCTTACAATGTTGAACCTCTGAACTAGACCAGATCTTCACAGTCTTGATCTGCCCTTCTGTACTTTTTTGAAACTGTTAAACTGACCAAAACTGAACTTGAATCATGAACCGAGACTAAATTCGAGTATTAAACTGAATAAGGATTCTAAACTTTTTTGAGTCAACTGTTCTGCATTTTGAACCACTTTGAACTATGGTTCGAAGGAGTTCAAGATCAAAGACTAAAAGATTTTAAATTGTGTCCATATTGGGTAACAACAATGCCACATATAGTCACTAGGGGAATACAGTCCTGAGAGAGTGCTAGGGTAACCTTAGAGTTGACTCATGTGATGAAACTTTCTCTTATGCACATTAGGTTTCTTACATGTCTTGTTGCCTCTGGGATTAGATGTACCTTACAGAGTTTTTCCAAGGTCTTGAGAAGATTCTTGTTGTGACTATTGGATCACTATATGTTTGGGACTTGAGATTATATCCCCGGCATGGTGGGAGTGGGGCCACTTAGGTTCCACAAGGTCGGGAGGTAGTGATTCTTTTCCATTGAAATCTGACAACTAGACACTGATGCTGGACATACCACTAATGCAGTTGTTCTATACTTTCTACTAGATGACTATGTTGCATACTCTTACAATGATATTTTGTACTTCATTTGTTGTGATCCTACATGATGATATTCTGATCATGATGTATATTCTTTTAGCATCTCATACCTTGTATCATGTTCAACAGATGAGTGTGCATCCTTTTGTATCGATATATTATTTTGGGAGATTTTGCCACATGTGGTTATTCCTAAGTCATGGACTTGTTTAATATTAAACTTCATAAAACTTAAAATGTGATTCAACGTTATGGAGCCATTGACAAATGTAATGTTTATTGCTTTGCTTAAGTATGTATGTGATGTGAATTTGAGTTATTGCTTCCACATTATTATCTCTCGTATGTTTTAATCTTTTGAAAAAAAATAGAAAACTTGGCATCCTTATAGGTTAATTTCTCCTGGATTCTCTAGTGGCGCATTACATATGGTATCAGAGCCCAAGTTTCTACACTAGGAACTCTAGGCATATTGTGTGTCCACTAGATAACAAGTAGATAACTTGCAACATCAACATTAAAAATTATAAACTTGAAAACACAGTTGAAAAACAACTTGAATGACAAACCTCCCAAAAAAAAACATAGGAAGATGGAAAACTGAGAAGTTATAACCTTTTTCTTCAAAATGAATATTTATGTGATTCTACTTCATGATATCATGCTTTTGTTTGATTTTGGTATGTCATTGTTTTCGCTTGGTTGTTGTAGGAAGATGGTGATTGAAACTAGATCAAGTGTGAGGGGTCATAGCTCAAGATGAGGTAGAGACTAAGGAATAGGCAGGCATAATGGCCCTCATTCAATTGATCATGAGATTCTTGTTCAGGAGAAGAACATTGGAGAGCATCATGCTAACTTAGAGGAGGCAAACACTAGGAAGATGTTGAAGATCATCTTAGATGGCCTACCTCCCCAGAAAGGGATTGAACATGAGGAATCGCATCACTCTAGGAATGATGAGAGATAGAGAGAGAGCATCATGACCATCGACAGAGGTTCATCAATGCTTCCCTAATGAAGGACCTACATCAAGCTAAGGTAAAACTTTCATAGGAGAAGGTACTGGTTACAATGCAAAGAACTGGTTGATTGCCTTGGACAGATGCTTTGTGATGCACGAATTTGATTCTAATGTCAAGGAAAGGTATTCCATTACTCACTTGGATACCTTTACAGCCACTTGGTGGAAGATAGAGAAAAAGAAGTTCAAAGTAGACATGAGTACTATTACATGGGAGTTGTTCATTGAAAACTTTCATTATCACTTTTTACCAGACCAAAGGCACCAGTAGAGGGAAAATGAGTTTAACAATCTGAGGTAGTATACCATGACCATGGTGAAGTATAAGCGCAAGTTCCTTGAGATCATGTCATATGCAGGGATCAGTAAGAGTTCACCACTAATGGTACAATACTTTATTTGGGGACTGAACAATTATATCATTGGGGGTGTGAAGGTGTTCCATCCTAAGACCCTTAAGGATGTAGTTCAGTATGATATTCTTGTGGAGCAGAATGTCACTTTGGGATATGGTGGTTTATTGGGGGCACCTACTAGTGGAAATGCACCTTCAAGATCCAAGGGCACACAAAACAGAGGAGCAGGAAGTAAAAGGAAGTCTCCTTTCTCAAAGGGCAATCAAGGCAATCAACAACAACATCAACAGAGAGGATCTTTTTAGTTAGCTCAAAGCAGTGTCAATGGTTCTAACTCCTGGAACTTCTGTAATGTGCAGTGCAATAAGCGCAATCAATATAGTTAGCCAACACAGAGCACTCATCCCTTCACCAGTAAGAGAAGCCACCAACAATCTAGTTTACCTCTAGTTGCTAGATGTTTAGGCAGAGGTACAAGATGTTTATCTTGTGGACAGTTTGGGCATATTGTAGCCAACTACCCAGAACATACTTTATAGTATTCTAGAAAGAGACCTAGAACTTCTGAGCATACAATGGGTGATGCTAGGAAGTCACATGGATTCTTTGCAGCAGTAGACCACCATCGGGCAAATCATCAAGGTACCATTTTTGATACCATCGGAGCTATCAGAGGTACACCTCTTTCTATTTTATTTGACTCCAATGCTACAAACTCTTTCATATCACCTTCTATAGTAGCCAAGTGCAAGCTCAAGGCGGTTAAGCAAGACCTAGGTTGGCAAGTGGAGCTAGCTTTAGGAGCCAAGGTAGCCAGAGGCTCCCTAGTGCATCATTGTGGGTTAGACCTAGGAGGATTTACTACTAAAGTAGACCTTCGAGATATTTCCCTTAAATCGTATAATGTGGTATTGCATATGGATTGGTTAGGAGTGCATGGAGCCAAAATTGACTATAGGAGGAAGATTATTAAGTGCAAGAATGACAGGGGTAAGGACACAGAGATCATAGGCATCCAAATACCCATATCACTTTGCATCATCTCCATGATGCAGCTTAGGCAGAGCATCTAGAAGGGATGTCAAGTGTTTGCCCTTACAGTGAATGAACTAGAGCAAGATGAGGAATCTAAGGACAAGACACTAGATCACCCTATATTGCAGGAGTTTATTGATGTCTTTCCTAGCAAGATTTTGGGGATGCCACCCAAGAGGGACATTAATTTTTTTATTGAAATCATTCCAAGAGTAGAGCCCATATCTAAGGCCCTATACCAGATGACAACTCAAGAGTTGGATGAGTTGCACTTGCAGCTAGAGGAACTCCTAGCTAAGGCTACCATTAGGCCGAGTGTTTCCCCATGGGGAGCACCTGTACTCTTTGTGAAGAAGAAGGATGAATAATTATACTTGTGCATTGACTACATATAGTTGAACAAGGTAACTATTAAGAATATATACCTCTTATAGAGGATCGATGATTTATTTGACCAAATCAAGGGAGTCAAGGTGTTCTCTAAGATTGATCTTAAGATCGATTCTTCCCTAAAGGGGATTGGAGTGGTCCTTATGTATGAGGGATGAGTGATTGTGTATGAGTCTCCCAATCTAAAGGACCATGAGCTGAACTACCCCACTCACAATCTTGAGTTAGCAGTCACGGTTCATGCTTTAGTGAAATGAAGACACATCTTGTTGGGCCATCGATTTGAGTTTCATAGACATCATTGTATTTTACAATAAATCTTCACATAGCCCAATCTGAACACTAGGAAAAGGCATTGGATGGAGTTTTTGTGTGAGTATGACTTCGAGGTGAAGTATATTTAGGGGAAGGAGAATGTGGTAGTAGATGCCTTAAGTCGCAAGATACATGAGGTCTTGATGTTGAATTGAGGGGTCATATACTTCAGGCACTTCCTATAGATACATGGTATCAAGAAGTGAGTGCAAAGATTGACTCAGGTAGACCTTCAAAGGGCAGATTTTCAGGCTATGTATTGGAGTCAGATGGACTTTTGTGTCATTCAAGGAGGATTTATGTACCACTGTTAGATGATCTTTGTACACTGATCATATCTAAGGCTCATCTTGCACCTTACTCAACACACCTAGGTGTCAAGAAGATGCATGCAGACTTGTGACAATTGTATTATAATTTATTGGTCTAGGATGAAGTGTGATATCGTTGATTTTGTGGCTAGATGTCTTGAGTTCCAGAGAGTTAAGGCAAAACACCAACATCCTGTAGGGCTTCTTTAGCCTAATCGCATTCCTTCATTGAAGTAAACTATTAACTCCATGGACTTCATCGCGAGATTACCTATGATTCCCCAGTGACATGAGCTATCATGGTCACCATTGATCAAGTGACTAAGGTGGCACACTTTTCACTGATGAAGTCATCATATACAACAGCTTCAATAGCCAAAGTTTTTATGCACAATATTGTGAGATTGTGTGGTATTCCCTGAAAAATCATTTCAGATAGGGATCCAGTATTTACTTCCGCATTTTGGACCTCATTGAAGCATGATCTTGGAGCACAACTGAATTTCATCTTAACATATCACCCAGGCGGATGGTCAGATAGAGAGAGTGAATCGGGTTATGGAGGATATGTTGAGGATGTATGTCATGAATTGACAAACTCTTTGGGAGAATCACCTTTACCTAGACGAGTTTGCATATAATAATGGGTGTCATAGTTCGATTGGATGACACCTTTTCAAACATTATATGGTCATCCTTGTCATACACCTTTGAGTTGGGATAGTCTAGAGGATCACATCCTCTTGGTTCCTGAGATGCTTCAAGATATGGAGCAACAAGTAATGCACATATGTGAGCACATCTCTACAGTACATGATAGATAGAAGACGTATGCATATGTTCATAGGATAGATAAGCAGTTTGCAGTGGGAGAAGGTTTTCTTCAAGGTGCGTTCGCAGAAGAGTTTGATCCTTTATGGAAAGGGTTCAAAGCTAGCACCTCAGTTTGTGGGTCCATTTGAGATTCTTTAGAGGATAGATTCAGTTGCCTACCATTTTGTATTCATGATGTTTTCCATGTTTGTGTACCTAGACAGTATATTCCCGATGTGGTACATGTTCTTGATTGGAATGTGTTATAGGTAGAGTATGACTACCTGGCTTTAAAGCCCATTGACATTCTATAGTGGTGACAGTTGGCCCTCAAGGGGTGGGCCATAGAGCAGGTAAGGGTCCAATGGGACCCTACTAATGAGGCATCAGCTACATGGGAGGATGCAACCAAATTACGAGATTTATATCCCTATTTGTTTGTAGGCTTCAACGAGTAAGCCTAATTTTAGTGGGGGTGGATGCAGTGCCTACCTCCTTTTGCTTTCAGTCATATTGTAAAACACTTTTAGGTCATTTTTCATGTTACGTTATTTGATGTAGCAATATTTGGTTACCCAGATGGGTTTATACCATCTTAATGATTTGCTTATATATTTGATGAGATACTTCGTACTCGAGATATTTATGGTGTTGTTATGATTCACTGTTATTCATGGGATGATGTTTCAATGCTTTTATATAATGATTATAGTTAAGACTATGATGATGTGTTATATTGATTTTGGATACTTACCACATACTTGCATGTGTATAGTATGTGTGTCTATTTTATCTTTTTGTTTGTTGAGATTGATGTGGTTGAGGGAGGGAGAGAATTGTAGCCACCTGCTAGTCGAGAGTTGGTCAACTGTTAGGGAGATAGTTTTCAATATCAACATCCCTAAATTGCCAGGATGAGCGTACCCTATTGCAATATCTCAATGGTAACATAGAGGAGATAGTTTTCAAGTCCAAATCCCAACCCTGAGCCAATTTGTCATGTAGTAAAGGACAAGTATCTGATTCTCTACCCTTCCAAATTCGTCAAGGTGATGTGAATTCGATGACTTAAGCCTTGAGTTTGATTATATTTTTTGCCTAGTTGATGTTCTTTTGAGTATGTGATTTACTTCATGACTTTAAGTGTAATTAGTCGGCCAAAGAAATTAATTAAAGTAATTATTTAAGTATCCTAGTTTGTACTAGCACTCAAGGCATGGGCGAGGTACCAAACTAACATCTTGTTAATTCATTTTAAACCCCATTAATTATCATGTTATCACTTATTAATACTACTTATAGTGAGTTACCTAGGCAGCCTCTTTAGGGCTCCAACGTCCATTACAAGCCACTTCCCAACATACACATAGATAACCTACCCTAAGCTCATATATATACATATCTCATAAATAATCACCATAAACATCTTAGTTCTATACAAGCAACTAGATTCACAAATAGAACACATACCAAACACCTTAAATAGGTTGTATCAAGAATCATGATATAAGAGCTCACAAAGAACAGGTCATCAACACAAAACATAGAACAATCATGATGGCATGAATCACTAGAAAACAACTTAACTCCTTGCCTCTGGTACACGTTCCTATTTGGTCAACCTACTAGGTTTCCCCACACCCATCATAGGAATAAAACACAACATCACAATAGTTTCTCTACCCCAAGTGTAGTTTTCCAAACATGAAGTTTTTGATTAATATTTTACAAGGCTCTGTTTGGAGTCATAGTTGGAGTTTCTTGTTTGCAAATTTCCTCTGTTGAATAAAATTCCCAAGTTTAGTTTGATCATAAGGATAAGTTCCATGTTCATAGCTTAAATGCCTACGTTTTCTTTTTCCCAAATGATCTGAGCAACCATTAGACTACGATAATCCTTACCAGAGTAATTCACTTAGTTACAATTATTTTTTATAGTATTTGAAAATCTATTAATAAGGCGATTAAATAGTAATCATATCCTCAATATACTAAATTCAATTACTAAATGACTGAATTCAATATAATTAAATTCTAATTTAAAAATAAATCTTAAGACTAAATTTAAATAATACTAATTATTACCTACTTTAATTAATATTTAAAAACTTTGTGTGTGTGTGTGTGTGTGTGTGTGTGTGTGTGTGTAAAATGAATAATTCTAATTTTTTTTCAGAACTTAAAAAAAAAAAACTTTATAATATAAATCCCTTAAAGGGATTGTACATACCTCAAAGGCAGCATTGTTGCCTTGGGCAGCACGCATTGCCTTTGGCAGTCGTGTGTGGCCAAGGCCACAACGCATTGGGGGTTGGGGTGCAATGGTCCACCTCCCAATGATATTTTTATGTTTTAACTAAAGTAGGTAATGAATGGTATTATTTAAATTTAGTCTTATGATTTAATTTTAAATTGGAATATAATTATATTGAATTTAGTCATTTAGTAATTGAATTTAGTAGATTGATGATATGGTCATTATTTAATCACCTTATTATTAGATTTTCAAATTTTATCAAAAAAATTATTGTAATTAAGTGAATTACTCTAGTAAGAATTATTGTATTCTGATAGTTGCTTGGACCATTTGGGGAAAAAAAACTCATTGACATTTAAGCTATGAACATGAAACTCATCCTTATGATCAAACTAAACTTGGGAATTTTATTCAATAGAGGAACTTTTGCAAACAAGAAACTCCAATTATGACTCCAAACAAAACCTTGTAAAACATTAATCAAAAACTTCATGGCTGGAAATCTACACTTGGGGACTTGGTGTTTCTTTGTCTCGTTGACTTTGATAAGATTGTTCTTACGCAGTGATCAACTTCACTATGAGTGTAACTTTGTCTCAAAGTCCCATTAAATACAACCTAAATGTACTTTCCTAAAGAGTTAACTTGCATAACTACATACTTGAGGACATACTTTGCTTCATTTTGGCAATTTTGAGGTCAAAATGTTTGTTACACTTGATCACATCGAACTATATTTTCTCCACCTATATATTCAGATGATAAGGGTTCAAAGGATATTCTTGACTCCTATTATGTAGGTGGTAAATAAAACAGTTAAGTCTTTGAGAGGGATTCCTTTAAAGAGTTCGCAATTGTTGTAACCTCTGTTGTGTTAAAATTTGTTGATTTGTTTGCCAATTTTTGTTGAAGATTGTAGTTGCAGTAAAGATCTTTATCTCTAATTTTATGAGAGAGAAATTTGTTTTTTATGATTGTTATGGTCATCTTCAGCTGGAAGAGATATTTACGATCATATTTAAGTTACTTTTATGTAAATGACATGTTTCATACATCATGCAAAGAGTAATGCGTATGGAAATATGAATTGTTGAATATGTGAAAATATGAAGGATCTTATTTTTTAGACTCAAAGAGACCATCATGTGATAGTTGAAGAGTGCTATGCAATCTATTTATATGATTGCTTAGTATATTATAAATCAATGAAGTAGAAACCTATGTGCTTGAACTTTATATTCAATATAATGATATATTTTATTGTATGGCTGGGATTTACACTTCATTCTAGAAGGGTTTTCCCAGGGTAATTTTGGTGTTTATTGTTTTGATTTTGGCTCTTTCTTATTGTTGTTTATCTTCATTGATTTTTGGGCACAAAACTTAACATGGTATCAGAGCCTAGTCATGATTTCAGCAATGAAGAAAGCTTGTTCAGAGTGGCATGAAGCGTGAAGTTGGAGGTTGTCTGTAGACTCATCGATTAATCTTTTCATCATGGTTCAAAGGGAATTCCTCTCAAATGTCAATAGGAGGCCAAATTTTGTTGGGTCACCTCATGTGGTATTTTCATTGATAATATATATAAATTTAATTGTATTGGGTGTCTTTGTTTCTGCATGCTTATATCATGTCATATCAACAAGTGAGAAGGCACATCGCAATGGACAAATATCATGCAATAATAATTTCCTTATGTCGGATGTTTTTATTTCTTCATGATAAAAATGCTACGTTATATTCAAATGGAAACTCTTATCTGTTATGATTGCCAAGTGTTACATCCATCACTCTTCACATGCTCTCAGGTGAAAGCTGTTCAGATTCTTGGAAAATCTCAATGGTGTGCATGGTGTCTAATTCATTTCTCTGGACACAATGTCTGAGAATATTTTAAGAAAGTGCAAGTTTTTGGCAAGGAACAACGATTTTACCATTAAGGCTCTTTGTTTTTGACAATATGGAGTTATTGTCTTAGTAATGGCAAAAGTTTGTAATGGCAAGTTGGAAAAGTATCATTGTGATTGACAGGAGACATCACGTGGAACAATAATCTACTTACTCTGCTAGGATCCAAATTGAATATTGGATCGAGCATGGATGTTGGACCTCTACCATTTCATGTCACTGACTATTTTTTATTTTATTTTTAAATCATCTTTATGGGTGATGCCTTATCAAGTGATCTTTAATGGAAAATGCTTTGTGCATAGATTAAATAAAAGGTTGTATCGTGTCCTTCGCATTGTCTTTTAGCAAATTCATCAGTGGCCTTCCTGTAGCTATAAAAAGAAATTCTAGAGCGATATATACAAACAAGCGACACAGCCACATTAGATGCAATCATCTCAAATAAGTATTCCTTTATTTTATTGAATGATATACGTTTCTTTTAGCTAGCATCCCCCTCTAACAAATCATCTTGGTGGTGTCATTTCCTTTTCGTATCGTCATGTGATTCTTTATGGCAGTCTTTCAATTATGGGAAGTGGGGACTCTCAATTTTCATAACTATTGGGAATTTTGTCTTGTGCGTGTGCTTTGAAATAGCCGAGGGTAGTTAAAAATATTGGGACTCGTCTAGTGGAATTCCCATATGCATGTGAAACAATACCATCTCTCTCGCAACCATGTCATGTCATTTCTCTCTCTCGAGTTCAATTCAATTCTATAATTTTAATATTCCATGGTTTCTCCAAGTATATATGTTAGTGTGGCAGTTCTTTTCACGACTGTGTATTAGTCAACATTTTTCACCAGGTCAGAGGTGTTGTGTCTAGGAGTTGAATAGCAAATGAATGTGCCACAATTCACTTTATGAATGCTCAAACTCAAAAAGACATTGCCCACGACTATTTTAGGGGGGCATGTATAGCATACGACAAAGTCTATTTTGTAGTCCTGATAAGTATTTTGTATTGATCAAAGTTTTAGTTATATTTCTTGCTCTTGATTTTATGTTGTTGAAATTGAAAACATTACCTTGTTTGCATTCATAAAACTTCAATAAAATATGTGATTATGAAGACTTAGAGGTCTATCCATTATGTAGCTAATCGCTGAAATCATCATCTCTACTTAACCCACATTCAAGTTTTAGTATTCCGCAATGGTTCTTGTATCCTTCAATGTTATCTATAGGCTAACAGGAAAGTAAGGGAAGAAGCTAGTGCTTCAAAATCAGTGTGGTGTTAATGCTCTATGATTAGCCACAACATTGAAGGCATGTGGTGATCATTTAGAAGCTATATAGAGGTATTGTCAACATGTGGATTGTGAGGGTATTAGATGATGTTGAGATTAGTGTTATTATTCTGATGATAGTATCAGATTTTTGGTAGTATATTGATGTCATGAGCATTGGTTGTAGAGACACAAGATAGAATCTCTTTTGTGTGTATATCTATGTGCATATTGAAGAGATAAGTATTTATGTTTATATCTCCTAAATATTGATTCATTTAGATAGTGATTGCTTTTAGCATTGATAATTGTGAATTATTAATATCTCTTGTGGTTGTCGAATGCAATGAGATGGTGAGAGATTATGCAACATTGTTTGCAATCTTGATACTAAACTAATGGCACATTTTAGAAAGGGGAAAGTTATATTTAGAGAAAGAGACTACTCAACTTCAGAGAGATTACATAACAGAGGGAGATGTCCAACCCTTTGCAGGTTTATGCAATAGTCAGCCACCTTATTGTGGAAATTAAAGTTGTCCTTGCTAAGAGGGAGACTGTGTTGATTAAATTGTCCTTATTGAGAGGGAGACTATGTTAAGAGAAAATCTCAATTATTATTGCATTCTTCTCTAGGAGAAGTTTGAGGTGAAAGCCCTCATTCCACCCTCTATGAGTACGTATGGTGGACCACCCTCTGCGAGTAAGCATGGTGGATATTTTTTGGGAGTAGTTTGAGGTGAAAACCCTTATTCCACCCTCTACGAGTGGGTATCATGAATCACCCTATGCAAGTACACATGGTGGAGTTGTATACTTCTCTAGTATAAGTTTTGAAATAAATGTCTTTTTTCTACCCTCTGCAAGCAAGCATGGTGAAAGTCATTCTATGTGCTTATGAAGTAACCATGGTGGATTATGTTATGTTGAGATAACATATGCGAATTTATCATCCTTGATTGCAACTCTGTGTGCATGCCTAAGTAAACATCTCTCTTGCTAAGAGGGAGTATTGAAGATTGTAGCTGTGACAAATAACTTTATCTCTAATTTTATGAGAGAAATTTGTTTGTTATGATCGTTATGGCCATCTTCAGCTGAAAGAGATTTTTGTGATCATATTTAAATTATTTTAATGTAAAAGGACACGTGTCATACGTCATGCAAAGAGTCATGCGTATGGAAATATGAAGTGTTGAATATGTGGAAATATGAAGAATCTTATTTTTGAGACTCAAAGAGACCTTCATGTGATAGTTGAAGAGTCTTATGCAAAATATTTATATGATTGCTTGGTATATTGTAAATCAGTGAAGTGAAAACCTATGTACTTGAACTTTATGATCAATATAATAAAATATTTTATTGTGTGATTGGGTTTCCATTCATTCTAGAAGGGTTTTCTTAAGGTAATTTTGGTGTTTATTGCTTTGATTTTGGCTCTTTCTTATTGTTGTTTATCTTCATTGATTTTTGGGCACAAAACTTAACAATTTTGAGCCTAGAGTTGCTTCTCTTTTTTGGTTTCACGTCATCATTCTTAATGAGGATATTCCTTTTGGAGAATTTGAAATTTATTTCTATCGCTTGATTCAGAAGTTGCTACTTTGGTTGGTGTTTCTGAGCTTGCAATTGCTTCTCTTGCCCCATCCTTTGCAACCTTTCTTCATGAGAATATTGCTTTGGAGCATTTGAAGTCTATTTCAAGCTCTGTTTTTTCAGTTGTTTCTTTGGCTGCTAATTATGAAACATTGGTTGTTACTTTTGTCCCATCCCCTAATACATTACAAGATGTGGCTTTGGATGATTGCTCGATGTAGGGCAGTGACCAAATGGCTTTGGACCATAATCGGGTCTACTTTGATGTTCCTGGCTCTCTTCTTGTTGATTTGATTGCTTGGGTAAGGAATTCTCTTGTTGGAAGGTTCTTTGGGAATCATTCCAATACTGGTATTGTTGGAAGATGGATCCATCGAGTTTGGAACATTTCAAGTTAGGTAAAGATTTTTGCTATGTTAAATGGTTTTCTCCTTTTTTCATTTTCTTGCCAAGAGGATTGTTCAAGGATTTTGTATGAAGGACCTTGGGTTTTGGGTTCTAATGGTCTTAGCCTTCAGAATTAGTCCCCTGATTTCAAACCATGGAAGGAAAAAATGCCATTTCCTATCTGGTTCAGTTGTGTTGCCACTGGAGTTTTGAAATGAAAATATTTTCAAGATAATTACCAATTATTTTGTGTAGTGTTATACATAAGATTACTAAATTCAAGGAGCACTTAATTTTTGCAAGATTTGTGTGTTTACTGATTTGTTTATTTGTCATACTTGTAATTTGGTAGGTGACGGCTATATCTCTTGTTTAAAAAATAAGCAGTGATAAAAGGAAGGAGACAAATAAGGATGATATTTCCTATTTTTCAGGAGGCTCAAAATTGACTCTAACAAAGGGGGTCACCTTATTTGAGGATTGATAGTTTTCTGAGGCCTAATCAAAGACATGCCAACGATATAATGTCTCCTTGCTTCAATAAAATGCAATTTGAGGGAAAACCCTTCAACTATACTCAATCAAAGAGCTCTGGAACATCATTGTAAGCCACTTTGATTTCAAGCTGGCTCTGGTCTTTCATTGTTGATTTTTTCTTTTGTTGTTCTGTACTGTGTTGTTATGCTTTAGTCATTTGTTGTTCTGCTAGGCTTAATGCTTAATCTTTCTCCTTTGTACATGGGATCAAGACCCTTTCAAAATCCCTGCTTATTTAATCAAAAGCACATCTATACATTTTAGATGTATGAAAAACAGAATAGTATAGTTCTGTGTCTTTCACCCTACCAGTATTTTTAGGCAATGGTTAGCGCATGCCACAGCAGTGTAGTGGCAAGTTATATTTTGAAGAGCTAAAGTCTGCTGCTCAAATTCCTTAGGGGAAAACCATTAGTCACTTGATTGTGTCCTACCCAACTTTCATCAATATGAAAAAAGATTTAATTAAAGCCTCTGATTACGAACTCTTACATACATTAATTGAGTAATTTACCAATTGCTCTCCTGTAAGTAACACCACACATTATACAAAATCTTTAATTAGGATGTCTATCAAGACAGTAATGAATATCTCAAATTTCTTCACTTTTTGTTGGCAGATGGGTTGATTGTGTTTCCATATCATCTGTTTGTAACTATTTTTTAAACCTCCTATACACAGGAGAAGAAAAACAACAGATATGGTCATACCATCTAAACCAGGAATGCAGAACTAATAGCAGTTTACTAAAATTTAGAAACCTGTTACTTTTTAAGATCACTATTTAAATTTTATCATCAGAAAAAACAAGATCACGGATCGCCCTCATATGGTTGATGGATGGAGCCACTTGGATAAGTGCACTTTCTGCACCACATGCATGCTGAAAGAATTCATCCAAACATCATGCTGTCCCCTTCTCAATTTGAGAAGCTTCTTCCTCAACAGCTATCCACCAGTCATCATCATCACCACAGTTGCTAGTGCATTCCTGCTCGAGGCAGTAGCTTAACAGATAAGTAAAACTTAAACTGGGATTGTCAATTATTAATTTCGAGCAAACTCAACGGCTTAACTTAGAAGAAAAACCTTTTAATTCCATAGAAAAAATCTTCAATTAGGAGCACTGCTACTAAGTCAAAAGCTATTGAAAACAAAAACAACTGAGCCATATTGAAGGACCTTGGTTTAGGAGCAATGCTATTGAGTAAATAACTACAAATAAAAACTACAAGACCAAATATCTATTCATTAAATATAAGTTTAAAGCTTGTCCTAATACTCTAATTCTTGGTCAGGAAATGGGCCTTTTTCCTAGCAGATGCTCAAAAGACATTACCATACGAAGAGAAACAAAAAATCTTCAGTTAAATAAGGAAGTGTTTCACCTGTTGACTTGATTCCAAATGTCTTCTTTTGTTTTCGACATCCTCAACAGTACTTACAACCTCTTGCCACCATGCTTCATCCTCCAATACATCTTTTGTCAAACCAATTTATACGCCTGTGTTAAATGAATGGCATGAAAGGTACATAAATGACATGACCTAAAAACAGATCATTACCAGAAAGTACTGATTTAAGATTGCCGTGCACACTGTTTTCCCCTCCATTACTCTTTATCTGTAGAACTTCTGCAACTGGGAAGGTCCAGCAAATAGTTTCCTCTGGAATTGGACGTAATGGGGACCGGAAACCTAGAGCCAATCATGGAGAAAA
The DNA here is from genome assembly GCA_028749045.1 of Cupressus sempervirens. Taxonomy (NCBI): domain Eukaryota; kingdom Viridiplantae; phylum Streptophyta; class Pinopsida; order Cupressales; family Cupressaceae; genus Cupressus; species Cupressus sempervirens. The sequence goes on from CM053787.1 coordinate 76,943,446, forward strand.
ACCTAGTATGAGTACACATTCTTCTCTTGTCCATTTAATGCCATTAATCCTTGAACACACTATTAAAATTTTGTCAGTGTGAAATTATGGTTGATAAAGTAAAATGCCAATGAACACAACTAAGCCAAGAACTTCAATTCAGGAAACAATTGCATCTTGTATTTGTGATGTGCACCTCTGCAGTCAGGATCGTGACATTTTTGATAGTAACTAGCTGTTCGGAAGTCCACAATATACATCACTGCAAAATACAAAGCCAGAATGAAAATTTTAGATCCCAGGCAAACAGGTTACAAAGCAAAAACCTTGCTTGTTTTCGGTACTCCAGAAAATAGCATATCGAAATTTGTAATATATTTTCCCAAGTGCTTACTGTCATTCTTGATTGTAAATTGCTGAATTAGGCCTAGCTTTCAGGTCCTATGATTCATTTTACCCTAATACTTATTAACTATTAATGAATGTGCCCTCCAATCCCAACAATCTACTTTGCTCATTTGAGGAGATTAATCAAAATTGACTTTCTTCTACATTGTACTACGATTTTCTAAGTATCATCAAGATACCCTACTATGAAAATGTTCTTGTAAATCCACCATTATAACTCATTGCTCATTTTTAGTAATTTAGTCAATTCTAGATCAAATATGAAATACTCACGACAGCCTGCAGTTTTCTGGTAGACTCTGCATTATGTATGTACTGATTAGTAAGAGATTCTCCATAGCTGACATCTTTTTCATTTTTGGCCTTCCTGGGTACAGTCTACATTATGTTTGCATTTACTATTAGCTAGTTAGAAACCTAAAATGGTCTTGAATATCATACATGGTACATCTTTTCAAAAAATTGAATTTGTTGCTAACAACTGGTTACATTTATACGCTTAAAAGATCACACACACCCTTAAGAACAGAATCTTATGAAAAGCTCAAATTTGGAGTTCTTTAGCATAACTTAACCATCTCTTAAATCATCTCATACAATTGTAATCAATATATACATTTGGATACAAAGAATTGTTGCGAAGGAAAACTAGCTTTAATTTCTCATTTGTTTCCACCACCCTGAGAAGGAACTACATGGTGTATAGTTTGTCAAGCTGCTACAGCATGGCCTCTTTTTGTGCCAAAAAAATTATGGATTGAAAACTAACCATGATTACTCTTGTGCTGCCTGCCGATGTTTTCACAAAATCGATTACCATTTATATTGTACACAATCACACCGTGTTCTGAGAACCAATACCAGCTTCGGATACTCCCTGTTAATAAAAAACTCCGCTTTGTAAGTCAAACTTCAAGTAAAATAAGAAAGTCCTGCAATGAAAAAGTAAATAAAAACAAGCATCAAAAGTAAGAAAATATGCATTGGTAATGAGAATCATATCAGCCTCATAATAGTTAAGTATTCACAAAATGAATAAAATGAAACTACATTATATTTGGGATATAGTAATGCTGAAACATAACAAACAGGAGTCCAAAGCCATGGAGGAAGATATTACAAATAGGATGAGAGTTACTCTTGGAAGACTTAAAGTGGATAATTGTTTTTGGCAGCTAGAAATGACACATTAGTTGACTTGTTTTTCTTTTTAGTTTCATGAAAGAGATTTTTCATAGTTGTCACCTTTCTGGTATTCCTGGCTTTGATAGTTTTCCTCACTGTTTTCTGCAGATGACAATCAAATTGCAACGACCACCACTGTTTTGTACCAACTATTAATCTTTTTACGTTAGATCCTTAGTATTTTGGGGACAAGGATGGCAGGACAGCAGGTGGAATGTTTCAGGGATGGCAGTCTGGAAGCCATTTTTTGAGGATCAAAATTAATGATGACAGCAGCAACAGTAGCATAACAGCAAATAATATATCATGATTTAGATTCATAGTTAATGCTATAAGTTACATATGTCATGTCCCCTCTTTAGTCTAACTAGCAGAGTTATGTGAGTTAGCCTATCATGGAGGTCTCGTAGGCTAGCAGTTGTGGATAGAGACTCATACAAGATATTCAGTGACCGGGCTTGACTTTACAGGCAGTTGGGAGCTAGTTGGGTGCAGTTCCTTGATTTTACGGGGTATCCCTACATTTTAGGAGGATGTGGCAGTTTTCAGATGTGAGGTTCCACGGGACCATTCCATCATGGTTTCAATTTTAGGATGACAAGGTGTGTTCCCTAGTTTCTAAGAGCATCCCTACATTATAGGGAATGGACTGCCAATTGACCCATCTCGTCTGGTACTAGTCACAGACAGGTGACATGACCAGTTTCACGTTTATTTGGTCAGTTTGGGCTTTCAAAGGCAAAATGGGGAATATTTTAATATATTTAAATATTTCCTAAGTTAGCATTTAAATAATTTATAATAAGGCTATTTATATAACCATTTCGGAGTAATAAGGGTAACACGGTTTCGTTTGGTCAAATGTGCCCTTGTGTTATAGCTCGTTGGAAAGGTCTTGAATTATTATAAACTATTTTCACTATCCGCAGACCTTTTGGCGCTTTGAGTTATGATATTCTAATAAAATAATGTTTTTCCTATAGCCTGGATGCCTTTATTTGGGAAAATGTTATTTTATAATAAAGTGCAAAATGTGATTCTCATTTAGGGTTCAATTTGCGCTTGGGAGGAGTTATAAGGAGATGAAGACGTAATTGTGGAGTATCTTTTGACATTTTTGAAACTTGTGAAATTGGAAATTGCTCAAGTGGAGCGATTCACAAGGTTGGGACGAAAACCTTAAGTCTAGAGTGTTGAGATGCAAACCTCAACAAAGATTTGTTGATTCAGTAGTGGAGTTGGAAGGTACTATTCTCTGTGGCAAGGCTCGACATTCTTCATAGCACCATTTATCAGAAGGAAACATCACATTCAGCTAGGCGGCCAACCTATTCCAGCTTGGGTGCTTCTTCTAGAGGCAGCTCGGGCTTGTATTGTGGGCATCATTCCTTATTAGCAGCCACATTTTGCAGTTTGGAGATCATACAGGGGTTTGTGACAGCAAGCTCTCCATCTTTTGTGATTGTAAAACCCTTCTACAACTGGCGACAGGTTCATTGTAGATAGCAACAAATCCATTTGATCTATTTATTTCACTAACTGCAAAAATCTGAATATTATGCCTGGTACAGTTTGAATCATTTCCAGACTGTTAAGTGTTATCACTATATGAATGCAGCTCATCATTCTTAGTTCAAAGTTATTTGTTATTTGTTATTTACTTGCATATATATTCAAAAACACTTAAAAACTTGAAAATGAGAAAAAACCAAAAAAAAATCAGAATTCTACAAAGTCTATTCAGAGGTACAAAATTCTGGTCAAAGTCTCGAATTTTGGAAAAATCATCAATTTCCAAGGTCACTGGGATTGGGTATCTTTCAATGTAACAACTAACAATATTTTTTCAGCTTCATGAACAAATATTTATATAGTATTTTAATTTCTTTCGGTATCATTAAGGAATTTTATATATCTTTCTAACTATTATAAAATATTAGTTTTCCACTAGTGGCATCTGGAAGTCCCTAGGATTGTCAAGAACGTCCAGAACCTTAGTTGCAAAATGTGTACCCTGCCATTACATCTGTTGTGGATGCATACTAGCTCGGACACGTGTGGATGCCTCCAAGCTGAGCATCCTGGACTGTAAATTTCTATTAATTGTTTGTATATTTGGCATCTGGCATTTGTTGTCCTACATTTCGTCACCACAAAATATAGGCAACAGTATAAAACTTTTTCAACTTAGTTTCACATTTCTCTGAGTTAGTTCATTATTTAATTGGCTAACACTGATCAACCAATCGACTCTAATTGATATAATGAGTCCTTTTACTAAAAGCTTTTGACAAATCTTTTTAGTTTTATTTTTGTTGAACCTATGCTTTATTTTTGAAGCCTTTAACATCCTTTTTTCTTGTTTTTGAGTTTGAGTTTGTTAGCTTTTGGTCTTGTGGTTTTGCTCAAGTCATTGCTTTTGATTTTCTCTTCGATTCAATCTATCTTAAGGCTTAATCAGAGTTGGCAATCAAAAAATATCACCATTTTAGTGCTCAAAAGGTGGACTCTCCAGATGCAATTGCTAAATTTAAAATATCATGTTATACCTTAATGTTGACATTCACTTTTTGAAAGATATAACATAAATTGACTATATGTTATGTTTTTAAGTTACTTTATCACTTAATTGACTATAGTGTACTTTATGTTATATTTTTGAGTTGAGTTGCTTTTTAATTTTTTCACTTAATTGACTTTATGAACAATATAGTTTGATTTATTTTTTGAGTAACTTTATGTTTTATTTAAAACATCAAAATTAAATATTACTTTTTGAAATAATATTTGCTCATAATATGATTATGCAAATTTTATTTTTGACCCAATTAAATGATATTTTCTCAAAAATTAATAAGACATGTGCTTAATTGATCACTTTAGTTGTGCAAAACATGTCTTGCAACCCATTTGCTTGCAAATATGCAAATGCCTCTAGAGACCACGTTTTTGAACTAAAAAGGCATTTTTAAAACACTTATACATATAAATAGATGCATTTTAAAATATGGAATGGGCATTCTAGAGTGAAACTTGCATATTTCAATGTTTTTAAAATATGCAAACACCCTCCAAGTGTGTGTTTTGCACTTAAAGGGTTATCATAACAAGTTTTTAAAATATGCATTGCTCCTCCTAGAATATGCTTTGCATCTTGAGGGCAAATACATGATTTTAAAATGTCAATGAACTGCTAGAGTGTGTTTTGCATAAAGAAGCCATTCCATGTTTTTAAAATATGTATTGCTTCCTCTAGAGTGCGTTTTGCATCTATTCTATGCATTAGCAAAAATAGAACCCAAATTTGTAGATTCAAGGGCAAAAAGCTTCATGTTTTCTTCCTCCAAGAACAAGTTTTCAATCAAAAATGCTTAGATCTATGCATATAATGGCTTGAAATCCATGAGGTCATTTTTACATATTTATGCATTCCCATGCATTAGGCATTGAAATACATGCAAGAAACAATGCAGATTTTGAGGTTTTGAAACCACGTTTTGGAGAGAAATGCCCAGATTTGGGGCTTTTTTATCACTTTTTTCCTCCAATACAAGTCGTTTTGGCCTTGTGGTCCTTGTGTTTGCTATTTAAGAACACATTTTTTTCCTTTAGATGTCAAAAACACTTCATGTCAAGCCCTCTATGAATCATGTTTTTACAAAACCGCCCTAAATTTGAGAGTTTTGCAGCACGTTTTTGGCCAAAGAAGGATCCTTTTGGGATTTGAATCCATATGTATGCCATCTATGAACACCTTATTTTATAGCATTCAAAGTTCATGTTTTTTTTGCAAAAAAGTCTCATGTATTGGTGATCGTTGACCAAGTTTTGGCATTCTCATGCCAAATCCAACCATTGAATGCTCATTAATCATCCATTACTTGCAAGTGTTGAGAAAGTCAAATAGTTGTTTGTAAATCCAAATTTGAGGGAGAGTTCGTCATCAAGTCTATAAATCTTGCTAGTTTGGCTCTTTGATCTCCAAGTGAACATTTTCAAACTTTCTTATTAATTCATGCTTATCTTGCTATTTTGTTGCATATGTTAGCTTGATGTTGCACATTTGTTCATAGATATGCCCATGAAAAGTGCACTTTGCCTTTAAATATGATGAAAACTCTCATTTTCACAAATTTGAATTTTCCCCAAACCCCAAATTCAAATTTGCACTTGAAAGCAACTTATTATTTACATGCTTGAGTCTAAGATCAAAGGTATGTGTTTATTTTATACATGTTTCCGTTGTTTGTTGGTTTGCTTTCTCCGTTTTCTTCTTTCGAAAGAAGTTGCAAGTTCTTTCCCAAGAACTTAAGTGTGTGTGCGTGCGTATGGGGATGAATACATTTCATAAACTTTTAAAGATTTTTGCATCTTTGTTGGGATTAAGAGAGGGTTTTTTATACCATATAATCCTTAACAAAATGGAGTCGTGGAAAGGAAAAACAGATCTATTATTGAAGTAGCCAAATCTATGATGCATGATTAAAATCTTCACACCTCCTAGGCTGAAGCCTCTAATACTACAGTTTATATTCAAAATCGATGTCCTCACTCAATATTGGAAAATACAACTCTTGAAAAAGTGTTTACTGGCAACAAACTAGATTTAAGCCACCTAAGAATATTTGGGTGCCTTGTATATATTCACATCCCCCTAAAGAAAAGAGAACAAAACTAGCACCATTAGGAAAGAAGGGCATATTTATTGGATACTGTGAATCATACAAATGTTACAAGATTTACATCCGTGGACAAAGAACTATTGAAATTAATAGAATGTAAAATTTGAAGAAGACATTGCTTTTAAACTCTCCAAGAACATTGATATATCATACTCAGAACCTACTAATGAAGTAGATGAGAATCCTCCAACAAAGAATAAGAAGGAGATTGATATTGGAAGTCTTGTACCTCCTAGTCCAAACTCAAAGAATACTGAAAATACTAACAATAAAAAGAGACCCGTTTGGGCAAGAAAAATGATAGAAGAAAATCATATAGAACTTGATGAAGTAATTAGAGAAAACAAGAGAACAAGAAACCATCCATGCTCTGTAGCACTAATCTCTGAACTTATCAAAATAGAGCCTAGAAATGTTGAAGAATCATTATCATGCCAACCTTGGAAAAAAGAAATGATTGAAGAATATCAATCCATACTAATAAATGATGTGTGGGATGTTGTACCCAGACCCAAAGATAAATCTATTATCTCTTCTAAATGGCTATTCAAAATCAAGCATGCACCAAATAGTAGCATTGAAAAATACAAAGGCAGATTTGTAGCTCACGGATTCTCACAAAAAGAAGGAATAGATTATGAAGAAACTTTTGCTCCAATCGCTCGTTACACTTTTGTTAGAACCATCATAGCTATTGCAGCATTCAAACATTGAATGATACACCAAATGGATGTTAAAACTACATTCCTAAACGATGAAATTAAGGAAGAGGTATATATCCAACAACCTAAAGGATTTATTACCCATGACAAAAATTCTCATGTATGTAAACTGAAGAAAGCATTGTATGGTCTTAAACAAGCTCCCAGGGCATGGTACGAAAGGATAGACAGCTACCTCTCAAAATTAGGATATTCTAAAAAATGAAGCTAATCCTAATATATATTTCAAAATAGTTGAAGGTGATATGATTATTTTTGTACTATATGTTGATGATTTACTAATAACAGAAAAGAACATCTTATAGCAAAATGCAAACAAGAACTGACATCAAAATTTGACATGAAAGATCCAGGGCTTCTTCATTATTTCCTAGGTCTATTAGTCTGGCAAAAGAAGAGCTACGTCTTTCTAAATCAAGGAAAATACATTGTTGACATTCTGACTAAGTTTGGGGTGATGGATTGCAAACCCTTAACTACTCCCATGGAAACAAATCTACATAAATGGAGAAGAACGGATTGGAATCTGAACCTACTGATCCTACTTACTACTAGACAATTATCGGGTCACCAATGTCCTTGGTAAACAGTCGCCCTGATATCCGTTATGCAACTAATGCCTTAAGTCAATTCATGTGTGAGCCAAAGAAGATACATCTCATGGCACCCAAGCACATTTTACGATACTTACGTGGTACAATTGGTATGGGTCTCAAATATGATGAAGTTGAAATTAATCTTCATGGATATTCAGATTCTGATTGGGCAGGCAGCTCTACGAATCGCAAGAGTACTATTGGATCTCTTGGTTTAGCAAAAAACAATCATCATTCGCCTTAAGCTCAACTGAAGTAGAATACATAGCTTCTTCCATGGGAGTGAGAGAAGCAGTATGGTTAAGAAAATTGCTAGTTGGATTATTTTGTATAACCCTTGAAGCTTGCAGTCATCCACTGTGATAATCAAAGTTGCATCAAGCTATCAGTAAACCCTGTTTTTCACAATTGATCCAAGCATATTGAAATACCTTCTCATTAGATTAGAGATATGATAAATCAAGATGTTCTCAAGCTAGAATACATAAGTACGAATGAACAAACAACAGATGTACTTACTAAACCTCTTTCCAAGCCCAAACTGGAATATTTCAAAGGCAAATTCAGTATGATTAAATCATAATTGTAACAGAAATCAGGTTTCAGTTTTCTTTTATTGATGTATATTCATTATGGATTAAAATGTCACTATCTTATAGTTGCATCAGATATGTAATGAAAGGTGACAATCTTTCATTGACATATATACACAGAAGGTAACCGTTGTAAGGTGACGATCTTACAAGTGGTAGACCTGTTATCATGATGAGATTATTGTTCTAGATAACCGCAAGACATGACATTAAATTGTTGTCCCGGAGTGCCAGAGATCATAATACTTGTCATGATAGAGTTAATGACATTGTGATTTTTGGTTATCTAATGAACTACTTTAGACCACTGGTTCTAAGTATTGGAGATCAAATAACCTATTCCCCTAATATGTATTGTTAAAAATGTTACCAGTGCACATATCAAGAGAATATAAGGAATATGTTGTATCTCTCTTCTTCTTGGCCAAGAGGAAGTGTTAAAGTGTAGCTTCAGTAGAAGTGAAGTACACTAAAATTTTGTGTTTTCCTTATATATACAAAAGTTATCATTCTTATGTACTTCTGATATTATTTCTTATACTTAATATGTTTATATATATATATAGAGAGAGAGAGAGAGAGAGATCTGCTGTTTATACACACACACACACACATATATACAAATAATATATTGTATTCATATTGCCATGTATCAGATTACCTTTCTATGCATCGGCCTTTCCTTATATTGTTATCACGCTGTGTTTACTGGCAGTTAAGCTGACAATACAATTAGTTAAGGAATCATATGGACCAAGTTCCATGTAGGGACATGACCCTACGTGGCCATAGGCCATGTAGAGTCATGTCCCTACAGGGACTTGACTCCAGATTTGTATAAATAAAAGACTATCGCTGCATACAGAAAGAAATGTAAGTAACATAAATCTCAAGTATCTACAGCAGCAATCAGTCTTCCACATCTGCATTTTATAAAGTTCACTAATTACATATATATATTCTGAAGCAATAACAGATCACTATTTATATAGATAAGTCAAATCCATTCTGTTCATATCAGATTTCAGTTTGGTACGATCAGAGAAAATATATATCTACTCTATCAAAGATTTTATCAACTTTTATAGTCCTTATGATGTGTAATCCAATAATTTCTCTCGTTTAGTTTGAACACGTCGAAGTTGGTTGAGTTGCTCCCACTTTTTTCTCCATCTTTTTCTCAACTCCTCTGTCTATATAAAGAAGTGTCCCCTCATTGTAAAAATCATCTTTTGTTGTATGCAAGAAAGCTCTGTCAAACTTGTGCAAGCATAACTTTGATTGTGTAGTACGAATTTGGGAGATGAGTGAATAAAAGAAGTAATTGGATTCAAAACTTTGACTGGAAGCAATTGTGATACAACAAATTAGAAGCTTTGACTGTAGTTTGTGCCTATTGCCTTTGATTCATGTTATTATTGTGTGTTCAATAATAGAGGATAGTGAGTTAGAAAGCAATCGGAGCCAAAGCTTTGACTAGGAGCAGTTGTGGTAATACATAGACTAGAAGCTTTGACTGTAGCTTGTGTTACTATCTCAAATTCACAAAAAATAGTTAGAATTTCCCTAGTTTTGGAAGTCTTTGCACCCATGGTAGAGGTTTTTCTTATAGAATAGATTAAAACAAAAAATAAGTTATATAATAGAGATCATCTCATTATGAAAGTCTTTACCCCCCAATGGTAGTGATTTTTCTTATAAATTAGACAAACAAGAGTTAGAGCCAAACTAGTACACTTTCAGCTAGCCTTTGAGTTAGTATTGATTTATCGGTATCACCGTTTAAAACTTTAGATAGAAGTGTAGTTTGAGGTTTCATCTTGCCCATTACTCGCTCAGCGGGTAAGTGGATTTTTTTCTGAAAGTTAAGAGGAAAGAATATTGATAATACCCTTTCATATCTCTCAAACTTCCCTTTAAGGTAAGAGAGACTATGCCTCACACGCTGTGGCTGCTCTACCTATTCTGTGATTGAATTTTACCCAAATTGTCAGTTGCAAAATATCCACTTGACAACATTGATCAATGATATAGCATACTATCGAATGATTTTGTTTTATAGATTTGAACATTTCTTTAATTTTTTTTTTTGTGTATATATATATACACAAACACACACATACCCAAATGCATCCAAATCCCAAAAAAAAATCACACATTCACATACAAGGTTCTTATACCCGCATCTAAACCAGTAGCTAAGTCAAAAATATGCATCCACGGTATTTAGTGGACAATTATTATTATTATTCTTTGATAATATGGATTGTCTAACTACATATTAATTGTTTGTCCGCTTTGGGTACTCATAAGCATCAATTGGTTGACGGTTGTGTTCCTCTTGTCAATTATCAAGTCTTTTAAATAGATTATGTATCATCAAGAGAGGCAATATGATCTATTTGGATTGACTTTGATTCTTGGTTGCCCTCTCTGATCTTCTATAGTTATTTCATGTGCAAATAAAGATATATTTTACCAATGTATCCGGTATTCATTGTCATCTCTATTATTAATTCATGTGTCCATTTTATTGGACAAGGCCGTAAACAGCCTACTCAAGACAGCTAAATTTCCTGTGTTGTCCCTGTTCCTGCAAAGCATTTAATAAATATTTTGGAATTTTGAAGACTTTGGGAGATGGTTGTCGTAGGTAAATATTGTGTAGCCAACAGGTCTTGTCAGGAAGGTTCTTGTTATGTAGCCGATGGGTCCCTTCGGGAAGGTTCTTGTTATGTAGCCGATGGGTCCCTTTGAGAAGGTTCTTGTATGTAGCCGACGGGTCCCTTCAGGAAGGTTTTTGTCATGTAGCCGACTATTACATCCCAATTTTTGCCCTAGCCGTTGTGTTCATGTGAAATGAATATAGTTTATAGCCGTTGTGATCATGTGAAATGAATATAGTTTATAGCCGATGTGTTCATGTGAAATGAATATAGTTTATAGCCGTTGTGTTCATGTGAAATGAATATAGTTTATAGCCGTTGTGTTCATATGAAATGAATATAGTTTATATCGGTTGTGTTCATGTGAAACAAATATAATTTTTCTTTAACCATTGTTAAATCAGTTATTATGTATGATGAAATTCTTAACGGTATTATTTAAGCAAATTATGAATTATGAAATTGATGTTTTTGGCGAGAATGATTGTTTTGAAGGTTGCAAGACAAAGACTCGAGAAAGAGGGGAAGCATTACGAAATGAGGTCATCCGAAAATGGGACAATCATGTGACCTAGTTATCAGGAATATTAGGTTTGATCAAAAAGACGCCATGGCAAGGTTGTTAAAGCTTGACAATAAAAGTTCAAAGTGGAAAGTTACATGAGCTAAAAACTAATAATACAAGATTATTAAACTAAATAATAAAATTCTTACCTTTTAAAAAATAAGTAATATCATTTAATATTATATCATTATTTTGATTAGAATCACAATTAAATATTTGCAAAGTGGCACTATTATAAAAGGATCTATAATACAATAATGTCACTTTGAATATACTTAACTATAATCTAACCAAAATAATAATATAACATTAAATTATATTAATAAAACTTTTCACCCATTGTCCCAACGTTTTATATTTCCAATCAATGGGAATTCCAATCGTATTTCAATCTCGTAACGGCAGGAGATGAAAAGTCGATTCATATCTTTTAAATCCTGCCTTTGTCATTTTCAAATGACAATAACCAATGTCTTCTGCCTGCTAATATTCTCGCCATGGTCTGAGAAATTGTCTATCAATGATCCGAAATTGGTGATGAGGAAAAGCCTCCTTTCTCTGCCATGGGTTATCCATTTTAGACTGTTCTTTTGATACCCGAATTTCTTGCCAAGCATTCATGCCTGCAATCCCGATTTGTCTAACCACGAAACCTTTCATCACACCATAGGTGAAGACGATCTTGCACATTTTGAGAGTCGGGAGTTAGTTGCGTTGAAGACTCACAAACAAATCGTTCAGCAGACTGTGGACAAGTAAGAGTGTGTTAAAATGTACTTCATTCCCTTACTCAAGTTTTGTTTCTTCATCTTCTATGACTTCTTTCTTTCTGAGTCGGGTTGTAACAGTGAGGAAGAGTTAAGTGAAAAGATTCAATCATAATATTAATCTTGAAGCTCATCATAACTGTAGGAAACAATAGAGTTGCAAACATTGTCTAGCAATGTAGTATATGATGCTTCTGATATGTTAAGATTTCTTATCTCATTCTTTTGTTATACACCATTCCAATCCACAATACTTGAATATAGAATTGCATCATTATCAACCTGTGTCACAAATCCGTAGAATGGTGTCATAAACTGCTCTGTTTCATCTAACCAAAATCATTAATGAAGATCAACTCTAAAAAAAAACAAGCAAAATCTGAGAAAGCAGAACCATAATCTTATGAATAAGATATAAAAGGTTCAAGCACTGATTAATCACCAATCTGTAGATCTGTTAATGGTGAGATGTGTAGATGAACCTGACACAAGAAAAACAAGAAGGATATCAATAATTATTTAATTCAAAATAATCTGATTAGCTCATGTAAATCCACTTTGATTGTCAAGCTAAGCGGTGAAGATCGGGTTACAAAAACCCACCTCTAAAATCCCTGGCCAGGGAAATAGAAGGGCATTCATGCCACAACAAAATGATTGCGTTGTTGTCCTGATACTTCAGCTATTCAATCGAATAGTTGTTGGGACCTCAACCCACCTGAGTACTCCAATGACTGGATCGATGAACATCCCAAGCCTGACCTTAGGGTAGGGAGGGCCGTTCTATTAAATTAGAACTTGTGCGGATAAGTAAAAAGGTCCGCGTTTGGGAGGTTAAGCCCATGTTAATGCTTCTCCCTTCACCAAAGTCTGAGCTTGGTCAATTAAATGGAAGACTCTCTCAAGAAAATCAGTACGTATCTTTGTTTATTTAAGTTTCTTTATATAATCTGAAAGATACTTTCTTGTAAATTAGATGTAACATAAAATGATTCTTTAAGTATATTAGCTGAGGTTTTCTTGCAATAATTTAGACTAGAGTTAAAATTCAATATTCTCAACTATTAGAACAAATTTGATATTTAGTAATCAAAATAGATTCAGAATTTTCGATTAGCTTTTTATCTCATCTAATAATTAGAATATTAAATTCAGCTAATTGTAGTTGTAGAATATCCAAATGTTACATCGACGGACCCCTTCGGGAAAGTTCTTCGGAAAGTATTTATACCCCCTTCAGGAAGCATTGTAATCATCGGATCATTCAAGCATAATGTACTGTTTGGCATATGCGAATAATAATAAGAAGTTTTGTTATTCATATCTATTGTCTGTGCGTTGATTTCTTTACCTAGTACGGTAACATTTGGTGCTGTTGCTTGATGGACCTGGTATGCAGGCAGGCGAATGGAAATTAGCCGAATCAGTTGAACAAGAATAAGGATAAGCTGAAGGAAAAGGATGACATACGCGTCACGCAAGAATGTTTAATTCTCGCACAACAGACAAAGTGTCGAAAGAGATTTCAGAAGATTGCCAACGGAAACAAGAGCGCGGAAGGATTGTTGAAGGAGACTCGACAACGACTTGATTTGGTGGAAGAAGCGAGGGAGGAGTTTTTGAACCTGCATACGTCACAGGAAGAGAATTTTGACAGACGGAGATCAATTTGCACGGCTCGAAGTGCCGAGGGAGCACGAGCGTGGAGTGACCTCTTCGTCCGAGATATACTTCCGGAACGGACAGCTTCGGTTGACGAAACCTCTTCTTCACCAAACAGTGTGGAAGTCGAAAACAATGCAGGTGTTGCAAACAGCACGGGTGTGCAGAATAGTGCGGGTGTTCAAAACAGTGCGGGAGCTCAGAACAGCGCGAGTGCTCAAAACAGCGCGAGTGCTCAAAACGGCGTGGGAGTGCAAAACAGCGCAGGTACACAACAAAACCCGCAACATATAGTGATAATGGCAGGTCCGAAAGGAAAGTTGCAGATACGAACGAATGGGTCCGACAGTTTCCAGCCACCCTACGAGGTGTTGCGATTGATTGGTTTATTGACACAGATCCGCAAAAATTAAACACTTGGGATAACATTAAGAAGGAGTTTTGTGCAAAATTTCAAATATTGAGCGATGATAATGAGATCGTCAATGAGATATTCAATACCAAGTAGAAAAAGAATGAAACAGTACAGGTCTTCACTAGGAGCTTGAAGGACTTAATCAGTAAAATGGAGAATAAGATGGCAGATGGGCTCCAGAAAAGATGGTTCATTGAAGGCCTTCACCCGAAGCTGCGGAAAAAGATGAAGATCGTGCCACCATCGACATATACTGAAGCATACAATCGGGCATTGAACCTCGAAAGTGAACAGAAGACAAAGAAGAAGAAGAAGACCAGCTCATCCGATTCAGATGACGATGAGCCTTCAGGAGAAGATAGCAGCGACGACGAAGGCAACAGCAAGAAAGTTCGTTCTCTTCAGAAGGACATGCTTTGGATGATGTAAAAGTTCAAAAACATGAACAAAAAGACTAAGGGCAATGACCTATGGTGTACGGAGTGCAAGAAAGAAGGCCATACGAAGGGATCCTGCCCAAAAGATAAATTTTGTGAGATTTGAAAGACTATGGGACACTCGGTAAAGGAATGCCCTTTCAATTTGAAAACAAGAACACCGCAACAAGTGTTCTTGACGCAGGAGGCATCCCCGTCAACAGGGAACGGGAACACCAGTACAGAAGGTGCCACATCGGGAGGATATAGAAACAATCTGCGCAGTCAAAACAACAACAATAATGGCGAGAGGAGTGATGCAGGAGCATCCAGAGGTATAAGGGCAATCCTGTGTCATCCAAAAAAATGTACTTAGACTTAGTTTCTATTTCATGTGTTTTCATTTCTAGATACCCATTTGGGTCAAATAAAGGTTCCAACTCTCACAATTCCACTATTAGTGTTCTGGGTTAGAGTTTTTAATCACCTTGAGATACGTGTAAATGCCGAAAAAATAGGAGTATGTAATTGAGCCATCATTTTGGTGAACTAGAAGGTGTAAATTGGTTGGAAGATTGTCATTGTAATTTAGAGCATTCCAAAAAAAGAATTAGGTCAAAAGGCCCCACGGTTTGAAAGTTATCGCAGTTTTTCGACTTCTGGAGACATCCTAAGAATGCTTCAAAGTCAGGTTAGGGGCATTAAATGACCTCGAACAGGGCCGAAAAATAGGGGACGAGCGAAGTTGATCCATAGGGCTATAGAGCGCTTCGAGAGCTTTCCAAAAATGTAAACGGTTCGTCAATCGAAGCTACGGTTCAAAAGTTATGTCTCCCAGAAGTTCGGTTACCGTTTCTGGATTTTTCTAATTTTGCGCCGACTTCTAATGCGACTTCTAGAACCTTCTATTTGGTCGGTGGATGCCTACTAGCACTTTCTAGAATGTATTCCTAATCCTTAACCCTCCGGGGTCTATTTAAGAACATTTCTGACATTGTAAAATGCAATTAGGAGTGGAGTTTGAGAGAAGGTACTGGGAGAAGAATTTATCTCCAAATTTATGCTATTGTAAGCCCATAAGGCATGTTTTGGAGTCTGTTTCTCTGCACTAAGTGTACTAGCATATTTTTACAGTTAATAAAATTTTTCCTTTCTTGTTGTGTCCATTTTGTGCTTGGGTTGTGTCCCCATCAAATGGTATCAGAGCAGGTTTTCCTGAGTGTGAGACAGAGCGCCGACTGTGAGGCAGTTTGCACCAGGACTGTGTGGTTGTGGGTTTGAGTTAAGAAGATGCCTCCACGAAGAAAGTGTGGTGGAAGGGCCGGAGCTATTAATCCTGAGGAGGTTAGAGCCCTCCAAAGGCAGGTACAAGCATTGCAGGAGGAGCTCCGTAGAGGAACAAATGTTGCCGCAGGCGACGAAAGTGAGGATGACAATGAACAAGAAGAAATTGGACCAGAAGGGGAAATTGACGGGGAAGTTCTGAATCAGGTAGAAGAAAGGCTTTTTAGGGCCATTACTAAGTTTGGGAAAAGACCTACAATTGATGTGGGTGTATTTTCAAGAAATTTGAAACCAGATGAGTTGATCGATTGGATCAATGAACTGGAAGAGTACTTTGAGTATGAGGATATCAAGGATCCAGATAGGGTTAAGTTTGCAAAGGCCATGCCAAAATCTGGTGGCAAGAGGTTCAATTGGAAAGAAATAGAAGAGGAAAGGATAAGATCACAAGGTGGGATTGCATGGTGGACAAATTGAAGAAGCAGTTCATTCCTGTTGACAAGGAGCTTGATTTGTTTAAGAAGATACATGGATTAAAGCAAGCAGGAAAATCAGTCCAGGAATATACAAAGGAGTTTTATCGACTTTTGATTAGAGCAGGGTATGCAAAAGCAAATAAGGAGATCGTTGCTCATTACATCAGTGGGTTGCGACCTAGCATCCAGGAGGAATTAAGTCTGGTAAGAATGACTAGTGTTGAAGAGGCATACCAGTTTGCCCTACGAGTTGAAGAGAAGCTAAATAAGAGGTTTGAAGGGAGACAAAGAGGGCGTGGTCAAGGAGGAAGGGGTAGTGGTAGGTCATCAGGAGGCCGAAATGAAACCTAAAAGAAAAATGAAGATGTGGATACTAGCAGGAACCAGAGGAACGAGGGTTTCAACCGCTCCCGTGATCAAGACTTTGAAAATCAGAGAGGAAGAGGTAGAGGACGTGGACAAGGAAGAGGAGGCTTCCGTAGTACCTGTTTCCATTGCAATGAAGAAGATCATCATGCCTTTGAATGCCCTCAACAACAAGGAAGGACAGATAAGAGAGTTGAGGGTCAAGCTAGGGTCATGTGGATGAGGATGCACAATCATCACATTCAGAGGATGCAGAAAGAGGAGAGACTTTAGTAAATGAAAGGGTCCTACTAAGTGGTGAGATTGAACCAGGACAAAGGAGGAGTTTATTCCGTACCAAGTGCAAGTGTGAGGATAAATGTTGTGATGTGATCATTGATGTTGGTAGCACTGATAACTTGGTATCAGAGGAGATGGTCTTTAAATTGAAGCTCAAGAGGGAGCAACACCCACAACCCTATCGGATTGCTTGGGTGAAGGATGATCATAAGGTCCTGGTAACTGAACAATGTTTAGTGAAATTCAAAATTGGGAGTTACCATGATGAAGTTCTCTGTGATGTTATTCCAATGGATGTTTGCCATCTATTGTTGGGAAGACAGTGGCAGTTTGATAGGCATGTAGTACATGATGGTCATGCAAACACATACTCTCTAACAAAGGATGGATTTCACCACAAACTGAAGCCCATGAAAAAGGAAGGCGAAAAGGTATGTAACAGTGTTAGGATTTGTCTTGTTGATGGAAGGAAGTTTTTAGATGGCATGAAACATCAGCGTATGTGCTATGCTTTGATTCCTAGGAAATATAAAGAAGGTAGTAGTGAAATACCACTTGAAGTTTCAGATTCACTAGGCGAGTTTGGAGATATTATCTCTGATAATATTCCAAAAGGATTGCCTCCAGTAAGGCAAATCAGTCATTAGATAGATTTAATTCCAAGAGCTAGTTTGCCTAACAAGGCTGCTCACAGGATGACTCCTACTGAAACTGAAGAGCTAAATAGACAGGTTCAGGAGCTATTGAGGAAGGGCTTGATTCGGGAGAGCCTGAGTCCATGTGCAGTACCTGCAGTATTGGCATCAAAGAAGGATGGAGAGTGGAGGATGTGCACAGACTCTCGAGCTATAAATAGGATAACCATCAGCTATCGGTTTCCTTTGCCAAGAATCGATGATCTTATGGGCTACTTGAGTGTAGCTCAGTACTTCCCAAAGATAGATCTCAAAAGTGGTTATCACCAGATACGGATTCAAAAAGGAGATGAGTGGAAAATAGCCTTCAAGACCAAGGAGGGTCTTTATGAGTGGTTAGTCATGCCCTTTGGATTGACAAATGCCCCAAGCACCTTCATGCGGCTTATGAATGAGGTACTTAAGAAGTTCTTGAGAAAATTTGTTATTGTCTATTTGGATGATATTTTAATTTTCAGCAAGACTTTGGAAGAACATTTATTGCATATTCGTAGTGTTCTTGAAAGGTTAAGGGAAGAGAAATTGTTAATTAATCTGAAGAAGTGTATCTTTGCAAAAAAGGAAGTTAGTGGAGTTTGCTATATCACCTGAAGGTCTCAAAATGGATCCAGAGAAGGTAAATGCCATCTTCGAATGGCCTACTCCAAGGTCTGCTATTGAGGTAAGATCGTTCCATGGTCTGGTTAGTTTTTACAGAGAGTTCATTAAGAATTTCAATGGCATATGTGCACCCTTGACTGACACAATAAGAGGGGATAGAAAAGAGTTCAAATGGACTGCGGTAGCTGCGAGAAGTTTTGAATTGCTGAAGAAGGTGATAGAACAACCTGTGTTGGCACTTCCAGATTTTAGAAAAGTGTTCTAGGTGGATTGTGATGCTAGTGGCAGCGCTATTGGAGCTGTATTAAGCCAAGAAGGTAAACCTATTGCATATTTTAGTGAAAAATAGAATGATGCGAAAAAGAAGTATTCTGTTTATAATCAAGAGTTCTATGCAATAGTTGACGCCTTAAAGAAATGGAGGCATTATTTATTGCCAAAGGAATTTGTTTTGTATACTGATCATCAGGCATTACAATACCTAAATAGCCGAGGTAAATTGAATCAGAGGCATATGAACTGGGTAGAGTTCTTGGAGAGCTATACATTTGTGTTGAAGCATAGAAGTGGAAAATCTAACAGGGTTGCAGATGCACTGAGTAGGAGACAGTTGTCACTTACAGTAATGCAGGTTGAAGTAGTTGGGTTTGATGAACTCAAGAATCTGTACCCTGAGGATCCTGATTTTGCTGAAGCATGGAAAGCTTGTAAAGAACCTGTTGCTATAGACAGAACTAAGTGGTTAGACTATCTGATTCAGGATGGTATGTTATTCAAGGGTAGTCAATTATGCATTCCAAGGAGTTCCATGAGGGAAAATCTAATTAAGGAGAAACACAGTGGAGGGATGGCAGGACATTTTGGTTGAGATAAGACCATTGTCATTCTTAAAGAACATTATTTTTTGCCTCAAATGTCACAGGATGTGAAGAAGTTTGTACAGAATTGCCAAATTTGTCAAGTTGCCAAGGGATTTAGTCACAATGCTGGACTATATCAGCCATTGCCTGTTCCAGCAAAGCCATGGGAGGACATAAGTATGGATTTTGTTCTTGGATTGCCTAGGACACAAAGGGGTAATGACTCGATATTTGTGGTGGTTGATAGGTTCTCCAAAATGGCACGTTTCATTCCATGCCACAAAACTCATGATGTTGTCCATATTGTAGACTTGTTTTTCAAAGAGGTGGTAAGAATACATGGTCTCCCAACGAGTATAGTTTTTGACAGAGATACTAAATTTGTGGGCTATTTCTGGAGAACATTGTGGAAAAAGCTGAGAACAGACTTGAAATTCAGTTCCACACATCACCCACAAACTGACGGCAAAACAAAAGTGATAAACAGAAGTCTGGGCAATTTGCTGAGATGTTTAGTTGGAGATAAGCCTAAGGGATGGGATTTGATTCTACCACAAGCAGAGTTTGCTTACAATAACTCTATAAACAGGAGTATAAAGCTAGGGCTGATCAAAGGAGAAGACATAAGGAATTCCAAGTAAGGGATCTAGTCATGGTACACTTACGAAAAGAAAGATTTCCAGCCAGTACTTACAACAAGTTGAAAATGAAGAAATTTGGCCCCTGCAAAATTCTGAAGAAACATAACTCAGGAAATGCATATGAGGTGGAGTTGCCAGATGGTATTCACATTTCTCCTATTTTCAACATTGCGGACTTAACAGAGTATCATGATGATGGTGCAGATGAGGAGCCAATGTTAGAGCCATGTCCAATTCTTGCTTCTAAGAAGGAGGAGATAGAAAACATTCTAGATCATTGTGTGGGCAAGAGTACCAGAAATAGGCAGTATGAAGAGTATCTAGTCAAGTGGAAAGGACGACCGATAGAGGACTCAACTTGGATATCAGCAGCTGAGGTTTCCCATTTGGGATTTCCTCTACCATTCATAAAGTGACAGGGTCACTTTTCAATCTACCCTGGGTGTCTGATGCAGGAGCATCCAGAGGTATAAGGGCAATCCTATGTCATCCAAAAAAATGTACTTAGACTTAGTTTCTGTTTCATGCGTTTTCATTTCTAGATACCCATTTGGGTCAAATAAAGGTTCCAACTCTCACAATTCCACTATTAGTGTTCTGGGTTAGAGTTTTTAATCAACTTGGGATACTGTAAATGCCGAAAAAATAGGAGTATGTAATTGAGCCATCATTTTGGTGAACTAGAAGGTGTAAATTGGTCGGAAGATTGTCATTGTAATTTAGAGCATTCCAGAAAAAGAATCAGGTCAAAAGGCCCCACAATTTGAAAGTTATCGCAGTTTTTCGATTTCTAGAGACATCTTAAGAATGCTTCAAAGTCAGGTTAGCGGCATTAAATGACCTTGAACAGGGCTGAAAAATGGAGGATGAGAGAAGCTAGTCCATAGGGCTATAGAGCGCTTCAAGAGCTTTTCGAAAATATAAACGGTTCGTCAATCAGAGCTACGGTTCAAAAGTTATGCCTCTCGGAAGTTCGGTTACCGTTTTTGGATTCTTCTAATTTTGCGCCGACTTCTAATGCGACTTCTAGAGCCTTCTATTTGGTCGGTGGATGCCTACTAGCACTTTCTAGAATGTATTCCTAATCCTTAACCCTCCGGGGTCTATTTAAGAACATTTCTGGCATTGTAAAAGGCAGTTAGGAGTGGAGATTGAGAGAAGGTACTGGAAGAAGAATTTATCTCCAAATTTATGCTATTGTAAGCCCATAGGGCATGTTTTGGAGTCTGTTTCTTTGCACTAAGTGTACTAGCATATTTTTACAGTTAATAAAATTTTCCCTTTCCTGTTGTGTCCATTCTGTGCTTGGGTTGTGTCCCCATCAAGGAGTTGAATCCAGTACGATGCCAATGGCCGGCCGATAGTTCAATGCCGCGCATGCAATCTGTGGGGTCACTTCGCCCAAGAGTGTACAATGACGAACACACCAAAGTTGTTATGCAAATGGTGTGGACCTAGTGATCATGAAGATGCTAGGTGTCCGAAGTCGGGAGTAAACTTGATCACCGTCGGGACGGACGAAGAAGAGGTTCTGGCCATCACGCGGAAGCAAGCGAAAGTGTACCCCGACCCAGCGGAAGGAAAAAAGAGACTAGAGGAAGCACGGGCAGCGATCCAAAAAGCAACACAGGCAGAAATGGCACACCTGAAGGACACGCTTGGTACCTCCATACGGAACTGCATAGAACAGAACATCGTACGACAAATTTTGCAAACAGAGGTACCAGTCAAGATAAATGATTTGCTTCTTACAATGCCTCAGCTCCGATCCGCTCTCACGAATATTGCACCAGCTTCGAAGATACCAAGAGAACAAGGTAAAGGGAAGGAAATTACTGCAGGTGGAGAAGACCAAATGTTATTGGCCCTTACATCCGGACGGCATCCCTCAGTCGTCGAGCTGGGGATACTCGAACATGTTCTCACGGACACAATAGTCGATGGAGGGTCCAGCGTAAATGTTTTGCCCAAAGAGACCTAGAAGAAGCTTGGACAACCGACATTGTGGCCTCCTAAATTTCAATTGCTAACAGCAGATCAACATGGTATTAAACCTCTAGGCATCCTCATGGCACAACCGGTAACAATTGGCACTCAGTCGTTCCTGTTGGATTTCGTGGTGATTCCGTTGAAACGAAAAGAATACAACGCCATCCTGGGCCGGGGATGGCTTATCGAAGCGAGAGTTCGACACGACTGAAAAAAGAACACCTTATCACTGGAAAATAAAGGCCGGTGATTTGTCATTGATTTGCACACTCAAATGGTCGGCGAAGAAGCCATGTCGTCAAATTCCGAAGGCGAAGGCGAAGGTGAAGGTGAATGTGAAGGGGATGACGAAGGGAAGAAGAGAATGGAACCTGATGAAGAGACTGGAAGGAGGTTCGAGTGACGACAATCTAGATTTGTTGAACGGCCTTTTTCATTGGCAAATAGAGAATTATGAGCTATTTCCGAGCTGTAATGTGTTAAGGGTTGATGAAGGTAAGAAAGAAGAAGGAAATGAATGTCTGACGGAACACAGAGAAGCCTAAGGAGGAAATGAATGTCCGAAGGTACACAGAGAAGCCGAAGAAGGAAATGAATGTCCGAAGCAACCCAGACAAGCCGAAGAAGGAAAGGAGGGTATGATTGAAGCTGAAGAAAAGAACATACAATACGAACCCAAAAGGAGGAAAGATTCCACTGTACTACTGTGTATGAAGAAAGTATTACGTCGAACCACAGATACAACAGAAAGGTGTCGACAGCAACGAAGACACACGATACAACCTGCGCAGGAAACAAAGAGGAAGGGTTGAATAAAAGTTGCAGTAGCACAGAGTGCAGGTGTTATTGACGGTCAGAAGGAGCAACTGACAGAGTCCATGGTACCAAGCTTCGACAACAAATTGGGCAATAGGGAAAACCAGATGGAGAGATCATGTATCCTAAATAAACTTGATGAGCGACGATTGCAGGATAGACACTTGAAATTGAACAGATTTCAAATTGGACACTGGGTGTTGAAGTACGACGGTCGGAATGAGATCAAACTCGGGAGGTTTAGCATCAAATGGGTAGGACCATACAAGATATGGGAAGTTGGTGATAATGGAGTGATGAAGTTATCGACACTAGACGAAAAGGAAGTGGCCGACATAGTGAATTGGTCACAGTTGAATGTCTACCATGGAAGAAGTAACGCACCCCCGTGGACGAACAACTGAAAGAAGACTGTAAGAACTGTATATATGTAAATATTGTACATAATTGTTCCAAAAGTGAGATTTTAAAAATAAAAAGAATAAAAATGATGGAAAAGCTACCGTATAGATTTTGGAAACCAAGCACCGTACAGATTTCCAAGTAAGCAATTTGAGTCAGGGTCACCGTACGGCTTTTCCAGCCCAAGCCACCCTACGGGTTTTAAAGCCAGCTAACATGCAACTTCTTAAATGACACCATCGTACGGATTCTGGGAGCCAGTCACCGTATGGATTTTAGAGGTTAAGTTATTGTACAGCTTTGTTTAAAAGCTTGTTGTACGGATTTCCTCATGTATATGTTATTTGCCATACGGAATTTGGGAGTCTCAATGCGGATTTTTTAAAACAGCCACCATACGGATTTTCCAACATGTTCACCATACGGTTTTTCTAAAGCAGTCAATGTACAGATTTCTATGGTAAAGTCACCGTACAGATTTCAAGATTGTAACACAGGAAACAAGTCTGAGTACGGCATACGGATTTTGAGAGTTCTCTTCAACATACGGATTTTGGCGCGTTCTCTTCAGCGTACAGAGATGGAGAAATTCATATAGTTGGTCATACGGATTTTAGAGAAGACATTTAATCCCAATTTGGCGTACGGCTTCCATTCTCAACACTTGACATACGGCTTGGTGTACGGATTTTTTAGTGTAGCATTAGCATATTTTGGTGTAAAGTTTTTTGAAGGGATCTGTCGTACGGATTTTGCATATTGTAGTGCAGGGTTTTTGCATAATGTGGCGTATGGATTCTACAAGTTTTGGCATACAGCTTCTGCATGTTATTGCATTTAGATTCTGAATGACATTATAGGTTATTGCATAAGGAATTGGCGTACAAGGTTAAGGTTGTAATGTAACAGAGGGTGGTAAGAAGTTTTCCCAAAAAAAACAAAAACAAGTCGACAAATCAAGAATGCTCAGAATGAGTAACGGATGATGCCACAAGGTAGAGAAAGAACCAATGATTGCCAGAAAGAATGTGGGATCAGAAGAAATCCTAGAAATAGTGTGTTTCGTGCATTTTTCTGTGGGTTTCAGAGTGCTAATTTGGTCTAAGTGGTGAGGGGCGTTGCCCCTCGACCCTGCCGGGGGCATTTCCCCCTAGACCCTCAGTCGTTGCGGATATCAGTCGTAAGAAGTGTGAACAGTTGATGAAACCTAGAGCTGCTGCAGGCATGGACAGTTTGTGTCAGAGGTGGCACTCGGAATAGGTGTTGGCCGTGAAGTTGTCTTGGTGGATGCAGGGAGAGCTCGAGAGGAGTTGATCATCCAGTTGAAGGCAGTTCAGTGTACCTAGAGTTGGAAGCAGAGAAAGTAGCACAAGTGGCTATCAAGGTCAGCTTGACTAAGGAGACAGTGTGTTTTGGAGACCAGTTTGGTTCAGGCATAGAACGAATGTGAAAGTGATGTGACAGAAGTAGATTTATCTTGTTGAAGTTCGTCAGTTAATGTATTTTGTTATGTAATATTCGTCTGGAGACAACTTTTTCTTTTGGGGGGGATGGTGTCGTAGGTAAATATTGTGTAATCAACAGGTCTCATCGGGAAGGTTCTTGTTATGTAGTTGATGGGTCCCTTCGGAAGGTTCTTGTTATGTAGTCGATGGGTCCCTTCGGGAAGGTTCTTGTATGTAGCCGACGGGTCCCTTCGAGAAGGTTATTGTCATGTAGCCGACAGACCCCTCCGGGAAGGTTCTTCGGAAAGTATTTATACCCCCTTCGGGAAGCATTGTAATCATCGGATCATTCAAGCATAATGTACTGTTTGACATATGCGAATAATAATAATAAGTTCTGCTATTCATATCTATTGTCTATACGTTGATTTCTTTACCTAGTATGGTAAACAATGGTCAAGGAACGTCCTCTAGTTTTACACCATACATAGAACAGCACTGGGGATGTGGATAGGGACTTGAGAGATGGGATCAAGTAACATGGAACACAAATTTTTATAGGTCTCTTAAACGATACTAAGTGTTACAAGACTCGGACTCGCCTCAAACTCGACAAGCTGGTTTTGGGCTCGACATCCGGACTCGACAAGGACTCATTATTCAAATATTTTTAAGGATTTAAAACTTTTTTCATGCATCATTTGGTTAATCAACATCAACGATACAATAATTGAGATAAGTAGGAACTACTTTGCGAAGATGCACAAGTTTACATTGATCGCATAACTACCAATGCAAATTTCTAAAGGAAAAAAATTTAAAACTAAAAGTACAGAAGGTATATATTATATACTATAGATTATTTATTATCATCACGTTCAGCATTGTATTCATATTGAACACTGTTAGCGGTATGAGTATCTCCCTCCAAGTGGACTACAAGGTTGCTCCCTCAAAGTGGCACTTTGTTATCAAGTGTTTACAAAAACATTCAAATTATATTCTTCTATCATGCAAGTTATTTCATAACAGCTTCGCTTAAATTTTTTGTTCTTGGTAGATTAGAAATATCATTATGAATTTTCGGAATGATATCAACTACATTATTACTCATATGCCATCATCTCTTAACTTTTTAAAAAGGCCAATTTAATTGACATTTATGTTTTCAATCTTTGACAAACCTTTAAACTATTCTTTTATTGTTTTGGAGATGTCTAATTCTTTAAAAGAAAAGCATTTATTTGTTGCAAATTTGCAATTCTCTCAAATTTGATAGTGCTATTTTAAATGTTTTTTCGGCAAAAAAAAAATAGGACTTTGTGATTACATGTAGTATGACACTACTATTTTGGCAAAAAAATTAGTGAAATCCTATTTGTAAGCTACCTACTACATGCAACACAGTTTTTACTACTCCATATTGATTGCCTTATTGGGAATAACCATTACAAATTTTTGAAACTTGATATCGCAATACAATCATAAAAGCGAAAAAAATAATTCAAATTTATTTTTTACTCTATGGCTTAGCTGGTCATGGAAGAGTCCTGGCCACATGACTCTCCGAGCCAGGAGAGCCCATGTATTCTATGAGTCTTGCAATACTCCGCCGAATCAAAGTCCAGAGGCCACCAGCCTCTAGAAGGCTGCCTTGCCTATGCACTCACAAAGTCTTGTAACACTGGTTACTAATATATGTTGGGCCGAAGAGTTGGGTAATACTGTTGGCAAATGGATATATATTCTATCTATATGTGCTTGTTAGGACATGGATATAAGCAAACAATAAACAATTTGTTGGCTTAAAAATTATATCTTCAATATTCATCACACAAGACCTTACCCTCTTCAAGTGGCTAACCATTGTTAGCTAAGCTACCGGGTTCATACTCACAGGCCACATACTGGGTTTGAGTATGCACCGGGTATGGGTACGTATATGGGTACATGTTGGATTCGTACAAGGTATTTGCTAGGTGCATTTATGCATATTCAAATATTTTTCCACTATCAATTAACATTTAATATTATCTTTGGCATTTGGCATTGGTCAATGATCAAATATCATAACTATGAAATGATTTAGTTTTAGAATTTTGTATGTTTCTCTCTTTCATTCTTCATATACACACCAGATACACATACCCATAGTACCCAAACCCCTAAAATAAAATTCACATACCCATGTACCATGTTCTTGTACCCGCACCTTTCACAAAACCTGAACTGGTAACTTAGCTTGTTAACAGTAAAATGTGATTCAGGTTACTGAAAAAGTTCCATTTATTGTTGGTTTATCTTGTTGTATGTACAATCGGAATCAATATTTCACTTTCTAACCCTAGGAATCTATCACTTGATGTCTGAGCTGTTATGTAAGGAGCTTTTTGACACGCTTGTTCTTTTTCTACACTATGATAATTGATTGATATTTGTAATATAAATAATAGAATCACTTCTGTTTATTATATATTTGATTCTACATAATCTGTTGTCTCCATGGTGATTTTAGATTCTAAATTTTATACAGTTTATAGACAGTAAGTTATTGCTATATTAATACATACAATGCAAACTTAATATCCTTTTTGAAGTATCATCTAACGTACTGTAAATTATTGAACGGTTATAAACTGTAGTCTATAATTTATGGGAGACACATGCATTGAGCATTGGTGCCATCACTTGTACTGCAAACATGTTTCCATCTTGGAGACTCCTGTGAGGATGTTTCTAGACAGTAGAAGACTTCCAATTATAAAATTCCTTTCAGATTTTTTTGGAAATTATGCAATTTTTGAAACTTCTGAATTATTGTAATGACAAAAAAAATGATATGTAAATGTTATCAACGGCTAGGTACATATAACATTAAAAGAGCTAAAAATGCAAGCAAACAATATGTAATTTGTATTATTTTATCTATTGAGAACTGAAATGAACACTAAAGTCCTCAGCTATTGGTGATTGGATGAAAGAAATTATAAAACTAATTCTAAACTCTCCTATATTGCAAAAGTGGTAACTAAAGATGCAAGATAAAATTAGAGAAGCTCATAGTTAACAGATCAGATCATCATGATGACAATTAATAACAACAGCAGCAGAATAACCATTAAGCGGAAGTTATATTATAATTGAAGCATTCAAAACCCATAGTATAAATAAATCAATAGAAATGTTATCAGCTGTACCATGGCCAGTAGCAGATTAAATAAAACTTAGCCTTGGATTTGACTGTGATCTCAATCAGACAAGGTACAGCAGCTAGCTGTTATTTCAAAACAGTTGTGCTGATAATAAGAACAGCCATTCTAAAGGATCATTGGGCTGCATTTAAACTTTTTTGCAAGTGCAAAAGGTAAAGCTTTCGCCAGTGAAGTTACGTAAGGCAATCTCATACATAATTTATTGGATAACAATACAACAATAATGATGATACTATCAGAAAAAAAAAAAAAAAAAACTTACAAATAACTTATAAATAATAAATACATCACAAAAAGAATATTATGGAGAACTAGCAACATATGTATGTAATTTCAAACTCTCAATATTGTCAATGGTATAGAACTTGCTTGTAACTAAAAACTATTCCCTCACAACAGACTTCTCCCAAAGAAGAATGCATCTCCACCATACCTACTCACAAAAGGTGGAACGAGGGCTTTCACCTTAAACTTCTCCAAGAGAAGAATGCATCTCCACCATGCCTACTCGCAGAGGATCAATCTACCATACCCACTTTGCCACAACCAAGATCCGAGAATTACTAAGGGAGATGTCTAACCTTGCAATAAGAAAAAGCAAGGAAACACACAACAAACTTAGAACAAAGCACACAACATGAAAGAATGACACTAGATTATCAATGTACAACTGCTAGCAAGATCGTAGTTGATCATCCATCAAAACCATTAACCTAAGATTTCAATTGCTTCTAAACTACATTTGGCAATCTATCAGTTCTGCCACATAGCTTGTGCTAGCCACTTAACACTTCCTTGCACATCTAGCACTGGTAAAACTAGAACCCCTACCCTACTTATATACAAGGACGCTAGCCACAAGATCTCCAAGACAAGCGGAATGTATTACAAACAGATAGGTCATGAACCAAATCATATCCCCCATATTAATACAACGTGCCTTGTGAACATACAACAAGGTTGATTAAACGTTTTACAACATAGAACAATGCGCCAACATGCATCGCAAGTCGTGAATCTTAACCACAAGCCGGATCTCATCAACTAACCGCTAGAACAGGAAAGCCAAAATAGGACCCAACCAATCTTACGATATCTTCATTTGGAAACATCAGATCATGCTGTGAACCTAGATGTAGTAAGTCCACAATGCCTAGACCACGCCACAAGGATCACATAAGAGAACAAGCCAACTAGATCGGTTGCAAGCTAAAACAATAGGAAATTGTCCTAGTGGATAGTGAAACAAATAAACAAAAAAAGAATATTTTTGGGTGATGCAAAATTGCCAACCTAAGGATGCTCTTGCATTAAACACCACAGGTGAATGGAGAACATTGCATCAAACACCCCAAGTGAATAAAGAACATGTTCTATAAAAGGAATTTGTGAACATTTGACAAATTTCGGCATGTAGATGTCATGATCATTCTTCACCAACTTCTCTTCCTCATTTGAAGAACCAAAGCTGCTCCAATCCTGCATGCAATTATTCTCGATACTATTTATGCAACTACACTTCAAATCTCTAGTGGAAGACCATCCTTGATCAAGTATCACACCATTGCTACTACTACAACTATATTTACTTTGATGAATCTTACTGACCCACTCATCTCTACCCCTGTCATCACTAAAATTGTCAACTAGTAACTTCTTCATCTTTTGTTGTTTGACTCAACCTCTGAATTTTTGCAATACGTCAATCTTCAATCCACTCTCAGGATTATGCTACTCATCTGATACCAATTTCCCTTTGGTACCCTGTTGTAGCATCATCTTCCACTCATCACCAGTTTCCAAGTTAACTAATTCAATGTGCGCTCATTAAATCCCTCAACAACCGCTCAACCTTAGAAATCCTTTCAGCCACTTGTTGCAAATCCATCACCTTCTAATTCAAAACAATGTGATCACCTAAGGTGCAAGTCTTCAACATGCTCAAGTTCATATCTTTCATTCCTTCATCCTTCAAAGGAAATAAAGTAAATCTACTGCCATCTTTGATGATAGAAACATTCCTTTGGCAATCATGAATAGTTCCAACATCATAGTCCAAGCTCTACCCAACAAAACATGACAAGCGCTCATATCAATCACATCACCTAATATCTTATCCCGGTATGGTCCAATGTTGAAATTAAGGCAACATAGTTCTTTCACTTCAACCATATGATCATCTTTGGACCAACTTACCCCATAAGGACAAGGATGCTTCAATCTTCTTAGTCCTAACTTTTGTATCATTTCATAAGAAGCAAAGTTATTTGTGATGAGTAATATGGATCGTTTCTGCAACTATAATTATATTGCCATAGTTATAGATATGTTCCAAACGTAGATCCCAATCCCTTATAAATATAAGAGTAGGAAACATGTCTCATGAAGAGACATGTGTCTATGCTTAATCATTATTAGTTAATATATATTAACAATATAAATCACAATATAACATATGTATTATATACATAATATATGCATAATATATTTTATTATATGTTAATATAATATATAATATATGTATAATATATTATATATAATATAAAATATTATATATATATATATATATATCAACATTGCATCTTAAGATTAAATCGATCCAGTTGTAGTTGTAATCTTAATACTCCCTCTTAGCTAGAGAGGATTTGTATGGAACACAATATGCTCTCAAGCATATGGAGATATATCATCTCAATGTGATATTCCTGGAATGGCATATTTACAAATATCAGCATTAATCCATCAACACACATATATATATATTAACATATATTACATATGGAATTTGCTTCAGTTGACTAAGAGGCTAAATTTCTCAACACTCCCTCTTTAACAAAGAGAGAATTAAAGCAATTATAATACAAGATTTGAACACCAACTTAAGTTTGGTCTATGATTGACTTAAGTTATGGTGTATGGCAAGACCCGACTCGAAGAACCATAACAAAGTGATTTTCATGGTGTCTGGCAAATTCCAGCCCAAAGAACCATGATGAGTTGATTATCAAGGTGTTCGAAAAAATCCGGTCCGAAGAACCATGCTAAGTTTGTTATCAAGGTGTCCAGGAAAATTCAGCCCAAACAACAATGATAACACTTGCTCCAACACATTTTGGTGTTAAGAAATAGATCAACTATTGATAAAGTCATCACCTTACAATAGTTACCTTCTGTTCGTTATCATGACTTCCTACACTCTGGGACAACAACTTAATTAAGTCTGTCACGATAACAAGTCTACCATTTATAAGATCGTTACCTTACAATGGTTACCTTCTGTTTATATATGTCAGTGACAGATTGTCACCTTTCATTACATATCATATGTCAAATAGTAACCATTATGAACCACGTCAGAGGATGATACAAAGGCTTTCACCTCAATTCTATCTCATAGAGAAGAATACATTACAATAAATTTTACATAGAACTTCTCCTCATAGAGAAGATATCATTTACAAAGGATTGCACCTCAAAATTCTCCCTTTGTACATCAATCCTGGGAAGTCGAGTCCTCTAGTTACTTCCTCATAAGCTCTCTTCACCCAAGTATGCCTATCGAACTCACTCTGAATTTGATATCAATCTTTTGATTTTGTAGTGATAAGTCAATACTTCCTCATGATGCACTAAAGAGTAGGCCCATCAAAATCATGCAGTCACACACATGTATTTCTAGACTCCCTCTAAGTATAAATCTTCTAAGCTCATGTGTTGCCTTTGAAGAAGTGTCATACTCCCTCTTAATATAGAAGAATCTCATAATCTTAATCATCAAATATTTTTGCTTCACAAGCCTCAGTTTATCCATCTTGATCATTAGGGTCTTTGGAGCTACTATCATTAGGTTGAGTCTACACAAGATCTAGTAGCATGTGTAAAGTATCAACTTTCTTTTCCTGGAAGAACATCCTCAAACATAAAGGAAAAGGTCAAGGTAAATAACCTCTATAGTATGTATAGAAATTACAAATAATAGAGATAAAATATTAAAAAATTATAATACTTATCTGCACATGAAGATTCAGAATTCTCCTCTTACATTATTTGAGAATGGAACATCTCCCCTCTAAAAGTGGGAATGGAAAATTTACTATTATTCCCCCCACAATGTGAAGTATGGAAAACTTCATTTTGTCCTTGTTCGCAAAGAATCATCCTTGGGTTAAGGAGAAGAACAAGAGCATAATAATAAAGAAAGTGTCTAATGATCATCGTGAGATGCACTGTGAACCCCTTAATGAATGCCTTCAATTAAAAAGTTGTTGCTCCCACCAAACTGAATTGATCTCAGAAGGAATACATTATCCAATGATCCACTATAAGTAATTTTGTCTATCATCATTTCATTTTTGGTCTCGACAATCCTAAGATGTTATCTCTAATTTGCTAATATGCATTTGTGTTTTGTATTTGATATTAAAATGTTTCCAATAGGCATATCTATTCCTACTTCCATCTCTTCTCAAAAGATCACATCCCTTTATAATATAATGTTGGCCATTTAAGAAGTTAGTTTTAAGAGACTTCATCTGTATCCCGAAGTAATCAATCTTCTCAATTATAAATAAAAGCATGAGAGTATTCTTCATAGACATCTTTCTTAGTATTCCTTATGCCAATCTTCACAGGGAGTTTGTGTTGACCCACTCCTTAGTTGTGTTCCCTTTATTAATTATTACGGATCTCACACTCATAACATTTTGTCCATGATTGAAAGAATGTACAATAGCCTTTAAGTCTACAATTGCCCCAGTATTGTGTGCTATCATCTTAAGACTGCTTAGGTGATTTTCTGGAGAACATTCAAATCTAGTGTTTTCAATCATTTTGCTTTATAGTGGATGACACTCAAGAGTATGAAGGAAGAAATAAATAAATAAAGAGGAGTTGAATGTATAAAAAAATTGTTCTAAAAGTCTCCTTATATCGCCCTTGGGACATCCTTGTTCATCATTTTCTTTCATAAGGCACTGTAATTAGTTTATCATAACTCCTTATTGGCTTTAAAAGTGTTATTGATTCTCTCTTATCACCTATTTTTTTTCGAATTGATTCTTCATTATCTTTTCCTGATTCTAACTCCTCATGTGAGGTTGTTCTCTGAGTTCATCGACATTAACTGGTTTGTTTTCCTAAAATCATTCCCAATCTTTATATCCGTCGAAGCCCGTGATATTGGTGTGCACTTCCTCCTTATTTATGATTTATATGAAGAGACTTCCATCTTCCTTAATAGCCCCTTGTCATTCGCATGGATCCCTCTTGGCAAAAATGTAGCTACCGCTCAAAGATGAGATCTCATCTAATGTTGAATTGTATGATGGTGTCTCCATGCGATGTTCAATGTCTCACCAACTTAGCACTTTCTTTGCTTCTCATGGTGTCATTTTTGGCAGGTGTGAGGTGATAATAGAAATCCTTATCTGACTGTCTTCCTTTCTCCAATTTCATCCACTTATAATCAACAGCAAGCTATAATGATTTCCTTCAACACTGTAGTATGTCTCCTTTATTGTAACATGATGTCCACCTTTTCATCCATGAGACTTTATCAATCTGTATCTATGTTGTCCACATGAATAGCTGGCACCTTGAACACAAAAAAATTTCATCGAATGTGTTTGCAACCGATGGTATTGAGCAAGTTTTACGGAGCTGATGTATATTTGATCTTTGTGATTACATATTAATGTTAATCCTCTTCATAAAGATTTTATTTGTTTGTATATGGTCATTCTTGTCTCGATGAACATTTACTTAATTTTGCATAAAATCTATCGATCTATTTCTAATTTTGACTCTTAATCATTCTTACCAACTATGATTTGTAGTCACACTTGTGCAAGACTTGCTTATACTTCGTAGATGGTATTGACCATACAACTTCAATGAAATGTCTATGGAAGACTCGCTGTCCTTTTACCAACTTTCCAATTCAGACGTGACTCTTGTCAAACGTATTGCCATCAGTTGCAACTCTTTGATATTAGAAAAAGTTGGTGAATATTATTTAGCAACTCTCATATCCCGCCATTCAGTTTCGATGATCTTAGGAACATTTGATGCCATCATTGGATTGGCATACAACACTATTTTGACAGCCTTATCGTAGACATTGCTTCAATAGATGTGACAATATAGTCCACATATAACCATACTCATATTAATCACCCCTAAGAAAACACTTCTCACAAAGATGTTGCATACACTAGATATTAAATCGTATTATAAATCTTCAATATTTCTCCTATGGTATATAAAAAGTGAGTCGCATATATTCGAGTTGATGCCATATTCAAAGTGGCCCTAACAAGTGCTTGCATAATCAAACAGTTTGACACAAGACTTGCTACTCCTATTTCCGTACTCCAAATTCTATAGCAGACCACCCCCACTAAAAAAAATAATCTTAGGTCAGAAGCTTTGGCAGACACAGAGTATGTTGGGCTTGAAAACTATAATCAGCGATAGCAGAAACAATCTTGAAGTTGACAATCTTTGGCTGTTCCAGGTGATAGATGAAGTTGATAGTCTCCAAAGACTATCATTTTTTTTTACGTAAATATATGTCTCCCTAATGGAGATTGATGAAGGTAGGTTTGATTACAGTTGTTACTTGAAAACCAATTATATTATGCCATCATCAAGGGACTCCTAATCCATTTGCCATCGATGAACAAAGGAGTATCCACACTAGGAGAAAATTATAATCTCTCTCATTCTCACTTCCTTTTCTACATTTGCGGCCTTGCTCTGATACATTGATAAGTAACATGGATCGTTTCTACAAATGTAATTGTATTGCTATTGTTATAGATATGTTCCAAATGCAGATCCCAATCTCTTATAAATATAAGAGTAGGAGACATGTCTCTATGATTAATCATTATTAGTCAGTATATATTAACAATATAAATCACAATATAACATATGTATTATATATAATATATATGTATAATATCTATATATTATATATATATATATATATATATATATATATATATATATATATATATAATATAATACATATTTATAATATTATATATATATGATATATATATCAACATTGCATCTGAAGATTAAATCAATCCGACTATAGCTATAATTTTAACAATTTGTACTTGCACCATCAATTATTAGTTTACAACATTTGTCACTGGACTCGCAAACAGTTTGGAACAACTGCATCCTCTACCAAGACTCTAGTTCCTTCTTACTCAAGATAACTCTTTTGAACATCACAAACTCTCGCATCTTAAGTTCGGCTTCCCTTTCAACCATCTCGCCCTTCTCAACTTGTTCCTAATGTGCTACTAGGTTTTGTTTTTCTTTGCAACCAACCATGAGAAAGCTCTATGACCAAAATTCTCTTATTTGATACAAGTACCTTCACTCATCTTGAATTTTGTCTCATACCATTAATGTATCTAGCAGCCACCTTCTCCTTGGACGACTCTCGATGCTTCGACCTAATTGTCATCTTCAGAACTCCTTTTCAAATTTTATAACCTCTAAACAACTCAAGTTCATAATCCTCCTGTATGAACTTAGCCTTAAGTCTAGAAACCATAACCCTCCGCCTAGTTATCTTCAGATCACCATTATTTTGGATCTCAATCCTTATTTTATTTCTGAAATCTTCCATCATTTGTTCTAGTCTTATAGTATTCATTCTTCTAGGTGGCATGCTTACCATGATGCCAATCTTCAATTCCTTAGGTTCAAAAATCTGATCACAAGTGTTGATTGTCCAATTTCAATCTGACAATCTACCAACACCAACAATCCAACTCCAACTATTAGGTCTATTTGGTAACAAGAAAATTTATCAACTTCACCAACTAGCCAAATCTTCTTGCAACCACCACAATTGTAGGTCAGATCCAATCTTTTGGCACCCCACAACTACATCACAATTATGATCTCAATCTTTCAATAGCCCAATTTGTTCCTTGCCACTTTGAACTAGCCTTCAGTAGATGCAACTCAAAATCTCCTCTTCAACCACTCCACAACAAGACATGCAAGTCAAGACATTAGATTCCAAGTGCTTGTCTAATTCACAACCAACAACCAAAACTAGCTCTGGTACCATTTGACGAAGCTAAGATCAGAGAATCACCAAGGGAGATGTCTAACCTTGCAACAAGAGTAAGCAATAGCTAGAACACATAACAAATTTAGAAGAAAGCACACAGTATGAAAGAATGCCACTAGATTATCAAGTTAGTTTGCCAAGAGCAGCTTCATTATATCACCATTCTCAATATACTAATAATAGGATAACAACCAATAATCCCTCAAAAATATAAATATAACATTTCAATTGCTTCCAAACTAACTTTGGCAATCTATCACTTTTTCCACACAACTCGTGCTAGCCACTTAACACTTCCTTGCACATCTAGCATTACTAAAACTAGAACCCCTACCCTACTTATATAAAAAATCACCAACCACAAGTCACCTTATACGATCAACAATCTTCAAGACAAACGGAAATTACAAACAAATAGATCAAGACCCAAATCATATCCCCCATATGAATACATCATGCTTTGCAAACATACAAGAGGGTTGATGACACATGTTACAACTTAGAACAATGCGCCAGCATGCATTGCAATCATGAATCTTCATTGCAAGATGGATCTCACCACCCTAACTATTAAAAAAAGAATGCCAAAATAGGACGGGACCAATCTTATAGATATCTTTATCTGGAAACATTAGAGCATGATGCGAACCTAGACATAGGAAGCCTACGATGCCTAGATCACTCCACAACGATCGCATAAGAAAATGTCAAGCGGAATGATTGCAAGCTAAAACAACAACAAACTATCTCAGTGAACGATGAAATAGATAAATAGAAAGGAAATATTTTTTGATAGTTAAAGATTGACGACGACCCAGGGATGCCCCTATATCATACTCGTAGACGGTACAACGAGGGCTTTCAACTCAGACTAGAGAGCATAATTACCTAATACATGAAACACCTAAATAGGGCCAGACCCATATAGAGATTGATATGAAAAAGTTCATTAGCAACATGGCTAAGGCCGACATACCAATTAGCCAATAAGTGTACTAGGTTGGCCCTAGAAGGGATCCGACCTAGCTACACATAAACACCCCCACCACCAATTATGCAACCTATTCAACAAGTAGTGCCAACAATATTGTGGGACCTACAAATTTGGTGTCACCCATTGTAAGTGATGTCAATGAAATAAAAAGTGTATGATTCATTGATTGGAAGTACACACAAAGGTTGTCTTGAAAAAATCAACAACTTGTTCTTTCCTAAGAGTTATGTGTTTTATGTTAATCTTTTGTGAAACTGACTTTTGTCACATAATTGTATTAGGTTAGAAACTAAGTTGTCTTCATATAAAAATTGAGCATTTTCTAAGTCAACTCTTTTTGAACGAAAGAAAAGTAGTTTCAACCCCAAAAATGTAAAGGTAGTTAGGGGGTAGCTATCAAATTACTTACTAGGTACTTTTCCGGTGGAACATATAAATACATGGTAACTTGTAATGTAAATGGGGTAGCTCTTACAAAAGGAAAAACTCACAAGAAATTTTTTGAATTATTTTGATGAACTTTTATGTTGACATTATGTAAAGAGAGGACTTTGGAATTATATAATTTCATAAGATAATGAAAAATATAGTTTATTTTGTCTGTTCTAAATGTATTCATTTGTTAGCATTGTTGGCTTCTCGTATGTCAAGTTGGAAACTTTTGATGCATGTATAAGATATAAATAATCGGTGAAGTTGATGCAATGATACACAATCAGGCTTTGGTATCTTCGTCTGGATGTGATGAAGCATTCTATCTCTTTGTATTTTGAGATTTGTGATTGTGTTAAACATGTCTGGTTATAAATGCCCTCTGTAATCATCATCAATTGTTGAATCTCAATCGATATTCATAGGTTTGTCATTGTGATTCTTATTATTCAGTTTTCTTAAGTTTTGCCTTTTGTCCTTTTTGTACACAAAATCCTCAAGAGCCCCATCATTCAAGGGAGCTACCTGTCTCAAACACAAAGGAAGATTGCAGTTTCACCATATTCTCTCTAACTGTTGGAATAGATGTCACTATCATTGGGCAACAAGGTTGATTTTAAAGAAACTATCACAATGACAAATCTATTTACCAAAAATGCAATACTTTCAGGTTGATGACCCACGAACGCCTAATTTGCTACTCCCACCCTCCATGACAACATTCTCCAACATTAATGTCAATGGTTGTGAGTTTTTCACCTTATTGGAGGAATCAATTGCTTTCTTGAACACCGCATTGTCCTCGCAAGCAACCAAAAAAATAATATGGTCTGATATTTTCCATCTGCCCACACATGAGAAAGAATGGTGCAGCCAAATTTACTCCATGGTTTCTTTTGTTCCTCCACCATTGCTCTTTCCCTATCAACAACATTTACAAGCAACCTAAAAAACAAAGTGAAATCAAGTCTAAGTTCACAATTTTGATTTAATAAACAAGAAAAAACAATTAAAATTTAAAAATGAAATCAAGTTGATTCTGATCATTCACCAACGTCCACCCAAATACTTCTGAGAAGGGACCTTGTATCCTTTTCTTGAAATTGTCATTGTGGTTACCAAATTCATCCAGTAGGGACTCTCAACCACACACAAAAGGATGTTGTTGAAATACCAAAAATCAACAAATGCAATGTTTATTTTCTCATGTACCTCCTTGTTCCATCAAATGACCTTTACTGAGGTTGTGGTCAAGTGTGTTCCTGGGCACAAAACAATTGTCTATCCCTGATGCTAATGTTGGTGAAGAAGTAGGCACTCTAATAGAGAATGCAAAAGCAATAAAAAAAGGAGGCATTCTATTTGCGAATACACAAACCATGAAGAGAGCCCGCTATGCTCTCAACTGTTGCTTCTTCTTCCATTTCAATTCGAGCACCTTGAGATTCATCTATGGCTGCGCTCATAGCTAATCTTCCCCTTTCCCTTAACACTTTTTTTCCTAAGATACTAGGTTTGTACCCTAGGCCTTTAGATCGGGTACACGTGGGGGTTTGGGTTGGGTTCGTGAAGGGTCCACACCCACCCTTGTGGGTCTACTCGGGTTCTTCGATCAACAAACCCAAGGGGGCCCAAATGCCTAGGCACAGACCATCCTCGAACCCAAGCGGACCAAGCAAGGACCCATGTGGAACCATGAGAACCCACATCATCCAAGTTATATAGTGGGCCCAAAAAGCATAAAAAAATACTTCTTTTTTTAGTTCTAACCAAAGAACCAAAAATCGAAATCGGAACAAAATCGGCAAGGTTTACTCGAATCGTGAATGGCCTATGAATCGCCTATAAATTGGCTACGAATCGGCAAGGTGAAAAAAGCCTTGAAATTCAAAGATTTTAAAATTGGTGATTTTTGGCGATATTTTACCAACTTGCCAATTTTTGGGGCCGATTTTTCCAATTTCTAGTATTGTTGACAAAAAATAATGAAGGGTGCTCCCCTTAATAACACAAAACAAAGAAACAACAGCAAATGTGAGAACAAAACATGGACTTCTTATTTGCGCTGCAAATGCAAAATTACAAAATTCACAACTACAATATGCTAACCCACATGGGCGCCTTCATTACAATAATTTGCAAGACAAGTTGTGAACTCTCACTCAGAGCTGTTTTAGACCACGTTCAAGCCTTTCTTAAATAGGCAATTTTATGCCACCCAGGAAGGGTTTAGACATTGAAACTTAATACCTATGGCCGACAAACCCTAACAATACATATAGAGTCGGCCAAATACATCTTTGACAATTATTTTAGATATTTCGGGAAGCCCAACTTCAAAAGGCCATAACTCACGAACTGTTGCTCCGATTGGTTATTATAACCACTTTTCGGAAATGCTAGCTCTTGATCTACAAACTAGGAACTGGGCTAGCGTGCTTCCGTTGAGTTTTCGAACCTCATCCGGGAACTCTAAGGCCTCCAATGGTGAGCCTGAAGATTTTTCTATAAATTTTTTATTGAAAATCCGCAATAACTTCTCTGATACTTATACTTGAGCAATGAGATTCTTGTGGTAGGCTTACAACTCCAAAATGAACCTTCCTATAGAAAATGAGAACATTTCGAGCTCATATGACAAACCTATCAAAAAATAGCAACTTCCCATAAATAACAACCACCCTATCTACTAATCCTTATTAAAATGGAAAAAGACTGAAAATAAAATATTTTTGGGTGATGCAAGATTGCTCATACACCCAAGATACTCCTGCATCAAAAAATACCAATTCAACCGATTCAGGCAATTTTTGGCACAACAATCGGCAAGTCAATTCACCAACTCACCATACGCATGGCCTAAGTCAAATTGTGAGATCGTGTGAATCGTGGTGATTCACATTACTCTGGTTCTAACCCTAAAACAACACATCATGAAGCCTTCAAACACACTTTTATTTCACATTGCTCTCATTATTCTAATGATGATGAGGATCTACTTGTAACTGCTGAAAATGCCACAGACAGATTTTTTTTCTAATCAACTTGATAATTAATGACCACTTAGATTATTGATGATAACTAAATATTGAATCATGTTCCAAACTTTCATGAACCACATTTTCATTTTGTTGATTTAGTAATTCAATGTAACAATTTTCATTAGAATCGTGTTTTAATGTTCATCTTTCGCATTTGGCATTGATCAATGATCAATGCATCATGGATTCATACTATGAAATAATTTAGTTTTACAATTATGCATATTTCTCTTATTTTTATTATATACGATGCATAAATATATATACACACACATAAACCCATACAAACTATAATGAAAAAAACTCACAAACCCATGTATCAGGTTCTTGTTAAAAAACCTGAATCAGAATTAGATTTTTTGTCTTCCCCATTTGCGAGTAGGTCACTAACAGAATTTTATCTCTTCTATGGTTTTCTCACATTTTTTGTACCATGCTTGTTGATGCTGGCAAGGGGGTATTTGAGGAAGTTCATGCGTCTAGAAATCACTTTCTCATTTTTATGCAAATCACCTTCCCAAGCTCCTTCGGTGCTTCACTGACTTACCCCCATGCCTAATCTCTGCCAGTTTTAGGAGGGGTGCCTATATATCTAGAAGGACACGGTTCTAGTGGCCACTCTTTTGCCATGCTGAATTAATGGTGAATTGTTAATTGCTTGCCCTACACAGAGAAATCAAAAGGACGATAAATATTTTAGTTCAACAATTAAAAAAACTATATAAATTAATTTTAATATATTTAGACATTGAAAGTTAAAAAGAATATTAAACATACTAGGGTTTAATATTTTTTCAAAACTAGATATTCTTCAAAAACATTGTTAAAGCGAAAGTTTCAACAAAACTTGTCAAAAATAGTGTTAAATCTTGTTCTAATAATTCAAAAATCACTTCTAACTACTTAGGACTGATTTTGTATTCATTTACATGCAACAAAAAAATAATAGAATATTTTAAAAAAACATAGAAACAAATTCAGCAAACCTACGTAGGAATGAAAGTTTTCTTGAAAAATTGGGTTAAATCCACCTTAAATCCACTCAACTCTGCCTCCAATGCTTTGCAATCACCTAGCAATGTCTTTGAACCCTCCTTTCCTCCTCCACTCACAAACCAAATCACTGCAACCAAGAAAATAATAACAAAACTATCGTTTCTTGCATTTTGATGCAGGTAGACAAGTGGGGGCAATTTTTCTTTAAATTCGACAACTTTTTCCTAGCTAGAAAACTTGCAAAAATCCCAACTTGTAGATTAGTCCAACTATGGTGAAAACCATGACATATAAGAACAATCATCAAGTTTCTATGCTAGAAACAAAATGCAAGGTCTAGTTTAAATCATAAACCCTTGTGTGTGTGTGTGTGTGTTACGAGACTCGTCGAGTCAGGCCAAGACTCTGCGAGTCCGAGGCAGGGTTCTGATTTCCAAGGCAATCTGCCTCTGGACTCGAACTCGACCAAGTCCTGGCAGAGTCCACACGGACTCGCCGGACTCGCCAAGTCCCGATGCCAAGACTCTCGCCAACGGCTAAGAAGGAAAAAAGCAAAAAAAAAAGAAAATGCTTTGTTTTATGTTGACTTTTTTGGTTCTTATAACATGTTATTGACCTAAAAAGGTCATTCCAACATTTGCTTGTGCTCACAAGAGAGAGGAAAGAGTTAGAGAAGAATATTGAGGTTTTGAAAGAGAAATCAGCAAACCGGTTGGCTCTCCCGTATTGATTGCTAATGGTTTGTGCATCTTTTGTAGCTTGCATTAAAGCATTAAAAGGAGCTTAAGGTAGCATTTGGAGGAGGTTTTTACAAACTTGCATTTCCATTGTTTGTGCAAATTTGAAGAGGTAAGCTACAAGTTGCATTTATTTGTGTTGTTTAACTTGTTTTGTATTATGTTTTAAACTTTTACATTCATATTT
This sequence comes from Cupressus sempervirens, assembly GCA_028749045.1. Classification (NCBI taxonomy): domain Eukaryota; kingdom Viridiplantae; phylum Streptophyta; class Pinopsida; order Cupressales; family Cupressaceae; genus Cupressus; species Cupressus sempervirens. Next base: position 76,985,655 of record CM053787.1, read on the forward strand.
TTTAGTATTTTAACTTCTCATTTTGTTTAAAATTTAAATTTGTTTGGTCTCTACTCTCTACTACAAGTCTACTACTATCTACTATTTTTTACTTCTAATTTTTTTTGCATTCATATTGCAGCAAGCTAGCAACAAACACATTGAATTTTGACATTATGTCTCAGGGTGAGGAAAGTGGAACTAGGCCTCTATTTAACCCTAATGCAGACCCAAGTGCAATAGCAAGGGATAGGGCTTGGAAACATGCCATCCCGGGGCACAAAAAAGGAGTTGTTACATGTTGGCATTGCGGTGTAGTATATAATGGGGGAGGAATAAATAGATTGAAGTATCACCTAGCACATATACTTAGACGTGATGGTAAAAAATGCAAAGATGTACCCCAAGATGTTATGCGAGACATGCAAGCTCTTCTAGAGGAAAAAATGAAAAAAAGAGAATTGAAAAAGAAAAAACAAGAAGAAATGGCACAACTAGCCGGAGCCCAACACGGATCTTCTAGTTTTCGCTTTCCATTATCCCCTACTCCACCTATGGATGCCACTACTTCTACGAGTGGGACAATTGGGCCTCGCATTCGTAAGCAAAGATCGACACTTGATTCCATGTTTGCTCCATGCACAGCTCCAGGTGCACAACCATCACTTGAGAGCATGGGTTGGAACAAGGATAAACATGATTATGCAAAATTGGCACTTGGAAACTTCTCCATCTACAACAACATTTCATTCAATGCAGCAAGGCACTTATTTATTTAAAATTGAATTTATGTCTTCTCTTGTTTTCAAAGTTTCAACTTTCAACTTTCAAGAGACAATAATATGCTTATTTTGTTTATTTTAATTTGTATTTTGTTTTCAAATTTATTTATAATATACTAATTTGTTTAACTTTAAATTTTATTCTATTTGTTTTAGGTGCCCTTATTGGCAAATTGGAATCGATGCTATTGTTGTTTGTGGTCTGGGGTTCAAAGCCCCTAATGCTGAAGAGCTAGGAGGCCCTATTTTGAACCAAAGGGTGGCTGATGTAGAAGTTGAAATCGAGGAGCAGCGTGAGGTGTGGAAGAGGAAGGGTTGCACCATCATGACTGATGGTTGGACTGATAGAAGTAGAACACTCCTCAACTTTCTTGTCATCTCATCAAGTAAACCGTAATTGTACTTAGAGTCTTAGACATTATAAATTTAGAAGTAAGTTTATAAATTATGAATTTATAAATTATGATTCATATTCATCATTAATCATTAAACTCATTTGTTTATTTTTCTTCAGGGGCCACAGTTTTTTTGAAATCAATTGATGCCTCAGGAAAAACAAAGAATGTTGAATATCTTTGTGGGGTAATGGATGAAGTGATAAAGGACATGGGTGAAGAGAATGTGGTGCAAATAGTTACAGATAATGCAGCAAATTATGTTGCTGCAGGAAAACTTCTTATGGAGAGACACCCTCACTTATTTTGGACCCCTTGCACTGCTCACTGCATTGACCTCATGTTAGAGGATCTTGCTAAAATACCTTGGATAAAAACAGTTATAGAACGAGGAAGGAGTGTATGCAAATGCATGTATAATCATACATGGGTCCTCAACCTCATGAGGAAACACAATGGGCAAAAGGAGTTGTCTCGTCCAGGGGTCACTAGATTTGCAACCAATTTTTTCACATTGAAATCTTTGCTTGATTCAAAGGGAGGTTTGAGATGCATGTTTGTTAATGAGAAGTGGATTGCATCATCATATGCAAAGACCACAGCGGGGATTGCTGCAGCTGATTCCACAGCGGGGATTGTTGCAGCTGATTATGTTTTTGATGAAGCTTCTTTTTGGACACCGATTGCTGATATTGTGACGGTAATTTTCCTTTTTGTCCTCATTTCAACTTTATTTTGTTTATGAAATTATGTTATAAATTATTTTTCATTTTTTAAAGAAAAACTTAAAGCTGATTATTTCTTTTCCAACTTTCATAATGATTGCAATTTGTAAAGCCGCTTGTTGTTCTCCTACGAACTGCTGATGGAGAGAAGCCCTCAATGGGCTACATTTATGACGAAGATTATGTGGGTGACGATGAGAATGATAATGAGGATGAGGATGAGGATGAGGATGAGGTTCAGGCTCAGCCATAGACACAAGGAGAGAGGATGGCTCTAGAGTCTTCCATGACTTATCTTAGGCGCTCTCGTAGGAGGACATAGACTACTATGAGCCTTAGTCTTCTAGTTGTTATTTTGATTATGATATATGTTTTGAACTTATGAATTTGATACCATGGAATTTGTAATCCATGAATATTGTAGACATTTGAGTCTTTGACACTGGATTGACACTATGTTTATTACTTTATAGTTTATAACTTCATATTGTGTTATTCAATTTTTTTCCTTCAAAAATTCACTTTTATACTTATGTGATCTATGCAAAATTGTGTATGTGTATTAAGTAGCTTCTATTTATCTCAATTACTATGTATTTGATGTTAATTGACTAAAAGATACATGAAACAATCTTTAAATCCTTAAAAATCTTTGAATTTCATGGATTTTTCAATTTTCCAAGTCCTTGCTGAGTCTGGTCGCCGAGTCTGAGTCCGAGTCGGATTTTGACCTTTCCGAGTCAGAGGCGAGTCCGAGTCCCGTAACTATGGTGTGTATATATGAAGAATGAATGCCCCAGACCAGAGGGATTTTATTAGGTAGGTAATCAGGGCCTCTACATGCACCACAATCCATAGTGTGCAAGGTTACAGGCGAAATGATGGGTCACATATTGCTTTTGCAATTACGGAGAAGACATCCCACCCTACAGTATGCTACCTCATTGCCCACATGTATTTGACTTTTTGTAAGCTCCAAGTGAAGAGCACATGATTACAATAAGACAGGGTGGGTGAATCAGTATAATACAGATTTTTCAATTTAAAACTTTTATCCACAAAAGTAACTTTAAATAACTTTAAATGTTCAAAACAACAATTATGCACATGAACACTGATACAATGATTTTACATGGAAAACCAATGCGGGAGAAAAACCACAGCAAATAAATGTTTTTTTATATAAACTTTGTTCTTTTACAATGATTTGTAGGCTACAACCTCTATGTTTATGAGCACAAAGTCATTGGAAGCTCCAACTCCCACACTTCGCAAGCACCAACCCACTGGAAGCACCGACTCCCTCTGCTTGCATTCGTGAGCACCAACCCACTTCACACAAACTACCTTTCCACCTTGATTGTGTTGCTAGCTTCAACTGATGATGGATAATTAAATCACTCGTGTTTTGAAGTCAACGAATAGACACTTATTATCTTCTCACACTTCTTTTGACCTTGTATATAATTATCTATATATACATCAAATAAAAATCATATTATATATATCTTTATTCCTCTTTTGCTCTGATATGAATATATATAATATTTTAAACTCGTTTCCCTCCTGTCTTTCTTACTTGACCGCTGACTTCACCCTCTCTACCCTTTTTTAATTCATAATCTTATACACACTCCAATGCCTTTCTTATACATATCTGTTTTTTAATCACTCCATCAATCTTTTAACTTCACAATGAGCTCTTTATTTATATCTTCTATTCCAAAAAATCATGTCTTTTAGAAAGAAAATACATGCCTCTTCCTTAAAACCAGATTTAGAATCTTAAAAATGCTTATTAAGTCAATCACACCTTTCTATCAAATAACATATTTTTATCATAGTCTTGATAGTTCCATTTAACTAATATTTGTATTTTGCAATAAATCTCTAGTACTATGTGTATTCGAAAATTGCATCGCTAGCTCACCCATTTTGCATATGTCTTCAATGGATGTTCAAATGATTGTCGTTCAAACATATACTATCGCTATTTGTAATAGGCACACAACCTGAGCTCTCCATATGACATGAAATTGACTTTCATTGATCTGATATTTTTAAACAATCTTTTCAGACTCATCTTTGGTCACAGCTCCATTCTTATTTTACATATGTTGTCGCTGCTTGGAATAGGTTGTTATGTCATGGCATGTGTATTTTCTTTAATCTTAGCCTAGTTTGATGACCATAATTGCCGGACAGTCATACTATGTTCGTGGTATATATATTTACAGTTGTCTTTGATATATTCATGTTTCCAAATGTATCTGTCACTGCAAGCTCCATCAATTTTAGGCTTGAATGCCCACAATAGTCTGAAGACTCCTGATGGTATCTTGACTTAGTCAAACAAATCTTTACACTATCTCCTCCATATTACAAAGAAGCCTATGACATATATACTAACACATTGTTTTCTCTTAATCATTGCAGTTTGCATTTGGCACATGACCTGTGCACTCAATATAACGTGGACTATTATATTGCTGGAGACATAAGACATAAATATTCCTCACTGCCTTCCAATAATTCTGCTATGTTGATGCACGTCTCTGCTTCACCAATCACTTCAACTATGTAAAAACATCCAAACAATGACCTGGGGATTATTTGACAATATTGTTGCGACTTTATTTAGGCACGTTTCATTATAAAATATGAAATCTCACAACTCTATTATATGTTATCATAGCCCTTTGTAAACTATGTACCATTTGTATTGACTGGTACTATGCAACTTGTGACGCACTTCTATATGTTTATCAGGATGCATATATGTGATGGCTGATATTGTTCTCATATTATTCTCGCCTTGCATATTTGTGTTCAGTTTGTACTCCTTAATTTGCTATTGCTCGATAATTTATTTTTGTGTTTGTTTCCTTACTTGAGTGCTATGCATACTTAAATACTTTATTGACATACGGACAGGTCTATCTTTCTTAATTTGGAACACTTGTACTTTATATACATCTTCTACACTTCTGTTCAAAAGCTTGACACTTCTATATTAGTGTCACAACATATGTATTCATCTCCAATACATCTAACTCAATCTGTAATTGCTTTGTGATACGGCACTTCATTTCTGTAACAGCTATAATGTTGCTACATATGATCATCACAAACTATTGTTGCAACTTAATATAGCAAAACACACTGGAGTATTCTTATGGAAATTACTTCTTTTACGACCTCTATGATCATTGTTTTTTGTCCTCCACATAGCCAGTTCGATACTGAGGTCCATTGGATAATCATTTGATGTATACTTTCACTGATAAATATACAGATTACAGGCTTCTCTTTCTAGACTTTTAACAATCTGGTCTTTATTTAATCTTTAAAACATACAGATATAAGTATATCAAAATATATTTTATTATCTCCTTACTCAAAGGTCCGCTCTATCTTTATAATGAGTCTCTGTCAAACATTGATGTTTTGTTGTTGTTTTCCATCAAAATGAGTTTACACAAAGGACCAAGTTATACTTATCACAGTATTTATTATTCAAATAAATAAACTGAGTTGAATGCCAAAATACTGTTTCAGACTCAAATCAAGATGGTTGTCATCACTTTACTCAGTAGTGTATATTAGGATATATTAATTGTTTCCAAGTGCCATACTTCTTTATACTTCTTTTAACCCTTTGACATTGATGATGCTTATAGTTTTGTTTAGATTCACGAACTCCTTTGACATCAATGACAATATTTCCATCACCAAGTACTCGTCTTCTTTTCAAAATGGCATACCAGTACCATTTTCAGGCTCCCAATAACTATGTTATTTACATATAACCCCAACACTAGAGACTAGCCTTCTTCCAAAGTCAAGGAAAGAATGCTTATTTATATAATGTACTGCAAGTAAGTGAGTGGCCACTGCCTGTTGAATTAAGCATTAATTTCCATAGTCTCATCAATCAATCTGTGTATGAATTGTGATATTTATTATTCAATTGTAGAGTATCAGACAAGTTGTATGACTATTAAATGATAGGTTTAACAATTCATAGACAAAATGATTGCAAGAGAATATAATAATTGATTCTTTATTCAAGAGATACTGTCCAGTTACTGAACAAACAGTACACGAAGAACTTCTATAAATCGGTGCCCTTTCCCTGATTCTGATGGTGCTATAGGAAAGCATAAAAGTTGTCAGTTTGGCCTCAATTATTGGAATTAATCATTTATCCATTCATTAAAATTTGATATCTTACACAAGCTTAGCCAACAACTAAAATTGCAACTAAGTTAGTATCACATGTATCAAATAACTTAGTAAAATACTTCTATCTACAAATCAGGCTTCTCCATTCAATCATCCAAAAATCAGACAGATAGAATTACATTAGAGAAGATGCTCAAATGAAATTGGTTCTCCAAAAATTAAATTAACATCAATTCCGACTATGGATTATCCTGTATATAAATGAGATGAGAAACATTGTATTTGAGAAAGATAGGGTTTATATCAAATCCAGATCTGAATAGGTTAGGAATCTAAAGCGCATTCCTCTTCCACCACAAAGAAAAAGCAAGTTAGAAGAAATTCCATTTTGTCTGGCACAGGTGATAGACAGCTGTGCATGCAATAAATACAATTTTAGAAGATACAATACAGAAAAGATCACTACCTGGAATATTTCCCACGGAAGAAACAGATTCAACAAAAACATCAACAGCTGGAAATGGAGATCGCCCTGATGAGCAAGAATGAGTAAAATTTTTTGGATGCCTGACAGGATAGGCTGCACGTACAATGTCTGTAACACCTCCTCCATTGCCAACAGCCTAAATTACAAGGAAGGGAACATCGCCCCCAAAATATCACAGCCATTTTGAGTTCAGAAGATAAATTGTTTGAAAGAAAACAATTTGAACTAACACATCTGTTAACCTTTAAAAACAATTGAAAGTTAAAATTTAAGATATTCAAAGACAAATAACTTTATTTAGTGAAAGTGCACTTCCATAAGTTAAAGTTCACTACCCACTTGGAATCTTAAGTTCTGTAACAGATTCTAAAGTTTTTAATGTAAAAACTAATTTCAGCCAATAAGTTCAGATTGGCTTGATATAATATTGTCTTCAAACAGATAATAAGTGAAACTTTAATTAGAATTTACAGGACGTTGCACAAAACTTCCAATTAATAATTATATCATATAAAGTAAAAAATGATATACATGCTATTAATGCCAAAGCATTTGTACTGTACTATCTGTAATCAGATAATTATTTGTCATCTAAACCATAAAGATGTCACCCAAAATTAGGACGAAATGATATTAAATCAGATTCAATAATTGATGGGCATATTTTGTAAATTCTGTGCGTATTCTCTGAGCTTCAGAGTACTCTATTTTTATTTTTGTTGGGCAAGTACTCACAAGTTTAACTATCACGTAAAACACAAGTTAAGATGCATTTTTCACATGTTGTTAGTGCTATAAAACTATGCATTTTCTCTATTGAGATGTCATTGTAATGATCTTGACAGAAAAGAGTTGCCAACAACCTCGAGTATACAGAGGCTCATTTACTGTGCATCCAAGTTTGTGTGCACAGTGTCTAGAATGGTCATATGATATGGTTGCAAGGGTCATACAGAGTTGTGGATGTTGCTAAGGCAGCGTACGGACTGGATGTTGTATGGAGACATGGATGTCATATGGTGATAGCAAATACAGCCGTACAGTGGGGAATGGCGGTCCAGCCCATACGGATGAGGGGTGGGTACTGATGGGACTCTAAATTTTGGCAAATTCTAGAGCTCCAAGCATCATCACAAAGGGAAAATCTTTGTGATCTTACCCGCTTCTAATACGCTTCAAAACAACTAAAGGTCATGATCAGGAGAATATAGACAGCATCATATTATTCAGGAAAAATGGATAAGTTTCAGCATTTATATATGCAAAAACCATTACGGAAGTGTATTCAATGTCAGAAGCATATGGTGATAATTTTAAGCACAGATTCTAATTAATACATGGAAGTGTCCTCTATTTGTTCAGACAGCACATAGACACCCAGCGACAGATATGTTTGAGGACGTATTGGCAGGTTCGAAGTCAATGAAGATCCATGTTACACACAGCAAGTTACGTGCTCAAATCGGCGATTGAGAAGTATGCCTGAGCGCTGCACGAAGAAGTAAATAAAAAATGCAATTTTGGAAACGGTGGTACAGAACTGCGTTCGTCTCAAACTCGAAATGGAATTTCATCATTGGATAATGTCTACTTCAACCAAATATGTTACGCAATGGCCATAGTTTCATTGCCACGGGTATTGGAAAAAATATCTGGAAACTCCGCCCTGTTACCTCTAGCATTTCTTCATTCACGCAAACCTAAGAATGTTGGGTGCCATAAACTTCAAAAAATTAATGTATTTGGATTTATCGGGTGAGATATAAAAAAGAATCAATAAATCTTACTATCGCTAAAGTTTATGGTCGTAAGGCTAAAGGTAATTATTTAAAGTAAAAGGTTATTTAAAGTAAAAGGTGTGATTATTTCATCAAAAGAAGTGAGAATTTTTATTTCAAAAGGTCACGTCTTTTAAAATTAAAAAATATAAGATGAGTCAAAAAAGGAAGACAAAGAGGGGGGAGATATCCGAACATTCATTCAGGTTCACAAGGAGCAATTTATATTTATATTTTATTATAAGGAGGAATAAGGGTTCAATATGATTTTATAATAAAATTCCATTATTTTATTATTATAAAATTATTTTATTTTAATAATAAAATAAAAATGTTCTTTGTTTATCAGTAATGGCATAGAGATTTAAACCACAGGAGAATCGTCCTTCATAATTATATTTTAGAGTTCTGTATATGATTTTGTTATCAGATAAGTGGACATGGTCAGTTACCATTTTAAATGTGATTATCATAGGTGTTGTGAAATATTTAATTGTTTCCACAGCTGTGTCCACTTTGTCTCAGTGGAGTTAAAATTCAATCCAGACTAATTTAAGATTGCATTATAATTGGTCTGTCGCATCTGGATTATCAAAATTATTGGCAATACAAGTGCATTGAACATTATGAAGTTGTATGTAAAACTTCACTGAAGTTGACTCTATCGCTCGGATGAGCAAAGGCACTGGTCTTTTTATTGAAGTCAGAAAATCTATAATTTCCTTCCTGCAAACATCAAATCACTTATTTAAAACCTTATACAAAAGCATTCACTTAACAAATATTCAGCATCCAATTCCATTTTAATTGAGTTCGACGACCTTGCCAGCCGAAGAACTCTAGAAGTTTAAATTCGCTCTAGAAAAAACTTTGAACTGAGCAATCAGTGTTCAAGGTGAAGGTTAACCCGCCTGGGTCTAGCGGAGCCCGAAGTGCAGGGGAATCTAAGCGATTTCCATTCGTTGGCCAAAACTGATTAAAAAGTCCTACAGGAGAAGTGGCAAGCTCTTGGATTTCTAATCTGTGGTTTCGGGAACCAACAGGTACCATAAGGCGATGGAGCTTACGATGGATTGTTCAGTTGAAGGAAAGTGATGATGAAGTGTGGGGAAGAGAGGAGGAAAAGGTGTAGGCGTATGGTGGACAAGGTGACAATAGACGTAGGGTGGAGGAAGATTGTATAGTGTTGGAATTAGCAGAAAATGTAGTGAGGGATGACTCAGTGTACGTAAACTGTGTCATTCGGTGCCTTGATGGAGTTTTGGGTATCTTTGTACTTGCCACAACACGAGCAAAAAGTCAGCCTTCTGAATATGTTGCCAAAGAAATATACAATTAATATTTGTCACGGAACGCAAGAAGAACAGAGAGATAAGCAATGTTGTTGCCAAGCAATAATTATATTTGTAAACAAGGATGGTACTTCAATTCCCAAGATCCAAGCTAAGTAATACAAAGAACAAAATAGGGTGAGGTTTGAATCCCACCAAAATCAGAATAGCCAAGTAGGGAAAATCTTCCACTTCCAAAATGATGAACAATATTTAACTCCAACAAGAATTCGCAATACAAATAAAATAGTCCAAATCGCATACTAAACAACTCAAAATGATGGACATATATAACTTATTGAGGGAGAAACTTTGTGCTAACAGAAGACACGACAAACACATACAAAAATAATTAAAATAAAAATGGTTCTGAGATATGCTAAATCAATCCGCCCCACAACAAAATTTTAATATATTATTTATTTTATGACGGGAAAATCACAGTTCTCCTGTCCCAAAATTTGCTTGCCCTCAAGCAAATGCAATGTCGCATGTTGAAGAACTTGTTCACCCTCCCAAGTGGTGTCATCGTGTAGGCTAAAAAATTTGTAAGCCACTGTAACCACAATTTACAAAATAGGAACTTTAGGCAACTGTAGGGTACCTTGGTAGTGTGTATGGCTCTCCCTTGAAGCATCCAACTCACAGATATGTGAAGTTGGGAAATTGTAAAAACATACAACCATACTCATTTACCTTGTTCCATGGCTCCTCAGATACTCAATTATTAGGAAGTTATTTATCAAACAAGCACATAAAATGCCCAAAGAAGGCATCCTTAACTCTTCTGAAGTGTATCCGACTTTGCTTCAAAGACAGTTACTCACAGTACTCCCACACATGAACTATAGAACTGTCATGTCTTGTTGATAAACCAAAAAAGGTGCCCAAAGCAACAGCAATGTATACCACGTAGGAGTTCATGTTGAACACACCAGTAGATAGTACATTCATCAATTGCTCACATATTGAGTCACTCACCAATTCAGCCCAAAACAAATTCTTTTTTTAACCGTATTATGAGTGAAATGTACTTATACATCTAGAGTTTGAAGGTGTTTGAATCCTTGAGCCCTCCCAAGCGATTGAGAAGTGTGATGAGGTCATTGATTTCTTCCTTGAAATCACATCTACACACTCCTTTGACTGGTCACTGACAAAATTTGGCCTCTTGGTAATCAACCAGTTGTCATTAACAAACTTAGCACAATAAGGAGTACGCTGATTCAGCCACCTCATAGACTTCTTCCTAGTGATATTTTTAAAAACTAGAGTATGAACACAGGAAAAATACGATCAATAGTCTTAGGATTGAAACTAATGATAGTATTGTCATCTTGGTCTTTGACGGTTCGTGAAGCTACATCAAAGTGTCTTGCACATACAAAGAATGAATTCTAGTTCATTCACTGCGAAGGGAAAAGTGGATAGAAAATGAATATGATTCTGCTTGATCCACGCCATATTTTCAATGGCTGCAACATCAAATCTTGCAAGGAAGTCTTCAACATTCAAATGAAAAATATTAGTATCTCGTATTTCATCACAATGTGAGGTTACTTGTGATAAAGGGATGGAGTAATGATACTGATTGTATTGATATTTCATCTTCTTTTTTGTATTTTCCCTTTACTGGAGTAGGTTCTCTTGACATTGTAAAATGGTACAGCTGCACAACTCTAACATGAAAATCCTATAAAATGGCATCTTCATGTGAAGGATCCATAGCAAGATTTTGTTGGATTTTGGATAATGCATAGATAGGGAAAATGGATGAAATGAACGAGGATAGAGAATGAACAAATGGGTCAAACTCAGAATGGATAAATTGTGAGTAAAATTGCCTAAAAAGGGGTTTTTAAATTAATTACATATGCGACCAGCAAGGTTGGATTTAAGGCAGCAAAGAGAAAAATGAATAACACATTAAGCACCTCATGTTATAATAAGAGCAAAATGTGAAATCTATCTGACAAGCATGTTGGAAAAACGTCACCCATAGGACAGCCATAGGAAGGCGAATGGGATGTGTAATGGTGAAACTTTTGTTAGAGTAATAAAGTATTTTCTTAATAATTAAATCATATTGATCTAATTATTAAATTACATATTATCTCTAGCTTACTTAAGCTAAACTTTGGGCATATAATAATTAATTGTTTTATTAATTATTATCATTCAGCCTAAGTTTTACCTGTTAGGGTTCTGATCTCCTTCTATAAGGATTGACCTCTTTGTAATTTATTCATTCACTTTTGATAATATCAATTTCTTTGTTTGCTCATGAAGAATGTCTCATCTACGAATCTCGAAACTCTATCCTCAATAGTTTTTGCTACTATTTTTTTGTGACAAGTGTTTGAATATAGCTGATTCTTGGGAGCTGTAGGGTTGATTTTTCATCAACTTCAACATGGTATCAGAGCTCCAGATCTTTATGCCCCTATTCTATTTATGAGAGGTTTGGCTTGGCTTTCAAATCTATGTTTTTTCTTTCAGAGGGTTTCATTTCTCAAACTTTTTTTGTATTGGATTTGGGGGGTCACCTTTTTTTCAATGGATTTTGAGCCCAAATAGACCTCACCATTCAACTCAGAGCACCCAAAAGCCCCTATTTCATATAAATTTTGTCCAATTTGGACATAGTCAGAATCTTGAGGCAAAAATATATTGTTCCTAGATTGCACATGTTTCCCAACGCGACGATTTTATGATTTTCTTTTACAAGGGATTTTATGATTTTGCGCAAATCGAGATTTTTGCTACTCAAATAGAGATTTGTGCACGCAAAACAAGGCAATTTTTATATAGATTTGCATGTTTCCCGAGATAATTGTTACAGAACTAGCACGTTTCTCGAGGTACTTTCTATACTAACAGTCATGCTTTCTAAGACATTTGGCACAGATCTTGAGGCGGTAATTTTTTTAACTTTCCCTTTCGAACTCTTTGTTGACCTACTTGCTTATCCGAACTTCGTTTTTCACCAACGAGATATCACTGGAAAGCTAGTTTTGAGCCTGTTCCAGTGGTGCGTGTTATTTCAATTTTGGTGTTTTTTATGGTTGTTTTTTATGGCAAAGTTAGGAGTTCTATTTTGTACTCTGAGAGGCATATCTTGAGTATCTAATCTCTAATTTGGGATTTCTTTATATTGGTGGGAAGGTCTTTAAGATCTCTTTCTAGTGATGATGGTTGTTTTTCCAAATTCTGCTCCAGACACACTCTATTCAGTCTTTTGCAAATTTGCATTCTAATGGATATCTTGGTTGTTTCAAGTACGGGGATCAATTTCATTGTTTCAAATGATTCGTCATGAGTTGCACTATATGTTGTATCAACCTTATGTCTCTTCTGGTCTATTTAGACATCTTTTCAGCATTTATGCAAATGTACTGAGATAAAGTGTCACTCTATTACATTTTGGGATCTTGCACATCTTTGTGTTTTGTTGTACTCGTAGTACATTATAAAGTGCCTTGGGGGGTTTTATGTTGGTCATATTTGCCATCTTCCTTTGTCAAGTGAGCTCTCCTTCTACGACATTAGCCTCATGATGTGTCAATGACACATGCCATTATAGGTGTTTGTACTTCTTTTCCACTCTAGATGTTCCTGGTTCTTCCTTCTACAAGAGATATTGCATTTAATTTCAATGTTCATGTCTTACCTCTAAGCATTATAGGGGAGTTATGTTGGTTCTATTGCTTTTTTGGTTCGATGGAGTGAGCTATATTCAGTATTTGATCCTATGTACTAGGCAATTGCAGTGGTTGGCTACCTATGCAATTTGAAGAGATTGATCATTTACCATATATACATTCTTTCATTCATATTTTTGGAGGCCATGAAGATATCTTCTATTTTCGATTGATCAACTCTTCAGACTAGTCTTATCTACAAAAAGTTAACAAGAAAACCCCACTTTTTTGTTATAACTTGAGCTAGACAACTCTCATATGTACCTAAGTTAACTCAAATTGGGAAGAATTCCAAAGGCTATTCACCTGAGGTAAAAGCAAGCCTAGAAGCTATTTACAACATAAAGAAACATAAAGAAAAGATGAGAAAGTTAACGAAGAATCGAGTATTTGTAGTGCAAGAAGGAAAACTATTACTTACAAACAATTGGGATAATCTTGATGGAGAACTTCCAAAAGAACACATAAGTAAGACTACACAAAGGACAATTTTGGGAGAATGAATTGTTTTCATGATGCCTTATCAAAGAGGATATGCCTACGAATCCATGAGAGATTGTGCAGTGTTGCCCTAATTTTGTGATGTCAAAATTGAGGACAACACGTCGAGTAGCAATTGCTTCCAACGTACCAAGTATTCCTTGATGGTGCACTTCTAGAGTTTTCTCTCTCATACGTCAAGGATTTCGATAGGTTCCAATATCAACTTCTCTTTGTTCTTCAAAGGTGGCAGGTCAATGAATATAGTGATGTTCTTCCCTACAACGTTCTTCAGGCAAGATGTGGAAGACATTGTGGATACAATTCCCTCTAATAGCTCAAGCTCGTAAGCAGCTTCACCTATGCGTCGGGTTATGTTGTACGGATTGTAAACGCATGGCCTTAGCTTTTCTTTGCCACCTACCTTTAGGATTGACTATCAGTGTGCATGAAGTCAGAGATATACTAGATCACCTACTTCAAAGCTACTTTCACTCTGATGTTTTTCTACATACATCTTCTCCTAATTCTATGCCTGTTAGAGGTTTTCCTTCAAGATCCTCGGAATGTCATGTCCTTGTAGCCAATCCTTTGTCCTTGGTCCACAACTGTCACCCAAAATTATATCCAGAAATGAAGTGGGTTCATACTTGTAAAGTGCCTTGAATGGCGTCGTTATCATGGACATGTGATAAGTAGTGTTATAGTAGTACTCCCAAAACAGAACTATTTGATCCACACCCTTAGTTGTACTAAAACATAGTTGTGGAGGTACCCCTCTATCCACTTATTCAGTTTTTTTTGTCTGTCCATCTAAGGGTGATTATTGGTACTTGCTAACAATTTTGTCTCGACCTGCGGAAATAATTTCATACAAAAAGTGTTGAGAAAATGATTGTACCTGTCCCTTACTATGTAGTAATCCATACAAGCGGAAAATCTCCTAAAAAAGTAGATTTGCTGCTTGTGTTGCCTAGAACTTAGTGGAGATGGCAAACAAACATGCATACTTTGTTAGTCTGTCGACCACCACAAAAATGCAATCTCTGTCATTTACCTTCAAAATTTTTGTGATTAATTTCTTGGAAATGTTATCCCACTTTTGTTCAGGGATTTGCAACGGTTCTAACAAGACCAGTTGTGATGTGTGTTTGGATTTGTTTTGTTGGCATATCGCACAATACTGCACATACTGCAAGAAATCATGCTTAAGATCCTTCAATGAAAATCTCTCTTCGATTTATATGTAGGCTTTGAGGAATCTTGGGTGTCCAACTAATGGCGAGGAGTGCATTTTCTTCAAAACTTTATGCTTCATTGTGGATTCAAGTACCAAATATATCTTATCCTTGTAATAGATGATGTCATCGACTAACTTGTATCAATCGTCCTAAATGTTGTCAATTATCAGTTGGCATGCAAAAGTGTTCTTGCAATATTCCACCACCAAGTACGCCTTTCAGTCGGCTGAAATCTAAGATAATGAAGAGATAGCGGGTTTCATTAACAAGGCATATGCAACAACATTATTCTTCCACTTCACATATTCAATGTCAAAATCAAAGGCTTGAATCTTGTTTACCCATTTTTGTGGTCTCTCATTTAGATCCCTTTGGTCCAAAAACTATCTCAAGCTATTGTGATCAGTATGGCCGATGAACTTGGCACCCACCAAATATTGCCAAACTTGATAAGGCATGCATGATGGCTAACATCTCTTTATCATAGGTTGAACATTCACCCTATGTGAGTTTCTAATTCTTGTAAGATATTAGGTGTCATTCCTGCATTAAAACAATGCCAAGGCCCTCACCAAAGGTGTCACTCTCCAAAATGAAAAGTTAAGTGAAGTCAGGCAATGTAGGAACCAAGGAAGTACTCATTGCTTCGTTCAACTTATCGAAGGTGTGTTGTGCCTTTTCATTCGATTCGAACAATCCCTTCTTAATTATAAATCTATTAATGGTGCACTCAGTTGGGAAAATCCTTTCAAAAATCTTCTCTAGTAACTACACAAACCAAAGAATCCACGTAACTCTAAGAAAGTTTTCAGTGGCAGCCAGTTGAGAATATCCTTAATCTTCTCCAATTGGACCAGAACTCCGTATCTACTCACAATATTTCCTAAGTATAGTATCTCTTTCATCTCAAACTCACACTTCAATTGCTTGGTGAATGATGATTGTAACTTCATAATTCCAAGAGCATCCAAGTGTTTCAAATGCTTTTCCCACATTTTGCTATAAATAAGAATGTCATCAAAGAATACTAGCAAGAACTTACGCAATTGTTGATTGAAAATGTGATTCATGCAGACTTGGAATGTAGTTGGTGCATTCATTAATGCAAATGGCATGCCTAAGAACTCATAATGCTCGTAGCTTCGTAGTGACACCAGAAAGTTGTTTTTTCCACATCTTACTCCCAATGTGAATCTAGTGATATCTAGACCAAAGATGTATTTTAGAGAAATAAACTACATCATACAACTCATCAAGCAGCTCATCAATCCTAGGGATGGGGTATCTATTTTTAATCTTGTTTTGGTTCAGCGTGCAGTAGTCCACACATGCGTACTACCCCATCTTTTTTTCACTAGTACAACAAATGATGTGAAGGGGCTAGAACACGCATGGATACATCATTTGTCAAGCAATTCGTGAATTGCTTTTTCAATCTCATCTTTAAACTTCCTAGGAAGGTTGTATAGCGTGGTGATGACTCGTTTGGCATCGGCTTCCAACTAAATGGCAAGCTCAAAACCTACAAGGGGAGGTATGCCAAGAGGAATGTCAGCAAAATCTCTATCATGTTTATTCAAATAGGCTTGAAGCTCATTATCTTGATGGTACGCTCAGTTCCCTTTTATTGGTTTCGTTAAAAAGAAGCCATGTGCAGCCCATGCAATGTCATTGTGCCATAAGATGGCCTCCACCTATCTTACGGATACTTCCTTTGGTCCCTCATTTATCATCCCTCTGAGAACAACATTCTTTCCATCGAGAACAAAATTGAAGTCCATCCACTTGAAGCTTTGTGTATATTCATCCAATGATTGCATCCATTGTATGTCCAAGGTGACCTCCATACCATCCACAACCACTAAAAGAAATCCTCTATCACCATGTGGTTAGCCAAGGTGATACTAAGTTGGGGAACAACATGCATGCAAGGTAAGAATGTTCCTCCAACGCCTTGACTTGGAAACCTATGTGTGCCTCTATTTTGGTAAACCACTTCGTTTTTGTAAAGTTTATTACCATATTTAATTGATTGCAGAATTTTGTTGCAGGTACAAACAATTACACCAATGTACTTGAATCGCTTTTGGAATCTACAAACATTAGTGCAGTAATAACAAAAGTAAAGTATTATCTTTGATCCTTTGGAGTGCTTGCACTAATAGATTTCGATGCCAAGATTACATCGGGCAGATTGGATAAATATCAATGGAAGGGATGTGGGGATGAATGACCATGTTCTCACACCCGTTCATAATTAACTAATGCTCATGATTAGTTACGGTCCTAACCACAGTGATTAAATGTATAACCAATCATTAAATCTGCAGCCCAATATAAAGGATAGATCGATCATGATCTAAACATCAAAAGAACCAAAAATAATCTCAATCATGACTTAATGATCTCGAAAAATATATATATTTCATTGGTCTCAGACTGTGGAAGATACAACAGCATGTATGTATGCATGTGTATAACAGCATGTGCATCATGTTGTTGTACACATATACGTATGTGCTTACCACAATAATGTCAAACCTAAGCTACATGCATTAACACTCCCTCTTAGCTAGGGAAGGCAAAGTGCATATATTTAAGTTAAGAAGACAAAGTGCATATATATAAGTTATTCTTTATATGAAAAGTAATATCCTCGAAATATATATAAGAAAATCAAGTCTCATGATCTTCTAGTTATTGTGTGTATACAAATATCAAGTCACATGATATCCACCATAAAAGATCATGGTACATCCATAGATATTAAGTCACATAATATCCACCATGAGTTTGAACATATTGATCTTCAACAGATATCAAGTCACATGATATCCATCAACATGCTCTTTTAACTATCATAATTTTTCCTTGAATATGAAGTCACATGATATTCATCATGATAGTAATCTAATAATTATAATGTCATCACCTTATATTATCAGAATCAATATTTCATTATAAAAGATTGTCACTTTAAATAATGAACATAGGGTAGACCCATGAGTCATAGACTCACACATATGACAAAAGAGTTTACTCTTTCAGCATCTTTATTTAAATAATACAAATTTACAAAGTTGAGACTCAATCTTATAAACTTAAATTTCAATCAAGCCAAGTTTCTTTCTGAAATGATCAACCTTAACTTTAGGAAGAGCCTTGGTGAGAATGTTAGTTGTTTGATCACCTATATTAATATATTCTAATTGATTAGCTCTTTTTTCTACCATGTCTCTTACATAGTGGCAAGGAATTTTTATATGCTTAGATCTATCATGAAATACCGGATTCACGGATAACTTGATACAACTTTGGTTATCACAGTGAATAGTGGTACGTTTCATAGGCTCACCAAACAAATTAGAAAGAAACTTTTGAAACCACACTGCTTTTCTAGCTCCCATAGTTGCTGCAATATACTCTACCTCAGTAGAACTTTGAGCAACAGAAGCTTTCTTTATGCAGATCTAAGAAATCATAGCTGATCCTAAACTGAAACAACATCCTGATGTGCTTTTTCGGTCTTTTACACTTCTGACCCAATTGAAATCAATATATCCATGTAACTCCAAGCTGGTATTTTCATATTTAAGTTCATACCCAATTGTACCTTGGAGATATCTCAATATATGCTTCAAAGCAACAAGATGAATCTCACGAGGTTCACACATGAACTGACTTAATGCATTCATTGCATAGCAGATATCAAGTCGAGTATTTACAAGATACATCAAGGACTCAATTATCTGTCTGTATTAGGTGGGATCAACTAGGCTGGATTTAGCACTTGCTTCCTTTAGCTTGTGAAGGTTGGTTTCCATAGGTGTAGACACAAGTCAACAGTCCTACATTCCAAATCTTTTCAAAATATCAATAGTATACTTCTTTTGATGTAGAAAGATATTACCAAATTTTTGACGTACTTCCAAACCAAGAAAGTAATGAAGAATTCCTAAATCCTTCATTTCGAATTCAAAAGCCAAATCTTTCTTACACTTTTTAATGAGATGTTCTTCCCCTGTAATCAGAAGATTATCAACATAAAGAATTAGAATTAGCATATCACCTATAGTTACCTTGAAGTAGAGATTTGGATCAACCACATTCTTGGTGAATACAAGACTTAAAAGTTATTTTTCAATCCTTTCATACCAAGCCCGGGGAGCCTGTTTGAGTCCTTATAGACTCTAGAGCCCTCTTCAATTTACAAACATGAGAGGCAGCATCATGAGTTACAAACCCTTCTTGTTGTTCAAACTAACTTTTTCCTCTCTTTTTCCATTAAGAAAAGCAATTTTTACATCCATTTAATGGATTTTCCAACCTTTGGTTGCTCTGATGGCTATTATCACTCTAACAAAAGAGTACTTGGCAACTAGTGCAAAGGTTTCTCCAAAGTCAATTCCTTCCTTTTCAGAAAAACCTCTAGCCACAAAACGAGCTTTATGTTTTTAAATGTTGCCATCTACAACATACTTAACTTTGAAGTGCAATTTTGAAGACACAATAGATTTTTCCTTAAGTCTTGGATCTATGTCCCAAACATCGTTTTTTAGTATAGACTAGTATTCTTCCACCATGGCGTCTTTCCAAGCGTGATGTTTAAGTGCTTCAAAAGTACTAATATTTACCGTACTGTTAAAGAAATCAACGCATACAGACAATGGAACATAATAGCAAAATTATATTCGTATATGCCAGACATACATTATGCTTGATAAGATTATTGATTTACAATGATCCTAGACGGGATATAAATACTATCCACCGAACCTTCTCGAAGGAGTCCGTCAGCCACAAACATTATGTCCGCTACAAACTATTTACCTGTCGGCTACAAAATACAAAACACCGACGACAATCATTCAGTCAGCTACAAAAACACCGCTGAGACCATCCAGTCGGCTGACACCATCCCCCCCAAAAAGAACAGTCGTCTCCTGACGACTAACAAAATTAGGAGACAACTTATAGACAACAAAAGAAATACTAGAGAGAAGGGGGTGTCACAGAAGGGTGCTGCTAGCGACGCAACTCATACACCTGCTCTGTTTTGATGCGAACATCTGTCTGAATCTAAGAATTAACCTCGACGGCCTCCTTCAGACGAAGCGCCGCATCCATAGCCTGCCTCCTAGCTAACTGCATCTCGTGCTCAGCAGCATCCTTATCTCGGACAGCTGCTTCTGTACCTTGCCTAGCTACGTCCCTTTCCTACATCACTGCTACCATATCTGCCAGTAGTGTCGCTCGCTCTGCGGCCCATGCTGCCTGGTGGTCGGCCAAGTCGGTGGCTAGCTTCTCTCTAGCCTCACTCTCAGCTGCCAATGATCTCTCTACTACAACCCTATCCGCCTCCGCACGCCGACGACCATAGTAAACATCCTTGTACAATCCCACAATCTCATGTGCCAACTTCATCAGAGGGGTGTCACTGGGTCCCAACTCCGGCTCAGTAGCCCAATCTGCCAACTTCTCAACTATCTCCACCGCCGACCAACCCCTGTCTACAAAACAAGTCTAAAATCGTCGAGGACAGATCCCATGAATATATGCTCTGATCAAATGCCACTCCCTTCGCCGAGTCAGGGCCTGGATTGCCACATCGTGTCCCTTCTTCAACGCAGACTTCATAGTCCTAAGGTAATCACGGCACTTGTCCTCATCCGACCTTTAATACTGCTTGGCGAAGTCCTCCAATGACCATTCACATCACTCTTCTCGTCCTCATCAGCGGGAGCCATGCCCACATCCGGTGCCGCCTCCTCTGTTGTTGGCGCAACCATGGCATGTGGCATTCCCTCTTGAAGCTGAGGCTCTGGTACTACCGGTTATGTTCCTGAACGCCTAGGAGACTGAATGGACAGACCCCGCCTGGCAGGAGTGAGTCCGAACTGCTGCCTCAAAAAAACACTAGCCCTATCCATCACCTCCAGTTGGTCTGACTGCGCAAGCTCCATGTTCTCCTCCGCTACTGGCTGGGCTGACTCGACCTCTGCTAAAAAAGATGACGAAACAGTGACAACTGCATCACAATCAATGACATCCAACCGAACCTGCGACTCAAGCTCCGGCGGTGGCAACTGTGCTCTCTGTGAGACTGCGACAGTGACATCTGCCGGTACAACTGGAATCACCTCCGCTACAACCATCAGCAATATCTCGACGATTGTTCGCGGGACAACAGAAACCTCCGCTACAACTGTCGGCAATATCTCGGCGACTGTCCGCGGGACATCTGTCACTGTCTGTGGGACCATCTCCGTCATTGTCCGTGGGACATCGGCCTCTGCTGGAGGAGTGATGAGGATCGGGGCATGGCGTTGGTCAAACGGCAGAATGACTGTCGGAATGGCAGTCAAATGCGCCGAAATTAACAGCTGAGGAGGGGTAAAGAATGTGGGCCCACTACCCGCTGCCTCACCGCCAACTTCCGCCGAAGTGCTCTCTTCTTCTTCCATGGACTCAACCCCGTCACTCACCGAAGTGCCCTCCAGTCCGCTATCTGTCTCTCCGGAAGCATCATCCAATCTGCGGAGTACTTTCTTGTGGCCTGTTGCTGATCCTCCTGTATCCAAGTGTCGCCAATAGAATATGGGAGGCTCCCCATCTGCCAACTTGCCCCTTGAAGGAGCCTCAAAATCATCCAGTGGAATCTGGCTAGCTGCAAACTCCAAAAACAGCCCGATGGCATGGTGCGGCATAAAAAGTGTTCGTTGCTGAAGGGTCATAAACTCCTCCAACCTGTCAGCCAAGATTGAGGCCCAATCATATACCACTCCCTGCATGATACCATTCATAAACACAATCTGCGGCAATGCTATATCTGAAGCTCGAGTGGCACCTGTCAACCTGCTCTTGATGACGTCCATGATACACCGCCAGTGACCCTCCCGAATAAAGTCCCTACGAAGCCCTCTGCACTTTGACCCCTGAATCGCTGCCTCGTGCTCCACAATTGTAAGATCCCGGCACACTAGATCTATCCAATGCTCCTTTCATTCCCGTGAGAGTTTATGGTTCTTGATCTCCACTTTCTTACCATCTGGGACAGGGATGCCGAAAACCCTAGTGAAATCTCTAGGTTTAAAGGATAGCGTCATCTGTTGCTTCTTGTACAAGAATGTACTTGTTCTGCTCCGAGCGCTATATGTCTTTATCAGGGTGCGCAATACTGATTCGAACAACCGGATGGAAAAGATGGGAAGCTGGATGGCCCAATGTACCTGTGCCCGCATCAGAATCTGCTTAATCTAGTCCGCCTCCGGGGGCTCCTGCCACCACCTCTGGCATTCGCTCCCACTAAGACCCTCGAACTAGACGGTGAGATAAGTGAGTTCCTCCTTGGTCTTCTGCTTCTTGCTACTAGAACCTGAGGGGCTTGCAACTTGAACCCCCGATGCCAAAACCCTTGAATTCTTTTCCATATTTGCTACCAGCTGACTCTTCCACGGCTTTCGCTTGCGTGCCGATTCCATAACATAACCACTTATTTCCCTTTATAGAAAGTTCCTCCATCCGTTACAAGAACCACTTCCACCCCGCGGAAGAGGGAAAAGAATATGCTGGGTATACCATTCTCGCGAAAGGAATTTGAACTCCTGCAATTTTTTCCACTCCTCACAAAACTCTAAGCTCCTGCTGCTTACACGTAGGTAGTTCCCTCTTTGCTTCCTTTAGCAATGCGATTCAAATTTCCATTCTGATCAAACTTCAGTGATACGACTCGAGACTGCCGATTATGCTTGTGCATCCTCCAAAGAGACGCTGTCATAGCCATCGAGAGTAGCCGCTATCACAAATCTCAGAGGCAAATCGAGGTTTGAAAGAAACAGGCGTCTATATGAACAAGGTCTGCCTCGTCCTTAACAATGGCGGCCATTCCTGAATCCCTGCTGTATCCACCACTGCCAATTAGGGTTCCTATGAAGGCCTTCCAAACTATCGAATGGTAATATGCATACTCTTTCTTGTCTTCCACATCCCCGCGTGATGTAAAATGCAAGCCTGTAAGATGCAAATAACACAAGCCTGGAGTAGGGAGATTATTGAGCTGTTGGATTATGTACAGGGCGAGGGACAGGGGATCTGAGTCTATTGAGTCCAAGTGGTTTATCAGCGGAGAGATCCGAACGCCTACCCTGTTGCCTCCGATTTCCTCCGTAATGGCAGCTATTACGCGTAAAAGAAATCTGCATCCATTTTGGATTGAACCGGCATATTCGTCTGTGCAATCGTTAATGGAGTCTTTGAGGAATTGATCAACCAGGTATCCGTGAGCTGCATGGATTTCTACCTCGTCGAATCCTGCAAACTCAAATCCAAAAGATCATTTGCTATTTTGCCAATTTGGTAATGTCCAATTTCTGTAACCTCTAAGGGCAGGAGGGTGATTGCAAGAGTCACATGTAGGAGTGAAAAAATTGCAACGCCCACAGGAAAAACACGGCGCGATTTGTCTTTAAGGCCCACGAACAGGCTGCCCGCGAGGCTTTTCATTTACCCGCAGACAGACTATCCGCAGGGCCTTTGTCTTTACACCTGCAGACAGATTGTTGCCCGTGGGGCTTTTCATTACCCGCGGACAGACTGTCCACGGGACTCCCTTTTGTTCTTTTTTTTCCTTTTTTTGCTTTTTTTTTTTTATTATTATTATATTTTTTATTTTTTTTTAAATTTTAAAACCCTTCACACCCATCTTCTACACAAACTCGAATAATCTCTCCTCCGCAAATGAGAAAAGAACTCCAACAATCTTGCACCGCTGCCAACGCTATCAAACTTCCAAAAACCTGGGCTTTAGATCTCCTGACACACAAACAAACAAACAGTGCCCAAAAATGGCAAAATACTAGAAATTCAAGTCTGCAAGCGTTTGCATCTGCACCATTTTCCTTCAATTAACATATTTGATTTCTCTTCGTGTTCTTCTCTTTTCACCTCCAACGCATTGATTAGTTTAGCCGCTGAAGAACTTTGTATTTTGTTTTGAGATAAATTCATTCAAACCACTATTAAAAACCTCTCTCAGGTGAGATTCCAGTCAAAGCGCAATTTTTTGTGAATCTTGCCATGCTGAATCTCAATGCCAATCAGCTTACAAGCTCGATTCCGCCTCAACTCACGGCTTGCGCTTATCGGGATGTCATCGCTTTGCGAGGGGGGTTATTCCGCCTCCGCTTGGTCTTCTGGCACGGCTTAGTACCTGCAGGGAATAATTCCCACGGCGCTCGCAAATCAAACTGTGACCCTGACGAGAAATCGAAGGCTTCATGGGTACCTGCAAGGAATAATTCCCACGACGCTTGCGAGCTTTAGAGCCGTTTGCATATGGCTTAGGGTTACTGGGTAGCGGAAGAAAAGAAAATTACTCCGCGGCCAAACATCCGCTAGAAGACTGAAAGAGGGAACTCCGCAGGAAAAGACTGTGAAAAGCTCCGCGGGAAGACTGAAAAAGGGAACTCTGCGGGAAAAGATTGTGAAAAGCTCCATGGGAAGACTAAAAAAAGGGAACCCCGCGGGGAAAGATTGTTAAATGCTCCACGGGAAGACTTCCGCGAACAGGTGCCCGCGGAACACCTTCCACGGACAACCTACCCAAGGACAGATGGCCGCGGGGCATCTTCCGCGGATAGATCGACTTCTTTTTGTTTTTTTTCTTTGTTTTTTTTTCTTTTCTTTTTTTTTTTTTCTACAAAATATATAGAGCACCTCAAATTTGCCTCCAGCCGTCACCATTCTGCAATGACGAGGGAGTCAGCTGGCCCTTCTGTGACAGCGACGGAGTCTTCCTGGCACTGTATATTTTCAAATTAAATCCGTTCATTGCATGAGGTACTTCTTGCCCGTCCAACGTCCCAAACTTTATGGCTCCATTGTCGCCGACCTTCTGGATCTGATACGGTCGAACCCAGCTAGCCTTAAACCTT
Source organism: Cupressus sempervirens (assembly GCA_028749045.1). Taxonomy (NCBI): domain Eukaryota; kingdom Viridiplantae; phylum Streptophyta; class Pinopsida; order Cupressales; family Cupressaceae; genus Cupressus; species Cupressus sempervirens. Next base: position 77,010,671 of record CM053787.1, read on the forward strand.
TGCGGTTTGACTTCATTATGTCCATCGTACTTAAGTACCAACTGCCCCGACGGAAACCTGTTTAGTCTGAGAGGTTTATCATGCCACGCTTTACGTCTGTTCTCTGTCACCTCCATCGCCCACTGTGTTTGCGGGCGTGTCGCATCTAGATTATTTCCTTGCTATCAGCGCCCTTCAACTAATTTTGTGCTACGATGTAACCTTTTCTTTCCGCGCGGTCCGTTCGCCGTGTACTCGACAATGGGATCTTTCTTTTTTCCGGGCTTTGACTAGATGTTCATCCCCTCAGCTTCAGCCGTAATGGCCTTTCCTTCTTCCGTTTCTCTATATTCTTTCAGACATTCATTTTCCTCTGTTTTCTCACCTTCGTCGACCTTTAACATATTGCAACTCAGAAACAATTCGTAGTCTTCTAGCTGCCAGTGGTAAGGGCCATTCACCGAATCTAGGTCATCATCATTTGATCCTCCTTCTAGTCTCAATATTCCTTCTTCATCCAATTCCATTCTCTGCTTTCCTTCGTCGTGACTTCTTTCGTTGTCATTGTCGCCTTCACCTTCTGAGTCTGATGATGCTGCCTCCTCACCTACCATTTGTGTGTGCAGGTCAATTATGAATCTTTTGCCTCCGCACTCCATTCATAGGGTATTTCGTTTCCAATCATGTTTTACTTTTGCTTGCACCAACCAAGTCCGTCCGAGAATAGCATCATATCTTTTTCCTTTCAATGGAATGACCACAAAATACAATAAAAATGGTTGTGTACCAATGGTTACGGTTGCCCCCTCAAGGTTCCTAACGGTTTGATCCCGTGCTGGTCCATCGTGAGCAACTGGAATGTATGTGGCTACAGTGTCGGCTTTCCCAACTTCTTCCAAGTATCCTCCGGCAACACATTCACGCCAGAGCCTCCGTCGACAATTGTGTCTATCAGAACGTTTCCCACAATCCCCATCTCAACGACCGTCGGATGTCGTCCGGATGTGAGTGCCAGCAGCATTGGGTCTATTGTCATCACTTCCCTACTATCCCTTCTTGTGTCCTCCGTTGCTTTCGAAAACAGTGTATGATTCAGAATGCCCGTCCGTAACTGGGGCATTACGAGGAGGTCACTTATCTTGACCGGTATCTCCGTTTGTAAGATCTGTTGTACAATGTTTTGTTTTGAGAAGTTCCTTGCCAAGGTGCCAGTTATGTCCTTCAACTGAGATGTCCCTGCCGACGATGCCTTTCCAATTTCCGCCTGCATTTCCCCCAATTTTCTTTCTTCCTCCGCCGACAGTTTTGCTTGTCTCCACGTAATTGCCAGAACCTCCTCTTCATCCGTGCCGACAATGATCAAGTTTACTCCAGACTTTGGGCACTTGGCATCTTCATGGTCCTCGGGTCCGCACCATCTGCATAATAATTTCGGTGTGTTTGCTGCTGTACAATCCCGCGCAAAATGACCCCACAAATTACATGCTCGGCATTGAACAATCGGCCGTCCATTTGCATCATACTGGGTTCGACTTCGGCTTCCATTATTGTTGTTATTGTTCGCACTGTTGTTATTTTGCCCTCTGATATTATTCCTGTACCCTTCGGATGTGGCATCGGCAGTATTCGTGTTTCCGCCACTACCCGACGAGAAAGCCTCCTGTGTAAGAAGCACCTGCAGAGATCCTCTTGTCTTCATGTTAAAGGGGCACTCTTTTGTCGAATGGCCCATGATCTGACAAATGTCACAAAATTGGTTCTTTGGACACGATCCTTTAGTATGACCGTCGGTCTTACACTACGTGCACCACAGGTCATTGCCTTTTGGCTCCTTCTGCATGTTTTTAAATTCCTTCATGCGGACCATGTCCTTCTATAAGGTGCGGACCTTCTTGCTGCTGCCTTCATCATCGCTACTATCTTCTCCAGTAGGCTCGTCGTCATCAGAATCAAATGAGCTAGTCTTCTTCTTCTTTGTCCTCTGCTCACTTTCGAGGTCCACTGCTCTGCTATAGGCTTCCGTGTATGATGGCGACGGCACAATTTTCATTTTCTTCCGCAGGTTAGGGCGTAGACCTTCCATGAACGACCTTTTTCTGAAGTCCATCTGTCGGCTTATTCTCCATTTTGTTTATCAAATCTTTTAATTTTCTGACGTAAACAAGGACAGTTTTGTTCTTTCCTTTCTTTGTATTTAAGATCTCTGCTACAATTTCATTATCGTCCCGCAACAGTTGAAATTCAACCGAAAACTCTTTTTTAATGTTATTCCAACTGCCCAGCTTTTGTATCCTTTTACTATTTCACTTAAACCAATAAGAATACATTTTCTTCCAAAAGGTTCTTAGTCCTCTTCTCCCTAGGTACATCAACATACACAGGACATCCAAATATCTTTAAGTGACTGATGTCAGGTTTCTTTCCAAAAAATGCTTCTTCGGGAGTCTTATTGTCCAAATGTGAGTGAGGACATCTATTCTGAATATATACTGTTGTGTTGCATACTTCAGCCCAGAACGACATACTCAAATTTTGATAAAAAATCATAGCCTGAGCAGCGTCTACAATAGCTTTGTTCTTCCTTTCAGCAACCCCATTTTGTTGAGAATTGTAAGGAACAATGAACTCCCTCTTAATCACAGTGATTTGCAAAACTCTTTAAATATTTCAAAAGTATACTCCTTCCCATTTTCTGTTCTCGGAACTTTAATGCTCTTACTGGAGGAATTCTCAGTGATCGCTTTGAATTCTTTAAACTTACAGAGAATCTCTTCAAATTCTTTGCATTTAAGGAAGTATATCCATGTCTTCCTTGAAAGATCATCAACTAATATCACATAGTACAAGAACCCTCCTATAGAAGGTATAGATATGGGCCCACATAGATCAAAATGTATTAGTTCCAATGCTTCTTTGGTTTTGCTCAAACTATAAGGAAATGGCAGTTTAGTGTTTCTCCCTAAGGCACGACCTTTACATGATTCATTGTGAATATGGTTTAACTTGCGCATTCCAATTACTAACTTCTCCATTGATGTTAGGGCACGAAAGTTGATATGACCTAGTCTTCTATGCCATATTTCATTTGAATCTAAGGTCTCATGTACAAGTGCAAGGTTTGTCTTAGGACATAGCTCATATAAAAGTCCTTGTCTTACTCCTATTGTTACAGCCCTTTTAATGGTTGAATTTTTAGTCCATCCTAGTACTTTCCCTCCCATGAATGCAATTCTAAAACCATCATCTTCAAGTGCGGATATAGATATTAAATTCCTCTTAATACCTAGTAGATAAAGAACTCCAAAAAGTTGAATAGAAGTCCCAATTCCTTTGACGGAATGTCCAGAATCATCACCAATTCTAACTTCTTAATATGTTTCTATTTGCATGATTTCTTGGTTATCCTAATATCCAATGATGTGCCTTGAAGACCCGTTGTCAACTATCCATGTATAAGTTTTGGTTCATATCTGGGGGGATAATGCTGAAAAAAAGGTATATTTCTCATATTCATTGCCTTCATTTGACTTTTCAGATTTTGCAAAAGATGCTTGAGGTTTAGATCTATTGGGACAATTTATCGCATAATGTTCATATAGATCACATCTGAAGCATTGAATTTTGGACAAGTCTTTCTTCTGTTTGGATTGTCCTTTTCCATGAGAATTTATTTTCCTTTTGTTATTTTCCTTCTTTCCCTTCTTATGAGTGTTTGTATTAAGAACTTGAACATCTTCATCTAGGGTTTTGTGTTTTCCCTTAATTATTAATCTCAATTGTTCTTGAAGGCAATTTGATCTTAAGCGATCTAGTTTAGGAATTTTAGACCTAACATTTGTACAAAGGATTCCAAGGAATTTGGAAGTCCTCTTAATGCTATTAAGGATAATTCTTGATTTTCAATCTCATAATCAAATGCAGATAATTGATCTCTTAAATCTGTGATTCTCATAAAGAAGGCATTTATAGTCTCTCCTTTATTCATGCTTAAATTATTCATCTGTCTTTTAAGACCAAGTTTTCAACATGTATTATTCATTATAAATGCATTATCAAGAGCTCGAAACAAATGATATGTTGTGGTATGTGTTGCGACAATACGTACTATGTGGTCTCGAACAACATCCACAATTATCTTCATAGCCTTTTGATTTTTCTCAATCCATTCTGATTTCTCAGGATCATCTTTAGGTTCCTCTTTGTCCTCTCTTACAAATGATTCCAATTTGTTTTCTTTTAACAACATCATTAATCGTAGTTTCCAAGATTCGAAGTTATCAGCACTTACAAGTTGATGTTTGAATCTCATTGTGTTTGTCATCATTGTAGAGAGAGAGAGGATTGTTATTTAAAGTAAAATCTGATCCTTATAAACTTAGTGTCAACTTTCCTTACCCAAGCTCTAATACCATGTAAAATTTATTACCAGATTTAATTGATTGCAGAATTTTGTTACAGGTACAAACAATTACACCAGTGTACTTGAATCGCTTCCAAAATTTGCAAACGTTAGTGCAATAATAACAGAAATAAATTATTATAGAACTTAGAATTATCTTCGATCATTCGGAGTGCTTGCATTAATAGATTTCAATGCCAAGATTACATCACGTAGATTGGATAAATATAAATAGAAAGGGTGTGGGGATAAATGGCCATGTCTCCAATTTGAGACATGGACATTCATTCTTACACCTGTTCATAGTTAACTAATTCTCATGATTAGTTATTGTCTTAAACATAGTGATTAAATGTATAACCAATCATTACATCTATGGCCCAATATAAAGGATAGATTGATCATGATCTAAACAGCAAAGGAACCAAACATAATCTTGATCATGCCTTAATGATCTCAAAACATATATATATCTCATCGGTTTTAGACTGTGGAAGATACAACAGCGTGTACATCATGTTGTTGTACATATATACATTCATATGTGCTTACCACAGTAAAGTCAAACTGAAGCTACATGCATTAATACTTTTACAACTGATAAGTTTAAGAAATTTAGAGTGGCTTTGTTATCTAGCATCACAATACCTCTCTATCCCTGGAGCGTTCCTCGTACCCTGAAGACTGTATAGCTCGGGCTCTCAGCCAGAGCGATAGTTAGTCCATGTCGTACCAATGTTGCAATCCTCTCAGTACGAATTAGGCTGACCTCCTTGGAGTCCTCATGCTGATGATTACCTCCAGTGGATAACCCCTCCTATTCGTCCTCACCGTCAGATACTACCTCAATGATAGTGTATTCTCCATTTCTGAAATATTTGTACCTTGGTTCTCATGGCTCATTACTAGTGAACTGTAATTTTTTCCTTCGAAGTTCCTATCTGGTAGCTTCATCCATCAAAGGCTTCTTCTACAAGTGGTTGTTGTCGTTGTCGCTTAGAACCAACGAAGCTTTGGAGTGATAATAACCTTGGGAGGAAGATGCAAATGATGATGCCATACTTCGCGCCTTTTTGATAGCCTCTAAGAGGGTAGTGAGATTGAACTCTTTACCTAACCCCTCAATGGTTCTATTAATCCGTCCATGAATAATAGTATCCATATCCTATCGGAGATATCCGTAACCAATACAAAGAGTTTCTAGAATTCAATGATGTAATGATCAACCAATCCAATTTGTCCTAGTTCTTTAAAATTGAGTTCTAGATCTTTGCCATCAAACCGATCTATCCAGTTTTCAATGAATTCAATATAAGTATTCACTTGGTCATGTTTGACCATAATTATACCATGATGCCACCCCTCATGCGCCAATCCCTCCAAGTGGAGTGCAGCAAATTTAATTGCTTCCTCTTGGCATTAGGTTGAGCCAGAAGTAGGTATTGGCCTTCATTACCCATGCTTGCACAGATATTGATCCAGATCTGTTGAATGTCAAAAAGTTCGCTTTAACTAATATCCTTTTGAGATCGTCATTGAAATACCCTCCGTTGCCACCACTGAAATATCTCATTCTTAGTTATGTGTAACCTTTGTATGATATGTCCCCTTCCATGTTTGCATTTTTCCAATCTTCTCACAATTGTCCTCGAAGTTTTTCAAAGGTTGGTTCCCTTCCTTTGTGTCACACCTCCATTTGTGGAGGGAAAATTGGCATGGACGGTTGAGAGCGCACCAAATGAGGATTCACGATTCCAGAAAGTGAATCGACACTGTGACCATTTTGTTTGCTAGAAATTTTACTTTTGGCCAATTTCTACAAAGTTGCTTCCATAAGTTGTTGAGTATCATTGATGTTGCATCCTTGATTTTGATGATATTGAAAATTTATTTAGCCATAGATATTTCAAGCTAATCGGAAATGGTTATTTAAATTAGTTACTCATTTTGAGTTCATATGAATGGAACTATTGGTTATTCATTATATTTCGTGTGGAATGGAAAATGTTGGTTAATTATATGTTTAACACATTAATGAAAAATGGTTAGTTAAAATACTTTTTAGTTATGATAACTAATTTTTATTTGAATAATGTAGAAGTATGCTTTCACCATATTAATTCTTTTGCAGGAAATGCGGCGATGGGGGTAAGCATTGGCAAAGAGGGAATAGGGCACAAGCGCACCAACACACCACTGAGCTAGCAAGTATGAGTCTAAATCACCATGGTTAGGTGAAGCTGGTTGGGCAAACTGGATTACGTCAAGTGTCCACCATGAGCTAATTGGGTCATCAAATCTAAGGAGATACATAAATATATATTCACTTGAATATTAAGCGAAATTTTAAAAATTGTTACCTTCATTTGGGAATCTTGATACTCTGCATCCTTCTATGTTTGTCAAACATATCTTACTATATAAATAATACCCATAGTACTTACGTACATTTATACTTGTTAATTATATGTGTATGTATGTATGTGTATATTTAAATACAATGTATGTGTAAGTATATGTATATTTGAAATATAACGTATATGTATGCATATAAATAACACGTAAAAACATGCGTAAATTATTTGAGTGTTATTGATATAATAAATTATAGGAAGGGTTCTATGCTGCTGTTTCTTTTCTTATGTCAAGTTAAATTTATGCATGAAGTCTATCAACCTCTTATAGTTTCCTTATTATTTCAGACTTTGCATTTTTGTATCAAGCTCTATCAATATTGTAATTCATGCTCGGCACCTTGAAAATATCTCATGCGTGTAACTCTTGCTTGGTTGGGCACAATTCTCTTGTAACCGAGCATTCCTTTATAAAGTGAAAGATCACAATCACTCAAAGGCTTGCACTCAAAATAGGCATGCAATTCTATACTTTCGTCTACTATATTTCATCTGAGTAAAATTCAATCATATCAGTGGTGTCGACAAAGGCCAGTAAGTCCAACATTAGAAACACACAGCTTGGCTTTTTAGGATACACATTGCTTGCATCAACAGCCCCGTCAAGTCGTATATTGGAAATGTCTTTTATTATTCCTTATCAAATCTCAAATCCATCTAACATTGCATCCAAGTTGTCTGTTTGATGATAAAGTTTATGTTTATAACCTGAATCTCTGCTAATCGTAATCAATCATTGTATCTGTTATTCTATTGTTTTCGTAACCAAACCGACTTGATAAATTCTAGTGGCCAAGCACGAATGGATGGAGAATGAATAGAGCTGCTTGGCTCAAAACTGTGATAAATGCTTTTGACTCATTTTTTAATACAAATGTGGTTCTCCTTTTCTGAATTAAAACGAAAAATTTGTACAAGTTGTATACCTTTATTCAAGGGCATCGAGTTACATGTCTCTGAGACAGCGAGGTGTACCCTTTGCAGTATAATAGTGAATTCTTTTGAAAGCCATGTTTTACTGTTGATATCATTATAAAATTCCTCATTGGGCAGGGAACTTATCACTATATAAACAGCTTGAAAATTCAAGGAATGATGGGAAGTCACACCAAGGATCATTGAGCATGGTCAGGATGAAAGGTGTAGATTGTGAATAATGGATTGTGGGAATATCACTACAAATTAAGAGAATGGATCAGTAATAAATTAAACAGGAAAAAGGAAACTTAAGTCTAAAACTCTAAACTAGGTCAGCTCATGGTGGGCACCTGGGTGTAGTCTTGTTTGTCAAGTCGAGCAGTGGGTGATTGGGCACGTACTGTCCATATAAATCCCTATCCAGCGTAGGAGTAGTGCCAAAAAATGTTGTTGTGATAACTAAAGGTCTAGATGACTTGCACTCAAAAGGATAGGTTGGTAGGAGGGTTTCACAATCTAGTCAGCTATGTAGTTGACACACTGTAATAAACCCCAACCGGTTATAACTTCAACAAATACCAAATTCTTTTATAATTCAGTTGTTTGACATTTCGTCAAACACTTTGCAAGCAAGCTCTGATCAATAATGTAATAAACCTCAGCTGGTTATAGTTCAACAATTAGCTTTAACACATTTATTCCCTTATCAAATCAGAAGTTTGACATTTTGTCAAACAGTTGGCAAAGAACTCTCCAACAATGTGATTGAAAAAACAAATATTTTTAATGTTCTTCGAAATTTTTGATATGAAGAGAATGGACAATTACAACAGCAGCATAACAAAAACAACTTTGTCATTCTAATTTCAAATTGATTAAGATAATAACAATAACCCTTCAACTATTGTTTTTTCAGATTAACTAGAACAACAATTCACTAAAATATATATGAAATGTTACTGATTTTGTCAAATACCAAATTGGAAGCTGATATAATTTGTTGCATCGAATATTGGTGCTGTAAGCCATTTCTTGATAGTATTGCTGCAAGAAATAATGCTTGAACACATGCAATGACTGGACGTGACCCTTAGATAATGCCAGTTTTCTGCCTTATTGCTAAACGCAGCCCAATACACCCAAAACACAAGCCCTTAATAGAATACAATGGTCTCTACAATGAAACCGCAAGCCCAAATATAAATCGCAAATCAGAAATGAATAGACGCAGGCCTCCTCCAATACTCACATAGCCTGTAATTTGTTACTAATTACCAGAACTGTAAATTGCAGGTCAAGTAATTATGCCACCATGTCTCCTAATGCAAATTGAAATCAAAGTTTACCACCTGGCATCTATAATAATGGTGTTGCTGCCTCAAACATTGAATCGGCAGCCTGTAGCATAGAAATCGTGGCCTCTGCAATTAAATTCACAATTCTGAACACTAAAAAACTTCTCAATGATTACCTTCAGAAATTTGATCTCCAAGGCACAGTAACTACAGTAGGAGAATCAAACAATTGTATACTTCAGCACAATTGCCTATGACAACCTCAGATCCAAATCTCAAATCTTCTCAGAAATTCAGAAACCCTTATACTTTAGCAAGGGCACAAAGCAAGAAACTCAGGAAAGCCACAAAGGTAGCAAAAACAAGAGATGAAAAATAATCAGATGCTTTACTTATCAAATGGGCTTTTATTTATAATCTCCAAATGGCACAAAGTTTTCGAAATGAACTTCACTTAAGAAGCTTCCCACACACAACATTAAAACATAATAAAGTGTCATAATAAACTGATTTATTAAATGCTTTTGGCTCCGAAAATGACCTTTCCCACCATAACTTCAAATTCTGGCACGTAAGGCCACTGTTTCTTGTTCCCATGATTTAAAACTTTTCATCTCGGTACCAACGAGCTATGATACTGAGGTGACCAACCAACAATACCAACAAAAATAGTAACCTCGGCACATTTAGATGAATAATAATGATAATTCACCCATCTTGCAAAAACAACTGAAGAAGCATCAGAATCGAAATCTGACAACACCAAAGTGATCCTGACGATGAAAGACGATGAATGACCCTGATGAGGTGACTTACTATAAATAGATGCTCCCTCCAAGATTCTTGGAGCCTAAATCAAAAGCCCAAAATAAAAATTGAAAGCATCCTCCAACTCCTCTGACTCAACTGAGCTCATCGGAACCAACAGATTGACTTACTATAAATAGCAAGTCCCTCAAACAAAGCCAAAACACACCATAGGCTATTGGAAAGCCTATAACCGCACAACTGAGACCCTCAAATCCTACTGTCAACTCACGAGGGTTGCGATGGTGAACTAACCTAGCCAACCACAGGAACCTGCTAAAAATGGGGACATTACACACACTAACACCAAGATGTTGTGCTTGTGCCTTTTCCTGTGCAGGGTAGGGCTAGAGTGAGACGGGGATACATTAGATTTGCGGTTGGGTGGTTAAGCCTCTAACAACGCTTCTCCTCTCCACCAAAGCCAAGACTTGTACAAGACATATCAAGTCTACACTCTTAGCCTAATACGAATTAGGGGGTATTTAGATTTCCTCTCATGCTCATTTAAGATACGCATTTATTTATGTTTCAGTTGCATTTATTTCATTTCATTTATATGAAGTGACATTTAAATGTATAGGCTAGTTAATGATCTCTCTCCTCCTTGCAATTCAACCTTTAGTTTAATTAAATAAATGAAATAAATCTCCACTTTTAGTTAAGGTATTTCATGCAAATTAGTTAATCTGTTATAACTGTAAATGCCATGCATGTGAATATGCAGATCGCTTATTTTAATGATAAAATATTGGAAAACTAAGGGGGTAGGAAAGATGGTTGTTACAATTAATTTGTGCCTGATTCCTTGAAAGCTCAATTAGTAATGAAATGACTTCAGCAAGTGTGGTTTCAATTAAATCTACCATTCTATCAATTGAGTGGGATCTCCTTTGTTTCCGACTATAACATACATTCATTATCCATAGGCTGGCAAGATCACTAGCGCTAATACCACTATAATAATCTTGATGGAAAAGGTTTCCAACAACCTGGAGTACACAAAGGTTCGTTTACTGTGCATCCAAGTTTGTTTGTATCGTGTCTAGAATAGTCGTAAGATAAGGTTGAAAGGGTTGTACAGAGGTGTGGATGTTCTTGAGGAGGCATATGGCCTAGATGTCGTATGGCGACAGCAGAGACAACCGTACATTGGGAGATGGTGGTCTAGCCCATACAAATGAGAGGTGAGTACCATAGGTGTGCAGCATACGGTGGACTGTGCAATTTGACGTAAGTGATGATGATGTGTGGGGAAGAGGGAGGAAAAGGTGTGGGCGTACGATGGACAAGGTGATAGTGGATGTAGGGTGGCTGAAATAGTGTATGGTGTTGAAAGGAGGGGAAAATGTAATGAAGGGATGACTCGGCCTACTAAAAATGTGTCGTCCGGCACCTTGATGGAGTTTTGGGTGTCTTCAAACTCGGCACAATGTGAGCTGAAAGTAAGCCCTCCAAGTATGTTGCCAAAGAAATACACAATTAATATTTGCCACAAAACACAAGAAGAATAGGGATATAAGCAACGTTGTTGCCAAAAATTAATTATATTTGCAAACAAGGATGTTGCTCCAATTTGCCAGATGCGAGCAAAGTAATACAAAGAACGGAATAAGGTGAGGTTTGAATACCGCGAAACCGAAATAGCCAAGTAGGGAAGATCTTTCACTTCTGAAATGGCGAACAATACTGAACTCCAACAAGAATTCGCAGTACAAATGAAATAATCTAAATCACATACCTAAACAATTCAACCAAACGAACATATATACTTAGTCAAAGGAGAAACTATGTGCCGATAAAAGTCACAGCAAACACCTATGGGAATAACTAAAATAAAAATGGGTTTGAGATATGCCAACTCAATCGACCCCATAATGAAGTCTTAATATATTATTTATTTTATGACAGGAACATTACAGCCAATTTCTAATTTAAAAGATTTTGTAATTGAATTTTACAAAACATAAATATGTTTCTTTAAGAGATATTCAATTTTAGTATTGCCTAAATTGTCAAGCTTTTTTGGAGTATAAGCTGAATTTTCGCCAAGTTGAAAATTTTGGGCTTGTCCAATACCCTCCATGTCCAAGTCTACAAACTATGAATTGATGTACCCCAATCAAAACTCAACTGTATTGTATGAAACTTCGTCATCAAAATACATCATTTGATCTGTCAATTTGTCATCATCACCAATTGTGTCGAGTAGTTGTAGTTGCTTCCATTTTGTGCAGCTAGTTTGTTGGGTTAAAGTTGAACTCCGATATAGTTATAACTTATTTTCAGTCAAGCTTCATGTAATGCTAGGAAATTAATATTATTAAAAACAAAATTTTGAATTTTTTTTAAAAAGAGAATACAAAGCGTAAGGTACCATTTTAAATCTACCCTTCAAAACCGTGCGCTTAAAAAAAGCTTGTGTTAAGGACTGTTTATGTGAGTTTGTATCCTTAACAAAAAGCTGCCACATAAAGAGAATCACACCCGGCCAAGGGAAAGTGAGGCACATATTTACAAAGATTTTATCATTTGATGTACCCCAATCAAAACTCAATTGTATTGCACGAAACTTCTTTGTCATCAAAATACAATCATTTGATTTATCAATTTAGTTGTAGTTGCTTTCTTTTTTGTGCAGCCAGTTTGTTGCGCTAAAGTTGAACTCGGATATAGTTAAAATTTATTTTCAGTCAAGCTCCATGTACTGTCAAGAAATTAATATTATTGAAAACAAAATTTTGACTTTTTTTTAAAAAGAGAATACAAAACAGAAGATACCATTTTAAATCTACCCTTCAAAAACATGCGCTTAAATCATGTTAGTGTAGTTTTTTATTTTTTCTATTTTGCTAGGTTTTTCCTACACTTTTAATAATCTCACTTAGGTAAATAAAGTATGTCTTATTAGGTGAATGGTTGTGAGGTGTCACATTCCTACATGTGAGCATCCATTAGCTATCTTGGAAAGATACTTTGCTATCTTTAGTCCGATAGATGGTTGCTCCTCATTGGTTGGTGTTGCCACCTCCTCCCTCTTCCTAGCCTATATAAGCATGCTACCTGACTTGTATTTGTATCTCTTGTTTTTGCATTCTCTTAATGCTATTTTTCTTCCAGCATTTGCATTGCTCTCTTGGAGACTAACTCTATGATGTTATTTTGATTTTGTATCATTTGCATTCATAGTTTAGATATTTATTCTTTGCACTAGTTTTTTGGGTTATTAATCTTATCAGATTCTAACATGGTATTAGAGCTTTTCTATGTGCATGAATAGATTTTAGTTTCCTTATTTGAGAGATTCGGGGGGGGCTGATAAAATTTATTGTAGTTTTTTGAAAAACGAAGTATGCTCTTCTCTTGCATCTTTGGATGATTCTGAGAATCAGAAAAGTTTTGACAAAAACGGTTTTTCTCTGGGGTTTCAATCTCAAATCTGACAACCAACTTGCACATTTGGAGTTTTCAATCAGTATTGCAAGTTCCAGCATGCAGCATCTTCTGTACATCAACAAGAAAAACGCTTTCTGGGTTTTGTTCGCAACCCCGAAAAACCATCTGGGTATCTTTTAGATTTTGCATGCAAACTGTATATTTTGCAGAATCGAGCATGCAAAGCTACAGCCATACCCCTCTCCGTTGGCAGTCGCAGATTTGAGCGCAGTTTTCAAATGTCTCATTCTTGCTCATACGGACTCCGATTTTGATGATTCTTGTTATGAACTTGGCTATTTTTTTGTGCTCTATCCATTAGTGGAGTTGTTTTTTGATTTTCATGCATGAATTCTTTAGAAATTGCAGATTCTCAGCCGTGACTGTGCATAGTTCTCGTTTTGGAAACTTCGGAGGATCATAACTTTCTCATACGACCTCGTATCGAGGCGATTCTTTTTTTGAAAGTGCATGATTTTTCGAGTAGATCGCAGTGGTGGTATTTCTTTCTTTGATTATTGTGCCCAAGTTTCACTTTTAACATATGCTCTTCATGAGGAGGCCTTGTCGGTTTTTATTCCATAACTTGAGCATACGGACGTATTTTTTCGATCCGAAAAATGCGTCAGAAAGCTGGTTCTGAGACGGAGATGATGGTACAGGTTTTTTTTATTTTTCCAACAGTCCGGTTGCCTATTTTGGCAGTCAAAGCCAGATGTTCTATTTTTCCTTCCGAGAGCCATATCTCACTCATTCAGACTCTTTTCTGGGCTCACTAGGTATCGTTGGAAAGCTGGTTCTATGAGTTATTCAGTTGCAGAGCTCTTTTATCTAGATTCTGCTCCAAGTTCTTTCTCCTTTGAGTTTTGCACTTTCGCACTCTGGCGGATTACTTGGATTCTACAGGTCCTGGAATCTCTTCTTCTGTTCTTTTGGCTCACTCTTCTTTCTGACTTTTGAGCATTGTATGCTTCTATTCTGTTGCATTCCTTTTTCTGTAAACACACTGAGATAAAGTGTCTGCTTTTGCATATCTGGGATCTTGTACACCTTGTGTTTGTTTGTACTTGCACTCAGTTATAAAGTGCCATGGGGGGTCATGATGTTTTGCCATTTTGTGCTCATCCACCTTTGTCAAGTGAATTTTTCTTCCACGACATTAGCCCATGCAGTGTGTCGGTGACACCGCCCTTTATCCTGTGCTTGTACTTCTATTGCACTATTGGTGTTCTTGATTCTTCTTCTTGCAGATGTTTTTGGCATTGCATTTCAGTGTTCCTGTCACCCCTCTCCATGTTCAGCATTATGGGGGGGTTCACCTGTTGGCTCTATTGCTTCTTTGGTTCGGTTGAGTGATCTACGTATTCAGTTTTTGTTCCTATGTACTAGGCGGATGCAGTCGCTAAGCACCTATGCATTTCGGTGAGATGGTTCATCTACTATATAGACACTCATTCATTCCTACCTTTGGAGGTCACCTCTTCGATTGATCAGCTCTTCAGACTTTGTCTTCTCTACCTGGTCATGCACTATTTCAATGGGTGTTCCAGTACTTTCTTCTGACAGTGTTTGCAGCTTCATGCTTCGAAGATGCTTCATGCTCTTTTTTTGTTCCTCTTTGGGATATTTCCTAGATTGGAGGCTTAGTTTCCTTCATTTAGTTCTTTTTCTTGTATTGGGTACTTGATCAGGCCATGTTGCCGGGACCCATTTTCCTGCTTTCATAGCTTTGCTAGGTTAGCATCCACCTAAGCTGCACTTATGGGGGGGTGTTAGTGTAGTTTTTTATTTTTCCTATTTTGCTAGGTTTTTCCTACACTTGTAATAATCTCGCTTAGGTAAATAAAGCATGTCTTATTAGGTGAATGGTTGTGAGGTGTCACCTTCCTACATGTGAGCATCCATTAGCTATCTTGGGAAGATACTTTGCTATCTTTAGTCCGATAGTTGGTTGCTCCTCATTGGTTGGTGTTGCCACCTCCTCCCTCTTCCTAGCCTATATAAGCATGCTACCTGCCTTGTATTTGTATCTCTTGTTTTTGCATCCTCTTAATGCTACTTTGCTTCCAGCATTTGCATTACTCTCTTGGAGACTAACTCTATGATGCTATTTTGATTTTGTATCATTTGCATTCATAGTTTAGATATTTATTCTTTGCACTAGTTTTCTAGGTTATTAATCTTATCAGATTCTAACAAATCAAAGCTTGTGTTAAGTGCACTGTTTACACAAGTTTGTATCCTTGACAAAAAGCTGTCACATAAAGAGAATCACACCCGGCCAAGGGAAAGTGAGGCACGTATTTACAAAGATTTTATCATTTTCTAAACAGCGATAGCTGAAGGAAGGAATTCATGCACGATTAGCGTCTGCTTAATCTAAAAATTGCAGTTAGCATAAATAAAACACACCTATGAGAAGTTTCAAATGGTTTATCTTTTATTTTATTTTAGACCCAAAAAAAGGAAGTCTCCAAAGCAGCACCAAAGGATGTCAGCACAGTAATAAGAGTGTCGATTTCCAGAAAAATTGGACATAATTGTTCCTTTGAGATCTTCAACCACGACAGTTAAAGCGGAGTTAACAAGATTAACAAAGCATTTGAATGAAGACAGATTATTAAATGGAATCTTCAAAGTTGTAATTTCCAGCCAAGGTTCAACGCAAACAATTACAGGACAAAGGTTTTATTCAGTGTGTCAAGTATCAAGATCTGAAAAGCATCACCATGATCAATTTCATTAGCTTCATGATCTAGAACCACACACTAACAGAAGTCTCCCTTAGCCTGTGCCAACAAATGCTGAACTGTCTCTCATCATATCAGAGATGTAAAAATTAAGAGATAACTTTCATTGTCAATTGAACAGGCAGTTGCATTAGAATTAGCGGGCTAGATAATTTCTAGTTAACTTGTACAACATGCAAATGATAGCTAGAGTTGAAGACTAGACAATTTATCTAGTTTGTTTTTAATGCAGCCTTATGAGCAATGTAAATAAGTGTCATTTTGCATTTAGCTTCATCAAAGAGAACTCCCATGCTTGCATTATTTTGAAATTGTTTCATAAGTATTCAATATCACTGTGATTTTGTTACCTACCCAATGACATTTATTACAGTTACCTTGCATATGCTTATTGAGACGTTTTGTTATGCTTATTGAGGGTTACATTGCTTTAATGTATTTACAAGATTTGCAATGCAACTCGTAGCTTTCTACCAAGTCATGCATTTAATTTCAACCATTGTTTTTCTATTTCTGTGTTGGCATATTCAATCATGTGTATTTATCTAAGATGCTTGGTTTCCCCCAAAAAAGAAGGGATCCTAGTTTCAGTACGTTCCAGATCTAGATTTCAGCAGGGTTCCAAAATAGAATCTCGGTTCCTTGTGGCTTACTCAATAAGGAATCCACACAGAACTCGAATTCCATTCTACCAGCCTGAATCTAGACGAACTCACATGGAACCCAGATTGTATTATTGAGAATTCCATAGAATGCTTCCTTGAGTCAAAATACATGGTGGTCTTTTCCAACAAACTTGAAACCAGGAGGTTGCATCATGTAGACTTCATCCTGCAACTCTTCATTAAGGAAGGGACTCTTAACATCTATCTAAACTGAGCTGCATTGGTGAGAAGAAGAGGACTTGGACTCACATTTGCAGGCGGAGATGAAGTCTCCTCAAAGTCAATTCCCATCATTGTATAAACCCTTGAACAACTAATCTGGCCTTGTATTAATATAACATACCATCTGCATCATACTTGACCTGATATACCCATTTGTAACTAACTGGCTTCTTCCCTAGAGGAAGATTTGAGAGAAACTAGGTGTTGTTCTTCATAAGACTTTGGTATTCTGCATTCAGAGCATGTTCCCAATCTAGAATCCCTTTTGCCTCTTTGAATGCCTGAGCCTCATAAATACTATGAACGTTGGCCATGAAAGCAAAGTTAACTATATTTTGCTGCTTGCGCATATTTCTAGAGGATCTACCCTTAATGAGGTTAGCAAGACAAAGAACATTGATGGTCTTAGCCGACCATTAAGGGAGGAGAGTAGATGTACCAACATCAAATGGAGGAGGAATAACTAAAGCTGGAGGCTGAAAAGGATCAAGAACAGGTGGAAGATATGCACAATACGAAGGGAAGTCAGGTAGTGCATCTTCAAATACAATATTTGCATCATCCCTCCCATCAAGTAAACCTAATGGAAGATAGACACCCAAATCAAAGGCCTTTAAAGGTTGATCCTGAAAATTTTGCTTAGACAAGGAAAGATGTAATGGTCCTCATTCTTCATCAAAGGTAACATCGCTACTGAAGATAAGAGGACCAGTGTCTACATCAATCAATCAGTAAGCCATATGGTTTTCATTGTATCCTATAAAGATAAGCTTCTGATTCTTGGAATCCAATTTGGAGCATCTTGAATCCATACGTATGATAACGAGCCAAAAAGTTTCAAGTTGTTCATCCTAGGTTTGCAATGAGTCCATGCTTACTCAGTAATCTTCCGCTCAACTGCAAGCGTGGGAGACTGATTAAGGAGATAGACTTCAATAAACACTACTTTTGCCTAATATTTCTTAGGAACATATTTGCATTGCATCATAGACTATAATGCCCCATATCTGATCCTATTGGTTTGTGACTAATTTGGCAACTTTTGATTTGGTTAAAATTTATTAGGATCAATATTACAGGAAAATGTATCTCCAATATGTATCAATACTTGAAATCCAAGTAAGATATTCCTGGTAGGAATATATATATTGCTATAGCATAATATCTTGTATAACTATGATTATATTAGATGTTTCTATCTCCGGTGATGAACTTGGTATTTCCCTCAATGTGAGTGTGAACTATTTATAATAATGCTTTATATAGTATTTGCCAATGCCTCAGCTCTTTTATTTGGAATATCCCAAATATTTGAAGTATAATTCCTGATGATCTTTGCACCTTACTAAAATGACTGGTTGATGTAGTTTCTCTTAATCACTGCTTCTCTAATGATTATTAAACCATTGGTTCTCTATTAATAATTATTATCTTCTATATTTTGTTCTCAGTGGTTGATATGTGATCACATAAATGATTAGAATGCTTTTGAGTCATGCTATTCATTTTTGCCTGGGAAAGCGTATAACCGCCGACTAGTTACATATCTCAGATTCTACTAGTTATAGACAGAAAGATGGAATTGATTGTACATATCGAATGTGGTGTATTCTGTAGCTCCCTCATTATTGTGTATATTCTTCCCATATATATTTGATTCAGCGATCCTCTCTTCTCTTCAGTATAGATTCAAACTGTATAACAAGGAATAAAAAAATTTAATGTGATGCTCCGAATCTGAAGTGCGATTCAATTCCTTTATATCATATTTGATGAATGGATGCAACACTTTAGTAAAACATATCTTCACATAATTCTTAGTTGCATTATCCCTTAACATATGGAGCGACGGTTCACATAGAAAGAAGCGATTAGTGATAAGTATTTAATTATTAGAAAGACCATTCTTCTAACTCCTTATATCCGTCAGGTGCCATGCATTAGCCAATCGGTTAAAGATTATATATATGTTTGGGATAAAAACTATATCGCTGGCGTGTAGGAACCTAAACGGCCATATCACTCTAGCTGGTCAATCTTGGTCGCTAGGTGTTATCGGCAATGTCTTAAGACATTATTATGCATATAATAATCGATATAATATTTCTATTTCATATGAGACTTAACTGTATCTTATATTATGTAATTATATGTTTTCTATTTATTATAATATTAGATATAAATTTATTATTATTCTTTATATATATATATATATATATATATATATATATATATATATATATATATTAGTGTAATGTTCTTTAATTAATAAACTATAATATAGTTTATTATTTTATTTAGTGAATATTTAATTTGGTAATAATTATATATTTTTATTAAATTCTCATTAATAAACATATAATGAATAATTAATTTGTTTAGTCTTTTATTAAATCAATTCTCGAAATGGGGACATTACATAGACCCCACCATTTCTGTAATGGTGTGGTAGTGACGCTCTAAAACATCATTTGGTTGAGGCGTGTATGGTGTGGTTTGTTAAAGTAACTAAGATCGTTTCTACAAATGTATAATCATGGTCATTGTTATTGATGATATCAAAATGCAGATTTGGCTCTCATATAAATATGAGAGGAGACATGTCTCTTCAAGAGACATGAAGAGACAAGTCTTTATAGTTAATCACCATTTAGTTAATAAATAACTATATGTATAACACACCTTTAAACATATATAATATTAATATATTAACCATATATGTAATATAATATTATATTATTATATAATAATATATAATGCATAATATCTATAATATATATTATATTACATATATAATATATATATTATATTACATATATAATATATATATTATATATAAGGTATATAATGCATAATATATAATATATATTATATATATACAGTGTTAGTAATATACTATATATTACATATATACAGTGTTACCACAATGCAGGGGGACGTCGGGACGAGTTTCGAGAGCGGGAAAAAAAGGCCTCAATTTGGGGACGGCGAGGGTGCGGCGACGGGGGGTGGAGGTGGTTGCATAATATATATGACTGAAAATGCTAATTATGAAATGATACTTCAATATATTATATAACATACCAAATATAGTTGAACAGAGAAAATTGAAATGCGATTCATAAACCATAAGTTCAAACTTGAAACTTGAAACTTCATAACCATTATCAATGACCATTTAAATAAATTAACTTATTTCAAGATGCAAGATTCAAAATTCATTGTTCAAATATGAATATCATATATGATACATCATAAAGATGCTCATGATGACAATGAGTCAAGTAGCATAAAACAGTGAAATGAAATAATGTATCATAGCCATATCAAAGTGAGTACAACCAACAAAATAACAAAATGTCAATAATGAGAATGGAATCATCCCAAGTGCTCTCTAAGCATGCATAAAAAACAAATTAAAAAAGAAAAAAAAAATTTATTTTTCTTAAAACTTTTTGGGTCATTCATTCGGCCACACCTCGTGAGCACCTAAGCACCCGAGAGCCACCCGAGTGCTAGACTGGTCTGGCGGCGCATTTTCAAACAGCGGGGATACTCGAGTGTGTGATACATCCGCACTAGGTACGTACGCACACCAGGTGCTTCGAGATTTTGACTTGGGTGTGCACACCCGGGTTATACTGTATATATATAAGATACTTATCTTAAGGATAATTTATCATCAATGAGGTAGCTATGATAAAATCAAACCAACAAAGGCTACAACAAAGTCATGTCCCATAGAGACATGTGGTTTACATTCAAGAACTTCATAACACAATAGTCTCTTCTAATCATAAGAGCCCAATTAGTTAAGTGAAGTAATTTATGAATACATAGACGTCTATACACACACACACACACACACACACACATATCAATAATATGAGACGTAAAACAACTTTCATATAAACCATGAATACAAATACTCAATGTAATAAGTTTATCACTTTGACTAATGTTATACTTCAACACTCCTTAGCCAGGAAGAAGTGACAAAAAAAATATTTTATGAGACATCAGTATCAAGTATATATATACACTACATATTATTGACTTTAACACTCTGAAATAGTGACTTGTCAAATAAATACAATCACAATGTTATAAACACTATCATAACATATATTATGATCTCTAATTGTCCAAAACAATATCTAGAGTAATCATAATGCACTCATTATCAATGATCTCTGATTGTCCGAAACAATATCTAGAATTTTCATGATAACAAGCCTGTCATTTGCAAGATCGTCATCGTACAAAGATTGCCTTCTGTTTGTTCGTTATCATGGTGTCCAGCAAAATCCAGCCCAAAGAACCATGATAATAGGTCTACCATTTATAAGATCGTCTTTTTATAATGGTTACCTTCTGTTTATATATGTCAATGTAAGATCGTCACCTTTCATTTCATATCATATGTAGAATACTAACCACCATGAACCCAATCAGGGGGTGGTACAAAGAGTTTTCACCTCGTGCTTCTCTCTCATAAAGGAGAGTGAATTATAAAGAATTTCTCTTAAAACTTCTACTCAAGGAGAAGATATCATCTACAAAGGATTGTATTTCAAAATTTCTCCCTTTGAACATCAATCTTGGGAAGTCAGGTCCTCTAGTTACTTCCTCAGAAACTCTTTTTACCCAAGGATTCCTATCGAACTAATCACTCCCTCATGATATACATAGGAGTAGGCCCATTAACATCATGCAGTCACCCACATGTATTTCTAGACTCCCTCTAAGTATCAATCTTCTAAGCTCCTGCATTGTCTTTGAAGAAGTGTCATGCACCTCTTAATGTAGAAGAATCTCATAATCTCAATCATCAAAAATAAAAGCCTGATTTTATCCATCTTGATCATCAGGTTCTTTAGAAGTACTATCATTAGATTGAGTTTGCACAATTTTTGGTAGCATATGTAAAGTACTAACCTTCTTTTCCTGTAAGAATATCCTTAAACATAAAGAAAAAAATCAAAGCAAATATCCCTTATAGTACGTATAGAATTACAAATAAATGAATAGATAAATGTAAAAGATACAAGTACTTATCTGCCCATAAGGGTCATGGAACATCTCCTTTTCTAAGAATGGTTTAAGTGGGAATGAATCATTGCCTATTATGCCCCCCCACAATGTAAAATTTCCACACTGATATCGTTGAACACTTTTACTGAACATCAAATTTGATGACTTCTTTCTAAGTTCCAACTTGCTCTTTTCATCCATTTAGGATCCAAACATTCAATGAGCTTAACAGTAGAAGCAAACTCATCCAGGATTCACCAATATCTAGGTTGAGTATGATTGTTCCACTTGAATGACACTATAACTCATACATCAAGTATCATTTATCATTTATCGTAGATAGTTAAAAATGAAGTCACCACTTTCATGGTAGGCCCATTAAGATTACATAGTTACATGAATTATAGTCCTCTTGTCTGTTAAAATTTATCGATCATTGAAGATTCTATCACAACATGGTTTACTCCCTCTTAATCAATATGATTGAGATCACCGAAGATTGACTGAATCATATCTTCTATCTGCTTCGTTTCTTTCAAGCTTGCTTGAAATGTCAATGTCTCTTCTTGCAATAAAAATCTCTAAGGAAAAGATCAAGGCACATAGCTCTTGGTTGCATACAAATAAGAAAGAGAGACTACAATAATAATCAAGGATAATAAATAGTTTTGTATAATTATATAAGATCATTCAATAAGATTTAGATAAATATCTTACATGCTTTGAACATATACTCAATCTTCAATATATATATTTTAATCTATATTTTGAACATATTATTTGATTATCAAATAACTAACAATGAATATGAAATTCAAATAATGAATAAAGAAGTATGACAAACATAGTTATTTAAATAACCGAATAATATATTAGTCCCCATAATATCATTCCATAAATAACATTCTAACCAACTTCTAATCAATATTCACTTAAATAACATATTCATACATACATATATATATAAAATTATAATCATAAAGATTTCAAATCTCCTATTTAAAACGTTAGAAATCATGTCATGTTTATGATATATATCCAATGACTATACTATATGTTTCTAGCTTATAAAAACATAACTTTATTAGATACTTATTTCTTTCATATATAATCCTATCTTTCTATTCAAGATATGATATTCAATAGTTTAATAAACAATAAAACATTATAACATACCTTAATGGGATCCACATCGTATATGAATCAAGTAACATCCTTAGCTTGATTACCTTTATTTTCCTTATTGTAGCAATATCTTTTGCATGAGGCTACTATTTAATTACGTGGTGGGGTCAATCTCCGCATACCCCATGGTTCCACTTCCTGCAGTCTTTCGCGTACTCCACATATGATACCATTTGTAAATTACATTTGTGCCATGTATTTTAGAGCACAATGTGTTTGGGCAGCAGATGAGGAGCAGTGCATTCGTATGCACGACCCGTTGGTTTGACGAAGTAATATTTCCTTATAAATTGTGGTACTCTTATTGAACCATAATTCTTCCTATTTTCGATGCTTGCCTCCAAGTTAGACTAATTTCAATTCATTTGATCTCCGTTTGATGGTCCTATTTGATATTTGATTCTTATTGGCTTGTTTGTCATGTTGTTCACTACTGTGGATACGACAGGCTGCACTTGCTGTCCCTTTAATCTTAGTTTTAATCTTGGTTAATCTTTATGTTTGGTAGATCTTAATGCTTGGCTGGAGACTCTAATATACTCTTTGATCTAAGAGTAAATGATTATGTTGGTGAGATTATCTTTATGGAACAAAATGGCATCCCATATTGATATTCCTCAGCGTTTTTTTCTGATTATAATTGTATGCCAACACCAATAGAGTGGACGCATTCTCTGAATGAATGTCTATTCTAATTGGGCCAATAATTTTCTGATAATTATCATGCTTTTTAATTTTTATTTCTAATTTTTATTCAATCCATTTGTCTGCAATTATAGTTTCTTTCATATTGTTCCATATTCCTATGAGTCATATCTCCCTATTCAATGCCAGTTCTTGATTCCTTCATGAATTTCCCCTAATCGTCCCTCCATCTAAGCCTGATATAGAAACTATCATGTTTGTCCTTCTGCTTAATCCTTATTTTACATTTGTAGTCCTACTCTGATACCATGTTAAAGTAACTAAGATCATTTTGCAAATGTATAATCATGGCCATTGTTATTGATGATATCCAAATGCAGATTTGGATCTCATATAAATATGAGAGGAGCAGACATGTCTCTTCAAGAGACATGAAGAGACAAGTTTCTATAGTTAATCACCATTTAGTTAATAAATAACTATATGTATAACTCACCTTTCAACACATAAATAATATTAATATATTAACCATATATGTAACAGAGGCTACAACAAAGTCATGTCCCATAGAGACATGTGGTGGTGAAACAATTACAATCAAGAATTTCATAACACAATAGTCTCTTATGATCATAAGAGCCCAATTAATTAAGTAATTTGTGAATACATAGACGTCTATATATATATATATGAGATGTAAAACAATGTTCATATAAACCATGAATACAAATACTCAATGTAATGAGTATATCACTTTCACTGATGCTATACCTCAACATGGTTAATTGATGTTTAATGCAATGCATATCACAAAAAATGGAGAAAGTTGTAGAACAAAACTCTGCCCAATTATCAGACCTAAGAGATATAATACAACAGGGAAACTATTTTTCTACCAAGGCCTTAATTTCTAAAATATATTAAAGAAATCTGATTTCTATCTAACAAAGTACACCTACATTTTATGATTGAAAACATCAATAAAAAGTAAGAAATGTGGGTATTCATCGCACCACATACATCAGCATAGACCAACTATATCACCTTAGAGGCTCGCCATGAGTCACCATCCTTGAAGGACATCCTGTGCAACATTCTAGCCTAACAAACTCCACAAACTCATTGTATCTAAGTTTGAATTTCAAGTAGGCCAAGTACTAAATCATCTCGAGCAAGCTGAGCAAGATAGTGGATGTCCAAGTGACCTTATCGTTGATGTCAGACACTGCTAATAGAAGATGATTTTGTTGCAAAGGTACGCTCAAGACAATCACTTGTATGCACAAGTTTGTCTAGACCATGATCATCAATACCAAATAAAATAGTGTGTGTGGCATGATCAATAAACAAACACTTGTGTGTATTGAATACCACAACAAGATGAAGAGAATGTTGCATGATTTGACTCATTGAAAATAGGTTAAGTTTCATGCTAGGAATGCAATATACATTGGGGAAAATGAGATTCCTCCTACTAAACTATATCTGAATATTGTTCTTGTCATCAATAATATACTCTTCGCCTCCTACAAATATAACTGAATCGATAATGGAAGAAAATTTCGTATACAAGTCACAAAAGAGAATGAAATATTGAGAAGCACCAAAATCTATATACCAGGCAAAAGATTTTACATGGTCTACAGGTCTTTTATCCAGGAAGCCGTAAAAAATAGACTCTTTATTCTTCGTCTGCTCAACAACATTGGCTTTAGCCTAAGACCCTATCTTCTTGTTTGGACACCAATCTATTGGAACAACCCTTGAGCAAATATCCATATTTGTGATAGTAGTTAGATTGAACCTTATTCTTCTTCGAGTCATCCTAACATTGACTAGGGCACTTCTGCTGAGATGACTGAGATTACCATTCCCTTTATCCTTATGTAAGGATTTGGCCACAAAGCCATGCTCCGAGGACGAGGTGGCGCTACTACCAAACTGTAGTTTCCAACAATCTTCTTGTGGAAGTTTGATGCACAACTCTGGAAATTTTATATCAGCACTAGTGGAAGTAATGTTGAGTCTCTATAAAGTGCTCATAAGAGTTAGGTACACTCTTCAATGTGGTGACTACCATATCTTCTTCCTCCATTTTTCGACCGATAGCTTCGAGTTCATCTTGAATGTCCTTATTCTTTGTGAGATGCTCCTATAAAGACATGCATACATCGAGCATGATGGATAACAAATGGTTCTTCAAGAAGAATGCTTGGCTCTTGCCAGATGTCTCATACAAACCCCTTTAGATGTTGTTAGATGTTTAATGCTTACTTGCCAAAAGGTATTTGTGGCAACGTATCATCTATGACAAAGAGCTTGAGAAACATAACTTGGACTATGGCAGGACGAGTCTCTATTCCCAAAACCATGTATCAAGGCGGTGAAATTTGAAGATTGTCAACATGTGTTCCAGATGACATTTTTCTGTCGTTGAATCTTTGATTGCCTTCCAACATTAGGTTGGTCAATGATGCCACCTTTCATGTTTCCCAATACATAGAACAAAAACAAAAGAGCTAATACCAGACAATCTGAAACACAAATCTCTATGTAGACGACAAAGGCAAATGTGAGCACAAATTTCAAGAAACAATGAGGTACAACTAACACGGATCTCAAGAAAAAATTATGGTTAATCCAAAAAATTCAACGAAGTCCGAGAAGAGATTTCAATAAACCAAGAAGGAATCTAAAATCAAAAAAAAATCTAGCTAGTATGGAATTCGAGGCACAAAAAACCAGCACAAAAAATTTTGACAACCCAACTGAGATTTTGAAAAACCCACCAAGAATCTATAGTTAGATTTTTAATCCAGCAATGGATCTAAGAGTTTCAAAGGAAACCCTAGTAGTCTAAAAAAATTCCAAAAAATTGCAAATGAGTTGTAAAAACATGGCGGATGTTCTCAAACAATAGGTCGCAATGGCAAAGAATAAGCTTCGAGAACTGAAAAACAAGTTGTTGAAAAAGACGACCCAAAAAAGGGCGTTGGAAACCAAAGACCCATCAAACCACGATGCCCTAGTCATCATGACGCGCGGGCATGCAAACATCATATTCGTGAACATAAATCTTGTTGGAAGGCAAAACACATCCGTCGATTTGAGAGAGAAATGACGTCACGTGGGAATCACAAAGGGAAAGCCAAGACACTGAGAAAAAACTATTCTAAATATATGCTTTTAGTTTTCGTTGTGTCAGTGTTTTGCATGAATGTTTCGGATCACACTCTGTGATCCATCATCGAGGTGAAGGAGAGTACAGAAGATGAAAAATATAAGATACAAACTAAGAGCCACTCAAGAGATATAAAGGCCAGAAGAGAGAGCATACAAAGAGAGCAGGCAAATTACAAGGCTACTCTCCATTTCACCCATCATATCTCTTGAGTGGCTCTTAGTCTGCATCTTACATCTTACATTTTTCATTTCTTACACACTCCTTCATCTTGATGATCGATCACTAAGTGCAATCTGAAACATTAATGCAAAAAATTGTGACACAATCAAAACCAAAAGCATATATTTATAATATTAAATGGATCGTGGAAATTTGATTACTTTGAGAAAGATATGGCCATCAGATTTAAAATTGAACCCAAAAACGACCTACGTGAAGCAAGAAAAATCGACTAATAATGGTCGTTTGGCCTTCAAGTACAAAAGAACGACCTCAAAAAATGTAGAGCTTGCATCAACAAAAATGTGAAAACCCTAATTGGGTTTTGTAAAGACAAAGACAAACATATGTGAGAAAAAACAATTGAACAAACATTTTTAATAGGAAATTAGAAATTTTCAAAAAAATAAGAAAGCTTTGATACCATGTTACTAAGAAGTAACTATATGATGTACTAACAAATGATCAAAGATTATCATTATAAAGAGTTTACATGTTGAAAACAGCAAGTTTCCCATAAGACACTGAAGAAAATTGTAGAAACAATCTTATCTACCTAAGTTACATAATATACAAAAAAAAATCATTAAAGTAATATAATAATATACAAATAGATTATATTCTAGGATCTTAGAGGAATTTGTGGGTTTGGGCATCCAAAACCTAGCCCCACTTTACTATTTTTTATTTTATTTTTATATTAAAGTGAAACTAAACCCTAGTATAACCCTTCTAAAACCTAATTTGACATATAGAGGTTGCCTAGATTCATTTAATTTATAAAATAAAAGATGGCTTGTGATTCAAATTTTCATCACATATTGCAATTTGGAGACTTTTGTTAAGTGTGAATATGATATAATCATACATTGACATTTATGGATTTATCGTTTTATGAAAATCATGCTTTTAACTTCTTATTATTATAAGTTTGAAGTTTTGAACCAATGATGAATGAGGATTAATATGTTACATATATGAATCTGTGAATACACACACACACACACATATACGATAAAAAACTATATGTGTGTGTGTACCCACAATACAATAATCCGACCCAAAAATAAAATTGCTGAACCCCCGAACCAAAATCACGATCAGTTACTCAGGTCATAGATTAAAATCTTTCCGAGAAGTGGCAGATATCACTACTTCTCACAAGAACTTTTTTAAAACAAGAAAGCTTATGGCTTTCAGGAGAGAAATTCTAGTCGATAAGACCTCAAATTCTCCTCGATGAGTTGGTCACTTCTATGTGATAAATCATGAACTTCTTGCGATAACTACTTCTATTAGGCAACACCAGTACAACTAGGACACCCAACATCTTGCCCAAACATTGTTTGTTTTGCAATTTTGAACGTTTGGAGGAGAGGAGAAGGGTTTCTTCGGCAGAGAGAGAGTTTTTGGCAGCCTTGTAGATTGCAGAGACAAATAGTTTTTAGCAGCCTTGTAGATAGATCACAAGTGGATTCGAAGCAGATTCCGGATTCACAAGTAAATTTTCTAGAAAAAAAAAAATAGTGGGAAGGAGAAGAGGAAGATGTAGATTAGTTTCGTATTTTACTTGACATTTGTATTTACAAAGATAATTTTCTATTTCTAGTTTTCTTTGGAGTTCAAAGTCTCTAAATATGGCTACCAGCCATCAACATCCCACATGACGATGCAAATTTGTTACATATTGCATTTTTATATATCTAGATCAGCTTGTTTAGTTTGTTTACTCATTTACTGACTCATTAGATGCATATCCTTATTGAATTTTTCAAAAACATGCATTTCTAATTAAATTTACGTCATTTTTTGAATTCTCAATATTTTCCCAAGAAGTTGCCAATTTATCTCTGATATTTGCCACAAACTTTATTTTTTGCCTCACCAATAAGTGGTAGACAACGAGATTTTTAACTATGACTCCGTATTTATCCTGCCCAACTTACTATAGACAAAACCAAAGAGACATACATTTACAATTTATACAATGTGAATGAAAAGCACCCATTAAATATTGTAAAATTGCGAATACAAATTGTCCAGTTTTAATTTAGTTTCTCACTTACCAGGAGCTTCTCTTCTAATTCAAAAAGCAATTTTCTAACCAGTCTATTATGTGCTGTATTAAAATAAGGTTCAAATAACACATCGAACAAGATGTAATTGTTAGAACAGTTGTATATCCATATGCTCCTTTACCTGAGCTCCAAAGGATTGAATCTCGAGAGAAGATCACAATTATTTAACAAACAGAAATGCAGATAGTATAGAGCATATCTAAAAGAGAAAATAGGATGCAGTAAAAAGCTGAGAAACAAAGAATTATTCAAAAGATAAGAACCCAAATACCCAGCTTACTTTTGCATCAAATGTCAGCAATTTCTCACACTTATCCGTTTTGCATATAAGTGATTCCATGAACATTTGACATTCACTCTGCAAAAATATTTAAGCACAACCAAGATATGCATCAATAAGAACAAAATTGATCCTTTATGAGTTTAAGTTACTAGATTTTGTGCAAAGAAACATCACAACACTAATTAGCAAAACAACACAAGATATATAAGAATGAGAAACGTCAACATACAGTATCACAGGAATACATGGCAATGCAGTGAATGGAGAATCTCTCCAGTAAATAGAAGTCAATTGTTGCAGGATAACATGTCTTATTTATATGAATCATCCTAATAAATGCCAGATCTCTAATTTCCTACTGAAATACCTAATAGTTAGACATATTTATAAACACATTCAGAAATTATTTGTCTTATCTGTTAAAAATCATGAGAGTATTTTGATGCAGAGTGCACTGCTAACCACTAGAATATAAAACATCATAAATTTTGTCAGAACAGAAATAATAAGATCCACCGTATGAAGGATGTAGACATAAGTATCTCAAAGATTAATGCTAGCAAACTTAACATATATTAAACAAAAATGAAAAGCTATGCCTTCCAGAATTTCAAGAGCATGTTGTGCCCAGTTCCTTTGTTGCAAAATTGTAAAGTTTTCCCATTTGAGTAATTTTTTATCGTCCTCATTTTCTCAAAGCCACATACAAAAACTTCCTATAATTTAATGCATTTTACATGATCTAGACCTAAATCTGTTTTATCAATTTGAGCCTTAAATTGCTCCTATTACAGTATGATGAGGTTGCAGAAGAAACGGTCAAGGCTATAGCAGAGATTTTACATGAACCTGGAGTCAAGAACAGTTCATGTCACTGAGTCTTCACACAGACCAGTTAGTATCTCTATTAGAGAACAAACAGTATTACCAAGGGAAGAAGCAGCTAGACTTTTATGTCACAGGAATTCCAGTTACACTGGATGCATTTCCTGAAGATAAAGAGCAGGATGAGGACATATGGATTATGAAATTACTGTTGCAGAAATTCAAGATATCACAATAGAGGATACCAATGAGGCTGATCAGACTGAACAAGATGAACAAGTTAAGGAGAAGGGACAGGAAGTAAAGGATGAAGTTATCACAGAGTTAGAGGTTAAATCTATAGCAAATGAAGGTAAACCTTCATTTTATCATAGTAGATGCTGGTACACAAGGTAATATTCAGACAGTTATAGCTCCTGAACAGATCACAGTGGCACCAGATAACATCAAAAGTACTTCAGAGAAGGTAATAGAGGCTACACCACTTCCTCCCACTTCATCACTCAAATCATTGTTGGCAAGTTACTTCAAAATTAAGATATTTCGAGCATGCTTAAGATCCAATTTTCTACAAGCTGGTTAGTTGAGCTATACAACTCTTCCCTATTTGTTCACTTGTTGATTCATCCGAAGAGGAATCCTCTTCACTTGGGCCTTGAATCAGATTGCTGCTCTGAATTTTCAGAACTCGATGCAGGGGCTGTAAAATACTCCAACTGCTTCACCTTAGCCTTAAGGGCCCGTTTGTTTGTCAGCATAGGAATAGAAAATTAGAATGGAAAATTGGAATAGAAATGGAAATGGGGAATGAGAATGGAAAAGAGCAGTTCCATTCTTGTTTGGTTCGCCTAGTATTTGATTGGAATAGGTTAATTTATGTCACCATTTTTTTAATATATTCTACCACAACCAACAACACCGCCGCCTCGGACTCTTCTATGCCTTGTCCCTCTCATTTTCATCCTCCCATCCCAAGCAGATGGCTTATCAGTTGTTCACTGCTGCCTTCATCATCGTCTTGAATGTGGCGGTGACAAGCCTCATATGCGTGGCCATTCGCCTCATTGTTCCACTTCGGATGTCAGAGGAAGCATTAGATGTGGGAGACGCATTAGATGTGGGAGACGATGCAGATCATAGAGAAGAGGCGTACGATTTCTGGGGAGACGCTGAAAAGGTCCGAATGTCCGCCACTCTCCACCATTCCAAAACTTTCCAACTCGACTCCTCCTCCTTGCCCGATTCCGAACATGTCGCCGCCTACTGAAAACTCATTTCATTGCCCTCGACTCTGCCATTTTGCTAAAATGAAAATGGCGGACTTGAAATATTTGTCAAATTTTGAAAAGTAACATGTGGAATAGGAATGGGCCATTATAATAACAGCTTTTTTTTGGAATGGACATATCCTTGTTTTTGGGATAAAATTGGAATAGAATTCCGAATCCTCTATTCTGATTTGGCAAAGCAAACAGAGAATACCGAATCAATTCTAATTTTCCTATTCCTATTCCAGCAAACAAACTGAAGACAACATAGAGCAAGAATCAAAGCAAGCTAAAAAGATTGTAAGTATTTTCCATTTAGCTATTTTGAGTTCGACGCAAAACTCAAAAGATATTCATATTTTCTATGTTCTTGTCATCCTTTTAATTGTTTTATGTAAATTTCATAGAATACACTGTGTGGGTGAATTTTCTTAGATCCTTGTGAGTCCGGAATTTTCCTATAATATAGATTTTGTTTCTTCATTATTGTGTTTTTGTATTCATACTCTCATATATATAATCTATATTCATATCCTCATCTATGCAATCACACAGAATAGCAAAAGGATATATAGTATTTAAAGATTCATTTTGTTGTCTTCGACAATTGCATTCGATGTCCTTATACTGGTTGTCTATATCAATATTTAGGTTTACAAATATACACTTGATTTCATATTTTCTATAAATTATCCAACTATGTTAAAAAATTGGTGTTTTCAACTACTCTCTTCTCCTATTTTGAGCAATAATAATCATACCAGAACCAGTACCAAAGCCCATGTATCGTTGTCTCAATGCAAGCTTGAATAAAGTGACAACATTGACAACTAAAGTTTGAATTATCAAATGAAGTATTTTTTATTAGAATCTTATTATGTTTCTTAAATGGTTATCTTAGTTATTCTTTAGTTTATAAGGTAGTTTCTATTTCCATCTTTAGTTCACGATTATTTCTTTTACAAAAATCATCTTTGTAAATGTATATAAGGACCTTTCTTCTCCTTTGCTTAATACAACTACAACATCAATTTACCATAACATGGTATTAGAGCAGCTCAATGGGATCTCATAAAATTTGACGAATTTTTTAAGAAAAATTCAAGCATCTTTTGATCTAGAATTTGTTTCTCGATTTTCTGAAATAAAAATCGTTGGAGGTATTTTATGAAATTTTGTGGTTCATCTTCAAAGATTTTTGCTGGAAACCGCAAGCCTAGTTGAGGGTTTCAATTGTGCAATTTCTTGGTTTGGGCAAGAGTCTCTGATTTTCAAACGTTGCATGTATTTGCATGTCAATTTTGTTTGTTACATGTACTTGCATGCACTCGAATGTTGCTTGCATAACTGTTTTATCATTTGAAGTCTCGTGTTTTGCCACATGAGGATTTTTCTAATAGGTTTTCATAATTTTTTCGTTAAAAAATTTATGATGGGCTTCCGTAATTTTTTCCCTTAAAAAAATTTATGATTTTGTAATTCACAAAGTTGTATGGGATTCTTTTGTCGGTTTATAAATTTTTCCTCAAAAATTATCAAGTGGGTTTATGACTTTTCATCAAAAATTATTTGTTGGGTTCTATCGTTTTTCCTGAAAAATGAAGCTTTATATTCTTTGATCCATGTCTCGGATTTTTTTGTTTGGTTTTGATTGATTTTTTGCCTCAAAAATCGTGTTGGGTTTTGATCAATTTTTTACCTCAAAAAGTGTTGGGTTTTCATCAATTTTTCTCCTAAAAAATTGTGGCTTTTTGCAATCTATTTTGGAGCATCAAGCTCACCAACAAAGTTTGGAGCGTTTGACAATTTTTAGTCAAAATTGTGGTTGTTCTCAATGTTTGTCTCTGTCCCCAAGGAGGAGGAGCTTCGTAATCCAACGTCAAGTTGGATGTTTTTATGATGATTTTTGGTCAGATGTTTTGGTGGTTCAGGGAGGGTTAATGGCAAACTTCTCTCAATGGCAGTGTCACTGGCAAGCTCTTGACTTTTGTTGCAAAGCATTCTAAATAAGGGGACACCTTATCTGTTCATTTTTGGGCGGATTTTTGCTTATTGGTCATTTACATTTTGCAGATGCAAGGAGGGTCTGAGTAGTAGCAAAATATTTTGAAGAGTTAGTGACCAAAAGACGGCAATTAGACAATGACTCTTCAATGAGGGTATTATAATATTATAATGTTTCACTAATGGTCATGTTAGTCTAAAGTTTATTAGCTAGTTTCTAATTGCGTCTTTAGTTCATGAATGTTTCTTTTAGAAACATCACCTTTGTAAATCTATATAAGGAGCTTTCATCTCCTTTATTTAATACAACTACAACAACATTGATTTAGCATAACATTCTTGAGGAGGGCACCAACTTGGGGAGAAATAAGGTGAATTCAAAATTGAATTAGAAGTGCACAAACGCTAATTTGGGTTTTGCACTCGTAGATCATGACAAAGTATTTTCAAGCTCAATTGCACTAGATGGAGTTGTTATTCCTGATATCTCTCTTTGAGAAACTATATGTGGTTCTAGAGATTTGGACTCCATTTCACCATTATTCAACCATAATTCTGTCTCGTATTTAAACCTCAATTTTCAGCTAGAAGCTTTGTACTATAATTGTCCTTAAAGTAAACAATATCCTAACATTGAAGAGCAATAGTGAGTATGTCTGACCTCATAATATTCAATATCCTTATTAAGTGCTTATCATATGTAGTTGACACAAATTGACCAAATCAATATAAAGAGAGCTTCATAAGTTAAATGCAAATTGTAGATGCTCTACATGAGATCAGCTCTAAATGGTAATATAACTATAATCCTAGCTTACATTACACACCACTAATAGTGAAAGTGTCCTATTAAAAGGGCAAGGATGTCTACACCCATAAGAAGGATGTCACAAAGACATTTAAGTAAGCAAGGAATTCACCTAATTTTTTAATCATTAGCTATATATTTCAACAACCTTCAAGCTCTATTTGAGAGTGACAGTGGACAAGTGATATAGAAAATATGAGATAGTGTTATTGGTTTTTGGTTGCGGATCTATAAATTATAAAATTATATTAGAAAAGTGATGTCTACAAGTACCCTTGTCTCCTAATTTTGAAAAGTAATACTGGAACTGATACCAGAGCCGATGTACCCCCGTCTTGCTGCAACCTTGAATAAAGTGACTATATCAACAACTAGGGTTGAAATTATAATAAAAACTACTACTTGAGGTGGGTATCAAATTGGGGATAAATAACGTGAATTCAAAATTGAAATAAAAAGTATTAAAAACCTATCTAGTTTGTTGTGTTCCAAGGAGTTCATAAAATTGTATTTTGGAGCTCAAATGCACTCGGTGCAATTTATTATTTCTAATATTTCTCTTTGAGATAATTGTATGAGGTATTGGGGATTTAGACTCGATCCATCTCAACCTTACTTAGGAACTCAATTAGGTGCTACACCTTACAACGCTTCGAAGAAGCTTGATGGGATTCTACCTATTGTTAGATAACTAAGAAGGGGGGCTGAATCAGTTATACTCAAGCCCTTCAAAAGAATTCACCACAATTATAACAACTTAAAGTTATCAGCAATCTACTCGATGAACACAATAAACTTAATCAACCTTATGTTAGTAAACAGATTTGAACTTCCTACTGAGTATCAACTTCATTAACTAAATTACAACAATAATAACAATTTTAACATGTAAACAGAAAATAACATGCAAAACATTCATCCACACATTGACACAAGTATTTTTAACATGAAAACTTGGTTAGGGTAAAACCAACTAGGGACTAGTCACCCAAAATAATTTCACTCTTTTGAAGTGAGCTCGAATAAAAGCTAATCCCGTTAAAGGTTACAAACACACTTGCTAGGTGTGACTCTCTTTTGTTAGGGGATTTTCACCAAAGATCATCTAGATCTTATCACCTTTCAATGACCAACCAATCTAAAAGTCTTGCAAACATTCAATGGAATGTCACCTTACAAAAGGATTTACAAATAAAGACTATTAAGTCCACTAGGTTAAGAGATTTTCTGCTACAATGATTAGAGAGTAACAGTGAAATGATCTGATAAAAATGCAACTCTTTGCTTGTTCAGATCTCCATTCCACTCGTATATTTCCTTTACTGACTCATCATCACATCAACTCTTCACTCTTTTTCAATTCGCACTACAGATCTACTCGGTATCAACTTCTTCAGCACAATTACCACCAACTTGACTAGCAGATAGACCAGCAACATTTACCTTCTTGACTCTTCCTTATATAGATAGATTTTTACCTTTTCATCACATACATCAAAGTTTTGCCACTTAATCACAATCGTTGATCAATCTTTCAAGCTCAAATACATTGAATCTAGACATTTGATAAAAAAAATTATCCTCAAACTTAGTGCATTCCCTTAATTTATGAAACACGCCTCAAATCCTCACTATCAACCTTGCCTTATTTACTCCAGTTGTTGATCTTGTTAACTAAATTTGTCCTTATCTTAAAATCTTCTAGAATAGTCCAGATCTTCGCTTGATGTCATCAATTACTCGATCCTCCATAAATTATTCATCTTTACCAAACTGTGTTCTTACTTCCCCAAACACCTCCATCACTCAGTTAATGCAACGCACAGGGTATATCTTCTACTCGATTAACACTATGCTTGCTCGGTTAACACTGTCTTCATCTCAACCTTCCTTTCTCTTCATTTACCCATCACCATATCTAGCTTGGTGTACCTTACTAATTTCTTTTCTTTTCACTTTACAACTCTGTGCCTTTCTTACTGACCAATACATCTTGCTTGTATATCCTCTTAACTTCTTCATCAAATCATGTAAAACAATCAAATCAATATTATCTTGCCATAAACCAATTCATCAATTGCCCAATTAAGTTTGCATACTTACCATCACTTCTTTATTCCATCTTTAAACTTTACTTTTCATTTCTCCATTCAACACCACGTCCTTCAGATTATTGCAACTTACATAAATTAGTATTGTCAATCAATTTGGCAACAATGGCAATATAACAAGTGATCTAACTCTTCTAAATATAACTCATAGCTCGGTTTTGACCTTGTTCCTCGCCAGTATCACTTATGTCCAACAATTTCCCCCTTTCATTTATCAGTATCTGTAGTGTCTAACAATCTCTCCCTTTGGCATGAATGGCAACACATTATGAAATATACCAAACTTCACATCAGCAATACATCTCATCATCTCAATCTCAACATCTCATTTTTTTATGGCAACACGACAATAATCTCCCTTCAACTATGCTTTTCTGTTTCTTCATACAATTATGACTCGATCTCTCCATTATCACTCTCTCCCTTACAGCATTCCCATATTCTCTCTCTTACTATTTTCTATCCGTTTGACAACAATCAACATTCTAATTTTTACTACATATTCATGGTCTCTCCCTTTAGATACTCAACTTCACCGAATCTCTTTCCCATAATTGTATATTTCATTCAAGTGATTCTCCAAATCAGTACTTCTCTCCTTTCGACAACAATGCCAAAGGTATCAATAAACCTTCATATTCCATGTAGTTATACCTTGTACCTTGCATGTACCGCTTACTTTTGTTTCCTCATATCACTTTCAATTTCTTCAAAACTTTAAGCAGCTCCTAGAGACTGAGTTCCTACATCAACTCACACGATAAAACATGAATTGATGCAACATGCCTCTTCCTTTAGTGAACATTAAGTTTACCTTTTAGATATTCAAAGGTATCCTTAGGTAATGGTTTAGTAAAAATATCTACAATTTGTTCTTTTGATTTGACATACTCCAACCTCACTTGTTTCTCCTCAACTTGCTATCTCAAATAGTGATACTTGATAGATATATGCTTTGTTTTTGCATGCATCATTGTGTTCTTTGAAATGTTTATTGCACTTATGTCGTCACAATAAATTGTTACATGATATATCACTTCCTATTGCATACCTTCTAGTACTTGTTTGATCCACACAATATTTGAAATATTGATTGCAGCTACTACATACTCTGCCTCAGCAATAGATTGTGAAATACAACTTTGCTTATCCATGTCACCATTCTTTCTCCTAGAAAGAAAGCTCATCCACTTGTGCTCTTTCTGTTATCCACAATGCCTGGCCCGATAAGGATCAATATAAACTTTCAGCTCCATCTTTCTTGTACGTTAAACCATAATGCTTGGTTCCTTTTGGATATCTAAAGAACTCTTCACAAGTCATATGTGTCTCCTTAGGATTAGAAGAAAATTTTGCCGCAATACTCACAGCATGTGCAATATCCATTATGCTATGAATAGCATATTGTCAGTTGCCATCCATATATTTGTGTAGTGTTTCATTTACCTCAGTAGAGTAATCTTCCTTTTATAACTTGCAGTTTGTGATCATCAGTGTACCAATTAGTCTTGATTCTTCCATGTCAAATGTCTTCAAAATCTCCTTGATATGCTTGAATTGAGTTATGTATATACCATCCTTCACTTGTTAAACTTGTGATCCAATAAAGAATTTGACCTTTCTAAACATAGACATCTCAAACTCTTTTCTCATTTCATCAGCAAATGTTCTACACATCAGCTCATGACCTCCAACTATGATATCATGAAAATATATTTCACTAATCAAGATCTTATCATCAAATTCACTTTTCAAATATAGATTATTGTTTTCACTAGTTCTTATGAAACCAATTTTTATTAAATAAGAGTGCAACCTTTCATAGCATGCTCATGGAGCATGCTTCAATCGATACAAAGTTATGTAGTTTGCATAATTCTCTGTTCCTAATCTACATATCCTTTTGATTGCTCAATGTAGATTTCCTCCTCTAGAATTCCATTCGGAAATGCAAACTTCACATCCATTTCATAAACCTTGAATCATTTATAAGCAACATACTTAAGTAGAAATCTTACACCATCTAATCTAGCAATAAGAGTGAATGTCTCTCCATAATCAATTCCTTCCTCTTGTGCATATCCTTTACATACCAATCCAGCTTTGTTCCTTGTCGCTTCCCATTTTCATTTAGCTTGTTTATGAAAATCCATTTTGTGCCAATAACATTCTTATCCTTGGGTCTCGGTACCGATGTCCATGTGTTATTATTTTCTATTTGATCAATCTCTTCATTTGTAGCATTAACCCAATCTTCATGCTCAAGCGCATCTTTGACTGTTCTAGGCTCAAATTCACAAACCAAACGTGTATTATTTCTCAGCTTACTTCTGGTCATAATTCCTACATCCTAGACACCAATTATCTAATTCGGTTAATGATTCATTCAAACATACTTTGCTAATAGAGGCTTTGTTCTCTATTGCTCAACATTTTCTCCACTCGATGGGGGTTCAACAGTTTGCTCGGTCGTAACTTGTTGATTAGTTACTACATGTTGTCATTCGATGAGTTTTGGTTGTTTCTCAGGTAGGGTACTCAATGCTCAATGTACATAGACAAATCTCTGATAGTCTTTTGGTTCTCTTTTGCTTTCCTCGTCATTCTTATCTGCAAACTCATCAATTATCACACTTGCACTTTTCACCATTTTATTAG
Organism: Cupressus sempervirens; assembly: GCA_028749045.1. NCBI lineage: Eukaryota > Viridiplantae > Streptophyta > Pinopsida > Cupressales > Cupressaceae > Cupressus > Cupressus sempervirens. The sequence continues at coordinate 77,049,857 of CM053787.1, forward strand.
TAACCTTGTTCAAACATTTTTATGCTTTGCTTCTAGTGGAGTAACCTAGGAATATGCTTTCATCACTTGTAGCATAATAGAACCTTTTCCGTTTACAGGACATAGAGCATCATTTCCAAGTTTAACAAATCCACCATCATATGCTCAATATTATCAAACTTATAAGTATCACCAGTCATATGATGGAAACAACCACTATCTATGATTCATGTATCATTCTCACTAACTTGTGAAATACGAGCCTTCTCATCTTCATACCTTTCATCACCTTCGGAATCATCTTCCATTGCAACATAAACAACTTCCTCACCATCATCTTGATCACAAATTTCATACTTGGTGTCATCTTCTTCTACTAGGTAACAGGACTTCTTTCCTTTGTCTTTGTAGCCTCTGTTTTCTTGGTATTTGTTCTCACGTTTGTCATTCTTATCATTTATGTTCATGTTAGGACATCTAGATGCAAAGTGACCAACCTTGTTACATTTAAAACAAATCAAAGGTAATGTACCTTTATACTTTCCCTTTCCTCTTGGTAGCTTCCTAGCCAGCAGTGCCTCAAGCTGTTCTTGATCCTTGTCCTCTGATTCATAGTCACTTTCATCGTGTTTGCAATGTGAGCTCTTTTCTTTTCTTAAACTACCAATGCTTAGAGATGACTTGAAAGCAATTTCGATCTTTAGTAAAAAGATATCAAATTTATTTAACTCAAATATATACCTCTCTTTACCAGGTATACCTCCCAATTCATAAATAGTAGAAACTCTAATAGCATAGATAGGTAATCGAGTTCTAAGAACTTTGCTTACCACAACTTCATCACTTATCATTCCTCTAGCTCCTTTCTTAGCATTAACCACTTCCTTGATTTCGTTATTGTATTGCACAATATTCTCTCATTTCATTCTCATGTCATCAAACTTTAACACTTTCACCCTTTGCTCTCAACACAATCTAATCTCCTCCATGAACAAGTGTAAGTTTGTCCCACGTTTCCTTTGCAATAGCACAATCTTTGATATCATCAAATTCAGCATCATTTAGGGAAGAAGCAATCTCTATCATCAAGGAGCTATGTTATTGATTTTGTCTTAGCTGTACAACTATCATAGGTCCAAGGGGTAGCCATGTGTATTGATTGTCAAGGTAGTATACTACAGAGTCTCCAATTCCAGACAAGTACAACATCATCCTATTTTGCCATGAAGGGAAATTCTCCGTGTTCAACTTTGGTACCTCTCTCTTATACATCTTTGAATATTTAGCTCAAGTCTTTCAAACTTATTCCTCCAAGCACCAAATCCTCTAAAACCAATCGTTAGATGACTAAGAGGAGAGGTGAATCAGTTATCCTCATGCCTTTAATATAATTCACCATACTTATAACAACTTAAACTTATCAAAAGTGGATTCGGTCAACACAGTAAACTCAATCAAACTTATGCCAATAAATAGATTTGAACTTTCCACTAAGTATCAACTTCATTAACCGAATTACAACAATAATAATAGTTTTAACGTGTAAACAAAAAAAAAACATTTACAACATTCATCCACACATTGACACAAGTATTTTTGACCTGGAAACCCAATTAGGGTAAAAACCACCTTGGACTAGTCACGCAAAATAATCTCACCCTTTTGAAGTGAGTTTCATTTAGAGTCAACCCTGTTAATGGTTACAAACACACTTGCTAGGTGTGACCCTGTTAGAGGATTTTTACCAAAGATCATCTGGACCTTATCACCCTTCAATGAGTGGCCCACCTAGAGGTCTTACAAACATTCAACGGATGTCACCTTACAAAAGGATTTACAAATAAAGACTGTTAAGTTCACTCGGTTAAGAGATTTTCTGCTCCAATGGTTAGAGAGTAACAGTGAAAGGATCTAATGAATATACAACTCACTTTGCTTGTTCAAATATCTATTCAACTCATATTTTCCCTTTACTAACTCGTCATCACATCAACTCTTCACTCTTTTTAATTTTGCACTAGAGATTTGCTCGGTATCAACTTCTTCAGCACCTTTACCACCAACTTGACTAGTAAATAGAGCAGCAGCATTTACCTTCTTGTCTCTTCCATATATAGACAATTTTTTTCTGCTTCATCAGATACATCAGGGTTTTGCCACTTAATCACAATCGTTGATCAATCTTTCCAGCTCAAATACATTAAATCTAAACATTCGATAAAATGTTTTAACCTCGAACTTAGTGCATTCCCTTGGATTACTAAACACTACCTCAAATCTTCACCATCTTACTGTGCCTTGTTTATTCTAGCCATTGATCTTGTTAACTAACTTCGTCCCTATCTTAGAATCTTCTAGAATAGTCCTAATCTTCACTCGATGTCGTCCTGTACTCGATATTCCATAAACTATTCATCTTTACCGAATTGTGTTTTTGTTTTGCCAAACACCTCCATCACTCGGTTAATATTATGCTCGATTATCACTGTTCTCACTCGGTTATATCTTATGCTTTGTTAACATTGTCTTCATTTCTTAACCTTCCTTTCAATTACCTATCACCATATCTAGCTCTGTGTACCTTAATGATTTCATCTCTTTTCACTTTACAACTTCATGCCTTTCTTACCAACCAATATATATTGTTTGTACATCTTCTTAACTTCTTCATCAAATCATGTACAACAATCAAATCAATATCATGTTGCCATAGACCAATTCATCAATTACCCAATTAAGCTTACATACTTAACATCACTTCATTATTTCATCTTTTAACTTTACTTTTTCTTTCTCCATTCAACACCACATCCTTCAGAAGATTGCAGATTACATTAATTAGTATTGCCAATCAATTTGACATCAATAACAATATAATAACTGATCTAACAATTCTCCATACAAATCATAGCTCGGTCCTAACCTTGTTCCTCATTAGCATCACTTATGTCCAACAATCTCTCCTGTTCATTTATTTGCATCAGTTGTGTCTAACACCTACTTTATGCTTTGTTTTCATAAAAAACAACCTAGAGAATGGTAATTTCATGGTTCAAGGTGTCATTAGCTCAAAATGTTATATTTTCAATAACCTGAGCCCTTTGAGGGGATGGGGATGGGAGGAAAGACAAGAAGGTAGACAGTTATTAAAAAGGTATTAAATAATTATTAGAGGATAACATAATATATTGGGGTAAATTTTAAACTAACTCTCACACTTAGGCATTTCATCAAACAGCTTGCATGTCTGTAGTTATAGTTGTTTTTTTTTCACTTGTACAAAGGAAACATTTTTTTAAATTCATAATAAAATCACTTCCGAGTTTCCATAATAGTGATAATCTTGTTCTCTACTCCATTTCATGCAAACACAACATACATTATTAGTCAACTAAAATTTCCAAAGCTTAAACCACTACATTAAGCCAACAAGATGACCTGAGATACACATGCATGGTCAAAAGTAATAAAATGCACATATTTGCATGGAAATCTAATAGAAAATCAAAAGTGTCAAAAAATGTTTAAAAGCAATATTTGATTTCTACATCTAGGAAATAGTTTTCTTTCTAGTGTATAATATGCCTATTGAAACGATTCTTATTTCATGGAAAGCAAATATTACTTTTTTGAATAGTTTATTTTAAATTTGACATGGAAGGCAAAGACAATATTTTGTAATCACAAATATATCAATATTTTATATTTAAGGTTGTAATTTGCATATGCAATATACACCAATTTTCAATAGAAAAAAACAAAAGTAGCATACCATATTCTTGCATCTAAATCGACCTGTTGGCAAGAGAAAAGAATTTTTTCCTGCTTTTGAAGATAGTGGCAATCGAAAGCATCGATTTCTAGAATAGACACCAGAATCAAGGAATAGTTCACTACGACTTTGTGAAAGGCAATTGCTCTTTAAGACATATAACTGATTGAACTTTGTATCAATTTCTTGCAATTTGTCAATGCGTGCACATATCTGTTCAAAAAAGCATAAGCCTTGGTGAGATAGACTCATATTAACAAACTAGTGTCAAATTGTTTTTTCCATAGAATATTACTAAACTAAATGTATGCTAGATCATATTAAGTAGTCATTCGCTATTATCAATGGTTACACAATCATGAAAAAGAACAATGGAAACAAGTGCCAAGACTTGCAAAATCTGGTACATCGTGGAATTGGTTAGAAGAGTCAAACACATATGTTTGGAAGGTAAAAAAATTCTCAAGCTTGAATATAAATAAGGCCAGCATGTTAAAATGATATTTTAAAATAAAGCAAAAAAGTAAAAGAGATTATTAAGTATAAAAATAATACGATTCACAAGATCAAACCTGCCCACAACATGTGTATCTGAATGGGAAGCTAACAAAACAAAGACTTAAGAGAAGTTACCTCCCACCTCGGAATATGAAAATATCTCATTCACAAAAATTAAGCTAATCTCTGTGAATATTGTGTGACAAAAAATCAACCCTCCAAAAATAAATGCATAGATGTGGAAATTTTTCAACCATATTTTATGAAATTTTGTGGTTCATCTTCAAAGATTTTTGCTGAAAATCGCAAGCATGGTTGAGGGTTTCAATTACAGGATCTCTTGGTTTGGGCAAAAATCTATAATCTTCAAAGGTTACATGTGATTTTCATGTCCTTGCATGTGCCTTCTGTTTGTTACATGTACTCGCAAGCACTTGCATGTTGCTTGCATATACTGTTTTACCATCTGAAGTCTCGTGTTTTGCGGCATGAAGATTTTTCTAAGGAGTTTTCATAACTTTTTCACCTAAAGAAATTTGACAAGTTTTCATAGTTTTTTCCGTTAAAAAAATTTATGATTTTGTAGTTCTCAAAGTTGCTTGCGATTCTTTTGTGGGTTTTTACTGTTTTTTATGCAAAACAAGGGATTTCGCCAATTTTTGCACCAATCATGTGACTTCAACATCACATCTATGGTTTCACAAATTTTCCACAAAGTCATGGTCCTATTTTTAAGCAGCTTATATTGACATCTTTCAGCAAAAACATAGTTTCAAAGTTTTTTCAATAATATAATTATATTGTTAGTATAACATTTTTGTTTTATAGGTAATGGGTTGAAGCCTTGATTATTTATTAATGATTTTTTATTATTTCCAAAGATTGATTATTATCTGTTAAGCTCAAGTAGACTCGAACCGAAGACCTCCCATATGAGAACCTCACAATTTACCATTGTGTTGTAAGTTCTTGCCTTATATTGGTAATATATTATTATAATTATATTGATCATACAATAATTATATTTATTGAGATAATATAATTACATATTAATTTTATAATTAGTTAATATATAATTAACAATAAGAGATAATCATTACAACAATATAATTATATTAGATATAATATACTAAAATTATTACATTATAATTAATGGGGCCAAATCCGAAATGTGGTGACCCTTGATGAAGGGGCACCAAAGATAAATATATAAAGGAAGAATAAATCTTCGACTCCAATAATATACACACAACCTGAGGGCAATCTACAAACAACATGGTAATAAAGCGAGTTATGATAGCTCAGTGGTGTTTCTAGTGGAGGTTTTTCACTTGGGTTGAGTTACGATAGCACATTGGACAAGGGTTTAGTTAATTTGCATTGACGATAAGGAAAAGTAATCTTTCCTCCTCGCAGAGTGCTCTTATGTACAGCACAACCTAAGGATTGAAGGTTATAAACATTGTCATTCTACTACTAGTCAAGGTTTAGAATGTGTTTGGACAAGCAAGATATATCAAGTGAGCAAGCGAGCAAGCAAACACTTGTTGGAAATCAATATAAAGCAATTAATATTAATAACTTAACCAATTTTATATATGGACAAATATATGTATTATGAACGAGGAGATATAGCAAATAGTGGCACACAAAGCCCACAAATAGGAACCATCAAGAATAGTACCTAATCAGCAGGAGTGAAACGTACAGAAGAGGTAGACAGAACATGAATAAAAAGAAAAATGAGAATCTCATCATGGGAAAAAATGTACTGGTAGCATTATTGCACCCAGACCATCGATTTGAGGTTGAACATATAATACACAATCTCGGTCTTGACTACATAGTAGTATCTTTGCAATTTTGTTACATATTTATATTGCTCAACTTGTAATAACCCCAAATGGTTATAACTTCGTCAAACACCAATTTCTTTTATAATTTAGTGGTTTGACATTTCATCAAACAGTTTGCTAGCAAACTCTGATACCACTGTAATAATCTGACTGGCTCTCAAACAATCTGTGCTAAAGAATTGATTTCTTCTTCTTTTTTCTTGAGATTTTGCAATTTTCATACAACAATACAGCAGCAAACTAGAAGATTTTGATAATATCAACTCAAATATTTAGATATTACATAGAGAATATACAACGGAGAAAATTTCAGATTTCAACATTAACTTAGATACAGAGTATTTTTACAAAATACCAACAACCCAGTTGATAAAATATTCCCTATTATCTAAATCAACAATACCTAGAAAAATTAGAAGTTACAATCCATGAACCTACATGTAAGACATGCCTTGAAACCCTCTGAAATGAAGACTAGCAACAACAAAGAATTTTTCGACAAACAAATGCAACTGCAAATTTGGAAAATTTGCTCCCAAAGTGCAGATAAAAAATAACACCCAGCAACAAATATAAATTGGCACTCAACCAACTCTAAATTAACCAGCATACAATTTGATATAACAATTCTAGTGAATCGCTTCACAAATTCCAGAACAACCTCCAGCAACAAGAAAAATTAAACTTCTCCTTAGCAACAGTTAATACAGTAGGAGAAATGACAAATCATATAACTCAACACAATTTGTCAAGCAATCTCGGAATTGAATCTACAATACTGCAGCTGTAGATCCCATACCCTTATACTTCAGCAAAGGCACAAAATTTCATAACATCAAAGTGTCACAAAGACAACAAAGAAAGATAAGATAATCAAATAATTGGATGCTTTACTCATCAAATAGGCTCATATTTATAATTTCCAAATGGCACAAAGTTTCCTAAATGAACTTCACTTAAGAAGCTACCCACACACAACATTAAAATATAATAAAGTGTCATTTATATAATTTATTAATTGCTTTTGGCTCCAAAAATGGCCTTTCCCACCATAACTTAATATTTTGACACAAAAGGCGCCTATTTCTTGTTCCCACGATTTAAAAATTTTCATCCTGGTTCTAACGAGCTATGATACTGAGGTGACCAACCAACAACACCAACAAAAATAGCAACCTCAACATATTTAGATGAATAATAATAATTCACACATCTTGCAAAAACAACTGAAGTAGCATCAAAATCAAAATCTAACAACACCAAAGTGATCGTGATGATAAAAGACAATGAATGAACCTAACAGTGTGACTTACGATAAATAGACACTTCCTCCAAGATTCTTGGAGCCCGAAATAAAAACTGAGAGCATCACACAACTCCTCTAACTCAACTGAGCTCATCGAAACTAACAGTTTGACTTACTACAAGTAGTAAGTCCCTCAAATGGAGCCAAAACACACCATATGCTACTAAAAAGCCTATAATCCCACAACGGAGACCCTCAAATCCCATTGTCAGCTCACAAGGGTCACAATGGTGAACTGACCAAGCCAACTACAAGAACCTGCTAAAAATGGGGACATTACACAAAGAGCCTTTGGACATCTACATTAGAGGAGATGTTACAACATGTGCAATCATATTATGCAATACTTATTACATATCCATTTACTTGGACACATTGGATAGGTTGTCATTCGAGGAGGTGGCAACAATACATGAATCACGACCATTGTATCTCTGCTAAAGAGAGTGGTTCATTGTTTTACCAGCAATATAAAATCATTCGGCTGCTTTGTCCTAGTATTCAACCATAAAATATCTATGTTTTATACTAATAGGTGACTAATTGAGCATCAGTTCCAACACTAAATAAACAGTGTATAAAGGAGGAGCATCATGACTAAAGACTTCCAAGCTAAGGATGAACTTGTACATTTTTTTAACTTTAGCCAAACTATTAGGAAGCTTATTGAAGCATTCAAGGCTTCAATCAAAGAAATCATCACAGGCCAAATACTAATGCTCTGTCATGTTGATTCTAAAGTCTCATTACCTAAGTGAACCTGGGTCTTCTCATCTTGGGAAGATTTGATGTTGCAATAATTTTATATGAATTTATTGATCTATTGTGTTAAAGGCAACATCCATTTAAATGAGCCATATAGACAAGCGACACTACATCTATATTGGTGCTACATTCGATTACTAAGTTCATTTTTTAGTCTATTAGAAATAATAAAATCGAAATGAACTAAAATTAAAAAATTATAAATTAATCCAAGAGAGTTTGTGATGAACGTAATTACCATCATTTATAAGAACTTCCCAAGATCAACACAAAAGAGGAGACAAGGTTTTTGAAAAGGGAAAGCAAAGAAAACCCCTTGTGAATTATATGAATGAGGCAAATGCCTAACAATGAAGAAAGAGAGAGAACGAGATAATGGGGAGCCATAATGCTCATTACATGAACTACATCATGATTGTGTGTTTAGAATGAGAGAGAAGCATCTCTTATAAAGAGATGAGAAGAGGAGTTATTTGTAACTCCCAAGTGAATGATTGCCACATTCATAAGTGTGTGCTTGACAAGTGTCATAATCCTCTTAAGGAGGAATAAACTATTTTCCTTAATAAAGGAATTACAAAAAAGACTTGTCCTCACATGTGGACTAGAGGAAAAACAACTTGAGGGATACCTTGGTTTATCCAATTTAATAGATACAACCAAGGAAAGATTATAAATTCTAACATACTCAAATATTTTAGTATGCACAGTCTGACAAAAGAATACAATGTAGCTATGGAGTAGGAGTAGCTATACAAAGTCTAACAAGTTTGACAAAAGAATACAATTGTTCTTTCCATATGCTAGGAGTAGCTATGGTGGATGTCATCTGCAAGACACCATGACTTAGCGCTTCAGTTGATTCATCCTCTACAAGTAGCCATGGTGAACGTCATGATGAGATGACAACATCATGTTAAATGATTTCGTGATGAGCACATGTGCTCATTTGCATTTCCATTTATGGGAGTAGCCATGGTGAACCCACCCTCTCAAAGTAGCCATGGCGGATATCACTACATAACTCAAATATCGAGAAGAATCCCACCCTAGCTAAGGGGGAATGTTGATGTTTTTATAGTGATGGCTGAATTCCTTCAAGTCAACAAAGATAACATATAGGTATTGTGATATTGCTGTCAAGATTTAACTGTGTGATTTTGAGTCAAACTCATTGACCCATGTTTCATGAGTAGTGATTCAACACGAATCCATCTCTCATGAGAATAAATGGAACACTTAGCACTCATTGGATCTAGGTGATGCTCATAAGGGTGAAGCATCGGGACTTCTCGCGAGGTCACCCATCCCAGTACTACTCTAGCCTGAGCGCACTTAACTACAGAGTCTCTTCCATGGTTAAACCCAAAGCTTGCAACCCCATTTGCAATATAATTATAGGTATTGATAATATAATTATTGTGATAATTATATTATTATATAATTATTGTAATAATTATATTATTATATAATTATTAGAGTAATATAATATAATTATTATAATTATTTTGATCGTATATTACTTATATTCATTGAGATAGCATAATTATATATTATTATATAATTAATTAATATATGATTAATTATAAAAGATAATTATTATAATAGATTTTTTTTTGATGGTTAAGAGGCAAAAGCCAAGATTAATTATTAGTATGTATTGTGATTAATTATAATTCTTATTCATTAAGCTCAAATCAAGTCAAACACAACACCTCCCGAATAAGAGGCTTACAATTTACCATTGTGTTCTAGGCTCTTGCCTATTATTAGATAACAATATCATATAAGATAAATATTATATTATAATTAATGGGTTTAAATTAGAATTTTGATGACCCTTTGTGAAGGAGCACCACCGATAATTAAAAAAAGGAAGAACAAATCTTCCTCTCCAATAATATACACATAACCAGCAGGCAATCAGAAAAATGACACATTTTACCTCTAGAACTCCCTCAATACTGTTTGATAATACATAAAGCCTTCCACAATATTCTCAATAGAAGTTGTCTCACATTCAAAGGGTATTGGTTGTGGATTTTTTTTTTTGTGATTTGGTTATACAAAGATTGTAATGTCCTTTTCCGAAAATAGAATTTAATAACATATAATAGTATTAAAATATAATAATAAATTATAATAAAATGGCAGCGTAACCCAGGGACGCGTCCCCAACCTGATTTCCCCTAACCCCATACCAAGGACGTTTCTTAGACAAGGGGACAGCCAAGTGACATCCCCACCCTATCCCTGAATTTTTAAAATCAACAAGGGCCATCCCAAACACGTGGGGACATCACCCATTTTCTTTTCGGACAGATGGCAGTCTTGGGGATGATCAAGAACATTGTAACAGTCCCCCAATTGTCTCAAGGTCTATTGTCCATCGCCAATGTCAAAGCCATGTAAAAGTTGAAAAAAAAAATATTGGTTGCCGTAATCCCTTATTGGGGGTCACTTTGTGGTCCCCTTATTACTTGCTCTAAAAATCCAAAAACGTGACTTAACATTGCATCTTCTGATTTGTTTTGCATCCCTCGTATTTCTAAGTTTCTTACTTCTACTCTACCATTCACAACAGCAGGAAGAGTTTGAGGTTTGGGGATGAAGGAGCAGCAGCAACAATCTTTTGGAGTGATTTTATAATCTTAGGAAGTACGTGATATAGGAGCATCCTAGGGTAGTTGGTAATCCTATATGTTGGAGTGGTTTTGACCTTGGAGGGCTGGAGTTGGGGGACTTGATCAAAAGGAGGTGATGCTCGATCACTACTAAGGTAGTTCTTGGTTGTAAATTTGCCCGAGGGACTTGGTGATGCTTCTGGAGTTCGCTTGATGATCTACTCGATGGACTAGTGCTCAGTGAAACAAGTGGGAGCTCGGTGAACATGCTTGCTAAGTGTGCTCAGTGTATAGTTGGCGTGCTCAATGGTTGTTGCTAATACTTAGTGGTTTAGTTCACCGATTGGGTATTTTTGGAGATTTGATAAGCCGATTTGGTGCATTCAATTAGTGTTGTGCGTGACCATGACGCGGCTCGATCATGGGATGTGTGAGGGCCTATTTGTGGTCTTGGTTATTTCAACTATATGCATTTAATGATTTTTGTAAGCCGACTAAGGCATGTTATGTTTATTTGGTTCTAGATGATTTTATTTGCAATAGGTCAACTTGTGGCCATGCAAGGAAGTATTGCATAGAGTTGTAAGGAGTCAAGTCATTAAGAGGCAGAGATTCAGTTAGGAATATGGAGTTGCGAATTGAGAACAGAACTAAGCTAAGTGTGGTCTTAGGAAACAAGAAGGTTGCTTGGTGGCTTGTGAGCACAAGTTTATATCTTGCTTGGTGTTTCTACCAGAATGTTGTGCTATTACAGATTTGGGCTAGCTAGGGTTGGTTTGGATCTTGCATGGTCTTGCAGAACTATTGCTATAATTGCTTTTGTATTTGGTCGTAACTAGGAAGGCCTTACAGCGTAGCACATTGCATGTAATCAGTCGGTTATGAATACGAAAGTTGGATGTTCTATCAAATCTTGTTTTATTTATTGTGTTTATGTTGTGTGGTTGTTTGTTGGGGGCTAGGTGTAATGCCTTGCCAGGGAACCCAAAAGAAATTAACCTAAAATGTCAGTAAGTTTGTCAAACATTTTTTTTTGTTAAAAATTAAAATAATCAGAGATAATATGGCGGAAGCAATAACTCACAAACATACAAACAACACATAAACAAATTACATTTCTTAAGGGTTCCATGATGTTGAATCACATAAATAAGTTTTATTAAGATTAAATATGATACATAATAAAATCCACATCATAGAATAACCATAACTATGAATCAAATGAAATAATATACAATTACATAAGATGCCCCATGGCGTAACCCAAATGCATGATCATCCTCTATACAGGTCACAGGGTATGAAAAGAATAAACATCATCAACAAATACAACATCTCATAAGATTCCAATAATCAAGTACAGTAGAATAGAATATGACCACCGAACATAAATACAAGGTCAGAATGAAAGGAACAACTGCACAAGTACATCTAGCAACGGTAGGCAACTGTCAAATCTCAATGGTATAAGAAATACTACCACCCAACCTCGTGGAACCTAAATGGCACACTCCCACCGTGTTGAGGAGGGATATGTAAGGACCATCTGATCCTTAAAATAAAATATCAAACATTTAGAAGTTATCCCAACTTATTAGCACAATTTACAAGCCAACTCTTTTTTCTTATACTAGATCGCTCAAGATATTTTCATCTTCATGTTGTCCGCATAGGACTTAGTATTAATTAGCCAATTTGGGCTCTTTTGTCATGGGCCAACTAGTCAATCTATCAGGCTAATGTTTTATCTCACCGTGATAGGTACTTAAGCATTTTAAACAGCCATCTTTGGTCATACCTCTGCTAATATAGGGTAGGCTAACAAGTAAGTGATTGTGATTCCGTACCTCTATCCGTCTAGGATGGGTACCTGATGAGCACATAAGCGGTCTTCTCAGGTCATACCTCTACCTCCACGAGGTAGGTTAACAAAAACAAGTGACTTGGAATACGTACCTCCATCTTACCGAGATGGGTTACTTTAGGGGACAGGACTAGACAATGCTCTGATCAGAGTCTTTCACCCTTCGGGACCAATTCGGGTCCGGTTGGCTTGCAAAAAATTACACAGTCTGCCCAGCACTGAGCCAAGGTTCTTTGCGAGGTTTATCATTACTAATAGATCCACACGCTTTCTTGGATTTTAGGCCTTTAGCCAGGTGGAAGACCACCGAGAGAATTACTAAGTCCTATACCTCTTCTCGGGTTTCGGGCATCCGATAAGGTATAGGTACCTTACTGAGGATCTTTAATTTTTTTGTTACCAAGTTTTTATTAAGCTTTAGAATAAATTATAATTTAGCAAGAGATAAGTAACCACAACACCTATTTCCAAAGTATTTATGCTCCAAGAGGTATTCTTCACCTTCCAAGCTGCCTACATACCCGTATACACGGAATCAAGACACCAATGGAATGTCTACTCGCTAACGATATGTAGTTTTATATGTACTAAGGTTGATGTAACCACTATGATGTACTAAGTTTGTTGTTGGATACTTTGATTTTGTTGTGGGTACCAAGATGGAGCACTTCATCTACTTTGATCCATGATGGTGGATATGCTAAGAGGGACTGTTCCCTTGTTCATTTATGTGGCTACAGATTGGCCCTGTGCAATGTATACAAGGGGGAAATTGTTTAGATAATGAGTGTTGCACACATTGCATAATATTGTTATATTGTATGATTTTATTTTATTATGTAATATTGCACCTAGATGAACGTGCAACATGTAAAGATTCCCATGGGATATACTCGATGAGTTATATTGTAACATTGAGATAATATTTCATGTGATTATTTAATATTGGGAAAAAGATATTAAATGTGGGGTCAATGGGTTAGGTAGCACATGGTTTATGTAATACCACTTGGTGGCTTTGTGGGACTTGCTACTATATAAACAGTCATAGGGGTAGTTGTTGGAGTGAGAAGATAGAAGGAAAAAAGGCAAGAGTCAAGCAGGACAAGGCTTGACAAGTTAGCCAAGGGAACATTTGTGAAGGTTGGAAGCATGGCATGGGATGTGTGGATTCATGCTTGCTTACATAGATTGTTCGGTTGTGGCTATGGCTTTGAAAGCTTCCATAGTTGTATTGCAATGGTATTTTTGTTGAATAATACGTAGTGATGGATGCTTTTGGAGGCTGAATTTTTCCCTCAATGAGGGTTTCCCAGGGTATATCTTGTGTCACATTTTTGTGGGTATGTTGTATATTCTCTTGCATGTGGATCTTAATTACATAGTTATTTCAAATCTATTATGGGTTATGTGGAAACAATTATATTTATTTCTTGCAAGTTTCCTTATATTTAGTCATAAATGGGACACTAGAAGACTATTTTAATATCTCTAGAGGAATTAGACAAGGAGATCCAATATCACCATTTCTATTCATCATAATGGCAAAAAAATTTGGGAGATCAATGAAGAAAGCAAATATAGAAGGCAAGATTACAGGCGTTCTAGTAGCAGAAAACATCTCTAACATCACACATCAACAATTTGCCGATGATACAATACTGTCAGGGGAAAGTACATTGGAATAAGCCCAAAATTTCAAACGAATAATACATCAATCTATGGAAACATCAGGACAAAAGGTAAATGCAGAAAATTCAGAGATCTTCTTTCTAAACACAGGATCTAAGCTGGAAAACAATATATGTAGTCTAATGAGATATCAAAAAGGCTCATTCCCATGCAAATACCTCGGTATTGAATTATAGAAAGGGGGAAGGCAAAATAAAGGATGGAGTAATATCCTAGAAAAAATAGATAACCAAATAGAAAGTTGGAAAAGAAAATGGCTAACAAAAGTTGGTAAAGTAACAAAAATTAAGGCAATGTTATCAGCAATCCCTACATATCAATAAATGTCATGCCTTCCACTATCCAAAAATATGAACAAAAGCCTAGAAGGAAAACTTAGAAATTTCATTTGGAACGAAGCAGATGACCAAAAGAAAATGGCCCTAATAAAATGGGAAAGGATTTGCAAACCAAAAGAGCTAGGGGGTCTAGGCATCAAAAAATTTAATTGGCAAAATGAAGCATTGGGAGCAAAGCTTGTTTGGCAAATATATCAAGAACGGGAGAACAAATGGGCAAAAATCCTATACAAAAAGTACTTGAATGAAACAACCAATCATCCCTTCTAAGAATGAGAAATCCACCTAAAGGATCAGAAGTATGGAACTTCATAACCAAATGTCGCCCCTTAACTAGCAAATATGTAACTTTGGACGTAGGTAGACGTGAAGAAGCTCTATTCTGGGAAGATTCATGGGACAGACTTCCCCCTATAGATAATTTGAACATTCTAACCAATGTAAAGACAACCTTAGTCAACTTATGGGGAACCAAGGTATGTAACTACAAACAATCTCGAAAGGAAAATGGGTAAGATATCTGGGAATGGGAACCTTTGGAAAATGTTAACCTAGAACCCAAAGAGAAGGAGATCTTTAAGGAAATTCTTAAACAAAGAAAGGTGAAACATAAGGATAGAAAGGGCAACCCGATCTGGGGAGCATCTAAAGATGGAAATTATAGTGTGAGGAGAGGATATAACATGATTATCCAATCGCAGAGATGGGAAGAAATAAATATACCTCTCAATTTATGCTTCGATCCAGCATGCCTACTAAAGGTCAGAATATTCCTTTGGGCAGCAATTCAAAAAAGAATTTTGACAGCACAAATTCAAAAAGATGGATTTGAGGGACCCTTGAGATGTTGCTTATGTAAACAAGACAATGAGACAACTGAACATCTCCTATACCAATGCCCCTATGACAACGAATATTGGGAGTGGCTTTGTCAAAAATTTAAATGGACATCAACATTAACTAGAGACCTGGAGACCCTCTTAACGGGCTGGCCAAAGAAAAAATCTACTAAAGTTTAGAATAAATTATGCGAGATAAGTCCATTGATACTCGTGTGGGAGATCTTGAAAGAAAGGAATAGACGCATATTCTGCGAAACAGAACTCAACACCACATCGCTCCTTAATAAAATAGAAGCAAGTATACTAGAAGTTATGAATAACCATTTAAGAGGAGCAATGAAAGAAGAAGGTACTTTTACTGAATGGGATGAAGAAATGAAATGACAATGGACCAAACTAATTAATCCACCATTAGTATATAACAAACCAAATCAAAAAACCAAAAATGAATGTAAACGGGAACCACCACCGAAAGGATGGATAAAGTTAAACTTTGATGGAGCTTCGAGGGGAAATCAACGGATAGTAGGAATTGGTTGTATTATAAGAACAGACTCGACAAATTGGATAATCAAAAGAGCCAAGCCTATGGGTATTATAACAATCAATATAGCAAAGCTAGAAGCCCTCAAGGAGGGACTTCGACTAAACTTAAAAGTAAAGAAATTGATTATAGAAGGCGATTCCCAAATCATATTCAATGTCATACGAAAAAAGAAAACACCAAACTGGGTGTTGAACTCAAAACTTGAACAAGTATTAAATCTTCTAGACCAAATCGAGGAAATTAGGATTCAAAATATCTATCGAGAAGGCAACATAGAGGGTGATCATCTTGCAAATAGGGAAGTAGATGGAGAGGATATATTAGTAAAACAAACTCAGACTCTTAGACTTAGACTTCAAATTAAATCGCTTTATCAACACATCACTTACCCTAGACTTAGCATAAAACCTTAACCGAACACTTACTTCCTTAGACTTACCACTCTAATGAACATATGCTTTAATCGAAATAAATCTAACCTATGTATTAATCTCAGCCTTGATCTCTTCTCAGAAATCAATAATCCCAATTTGAAATTTATGATTCAAAAACAAACTCCAACATACTTAAAAATTGAGGAAATCTTTCATGGTCTTGGACAATCAAAGATAAAGACAAAGACTTAATATTTTCAAATTTAATGACAGATTCGAAATTATGACTTATCTAAACCTAGCATACGAGGATGCAGCAACTATAAGATTGGAACTCACATAGATATCTGTAAAAAATTGCCCAAGAACAGTTAATCATTCATCCAAATTGCATCCCTAAACAAATCATAATGATAAGAGAATAAAGAACTGGAAATAGAACCGATCAAAACAGCATAATCCCACATTACATTAACTAAAAGGCAAAATTTATATGTAAACCCTTAATCTTCAGTGATCTTGGTTATAGCATCCAGATAAGAATTCAAATCAATTCTAGATACTTAATAACAGGACTTAATACCTATTCATTAGAGGATTACTAATCAGGTTTGTCAATGAAACGAATGAGAACTTAACTAGTTTCATTTGTTCTACACCTTATAATCTTTTAATAGTTGTCTAGAAAATCAATAGAAGTGCTAAGAAGTCTTGTTCCTTTCCTGAGTTAATTCATACTACAGAGAACTTGGTAAATACTAGGATTAACACAAATATTGTTGAGTTCCAAATGGTACTAACGCTACAAATAAGAGACAACACTATGTTAGTAGGTGGAAAAAACTTATTTCTAAAAGACCTCAAGACTATCGACATAGTCATTATGGAACATACTAAAGAAGATTCAAGAGAGACATGAAGACAAATGAACACAGTCATTATGTATGATTTTAGAAGAAGACTCTTCTGGGTTTCCCTCTGGTTATGGTGGAGGAATGCAAATATTCCGAAAATATGCAAACATGTAATAAAATTGATGTATAAAAAGACTAGGGTATGCCACTATGTGAACGGAGAAATATGTATTTAAATTTATATTTCATTCCTATAAGCTAAGGCTTCGGTCGTTTGCTGATCAAAAAATAATAATATTTTATTTTAAAAACATATAATAAAATAAATAAAAAACAATTTTCATATCGCATTCCCCAAATATCGGGAGGCCGCTTAGCGCCCTGGCTACTTTCGCAATGTCTACTGCCTTGGCAGCATTCACAACTATTGCAGCCAGGGGGGGGAAGTCACGACCCTTCCTCCAATTTTTTTTTTTTTGTTTTTTATTATTATTATTTTTATATAAAACAATAAAAACGCCCCCATTAATATATATATATATATATATATATATATATATATATATATATTTATTTATTTATTTTTAAATTACTAATAAGGGTCTGCTATGCGACTTTTTTCAGCAGGCCCTTGTTTTTATAAATGTAGATAACAATGATTTTCTCAAATCAATTACCAATTTAATACATATCTGATTCTTGAAAACAAAACCTAGCTATGTTTGTAATTCAAACGTAATTTCACAACACGATGATTTTCAATTAGATTTTCATTCACAAACGTTTCAATAACGAAGAACAATAACTACTCAAACAAGGGTTTCAAACAAAGCCATTTCTAAATCAAGATTCTCAAACAAGCATGAAGAAGACATAGGAAAGATTCGAAACAAACTACTATGATAATCTCAAGCAACATTGCTACCTCGATCTGATGCTAACCAGACGAACACTCAGAAATTGCAAGAATTCTCGTCTTCTCAAAACCCTTTCTAGAAATTTGCTCCTCCAAACCTATGTGGAGAAATAAGCTCTAATTTCTTAATAAAGAGCTTTCTACTTTAGGGATTCGCTTTTACAAACACGAAAAGCCTTTTCTTTATGATTTTAATTAATTTTAATTTCCTGTACAAAATTTTTGCATTTTGATTTTTAATTAAAATAAACTATATTTCATTTAATCTCACTTGTTTTTCTTAAATAACAAGACATTTAAAAGTATATTTATTAATTTAAATAATAATAATATGTAGAGTTTATTATAAAAATGAAACTCCTAAATTAATTATTACTAAATTGAAAAATATAATTATACCAAATTTGGAACTTTCATTAAATCTTTGAAATTTAATTCTTCTATTTAATTAATTTCTCAATTAATTAAATTTTATTTTATTTTTTTCCTTTATAAAATTTTCGTTAAATTAAATCATTTTATAATATCTTTATTTGATTTAACTATAACTGAAAATCACAACAAACCCACAAATCTAGATAAGAAAACCCATTTTTAAGACAGTATTAAATCAAGCTCAAGGGTAAAAAACTCGAATTCACGTCACTTGACAAAATCGGAAGGGTAAATAACTCAGATACTTGCCCTATTTTCTAGGAAAATTAGCTTAGGGTTACATTTTTGGACTCGAAAACCATCTCTCCTCTCTACCATTGAGATATTGCGATAGGGCACGCTCGTCCTGGCAATTCAAGGAAGTCGATGCCCGATACCTGCAATCTGCATAAAGGTCGAACATGTACATATATATATTTAAACTAAACAACTAATGGCAAGGAGTGGTGCATCATGTAAATCACGACTAGTAGGTGACTACGACTCCCTGCCTCAACCACATCACAAACGTCAAACATAAAGTAAAACATACATGTACACCATACACATGCAAGTATAGGGTAAGTAACCATAGAAAACTGCATATAAATCATCCATCTAACTATCATCATGAAACAACTAAAATCACTATATCGTTATACAAAGCATCATCATCGAAAGAATAAACATGAAGACATGAACTAATCGAGTATCAAGTAGCTCATCAAATATATTAACTGAATATGAAATAACATCCAATCCAATCAGGTAACCGAATACCACTAAATCATAAAACATAACCATAAATTTGGCCTAAAAGATGCATGAATAGTAAACTAAGGGTAGGCACTACATCCACCCCCCCAGACATAGGCTTACTCCTGGAAGCCTACAAGAAAGATGAAACTCAAGCACTCAACGTGCAAGTCCCATTGGACCCTTTACACCTATAGGAGGATAAGACTCCACTGAAAAGACCCTATGCGATCTACCCATATCTCCAACCGTGGGTTCTGAAATTGTAGGTCTCTGATCCGAGAACTGTGGTTTCCGTTGAGAACAATCGGATGACTTATGCCCACATTGTCCCCATGAAAAACATTCAATCAAAACTCCTCTACATTCTAGGTGCACTGGACTATTGAAAGCTACCCCCACTACCAAAAGAATGTGTACTCTGTGTTGGTTGGTCATACTAGTTGTTGGTTCCCAAAACCACAGATTGGAAATCCAAGAGCTTGCCTCTTGTCCGATAGGACTTCTCAACTAGTTCTGGCCAACGAACGGGAATACTTCTTGTTTCCCTTGCACTTCGGGCTCCGCTACATTCAGGCGGGTTAACCTTCACCTCAAATGCCGATTGTCTGTTTCAAGGATTTTCTATAGCGAATTTAAACTTCTAGAGTTCTTTGGCTAGCAAGGTCCTCGAACTCGATGAAACTGAAACTAGATGCTAAGTTTTTTGAATTGAATAAATTGTAAATATTTGTAAATAATGGATTTGATGTTTGTACAACGAATATATAGATTTTCTAACTTCAATAATAAAAAGACCAGTGCCTCTGCTCATTCGGGCAATATAGTCAACTTCAATGCACTTTCACATACAACTTTATAATGTTTAACAGATTTATATTGCCAACAACTAAATAATCAAGATGCAACAAATCAAATATTTATGCAATTTTAAATTAGTCCAAATTGAATTTTAACTCA
The DNA here is from genome assembly GCA_028749045.1 of Cupressus sempervirens. Taxonomy (NCBI): domain Eukaryota; kingdom Viridiplantae; phylum Streptophyta; class Pinopsida; order Cupressales; family Cupressaceae; genus Cupressus; species Cupressus sempervirens. The sequence continues at coordinate 77,070,214 of CM053787.1, forward strand.
TTTGGAGACAAACTGGACACAAATATGGAAACAATTAAATATTTCACAGTATCTGTGATGATCAAATTTAAATGTTAAATGACCATGTCCACTTATCCGATATTTAATTTGTATACAAAATTCCAGAAGATAATTACAAGGGATGATTCACTTGCAGTTTAAATCTTCATGCTTTTTAAAAATAATCAAAACACATTTTATTTTATTATTAAAATAAAATAATGGAATTTTTATTACAAAGCCATATTGAGCCCTTATTCCTCATTACAAAAATATATAAATATAAAATGCTTCTTTTTTATCGAATAAGTCTTGTTGCTTCTGAATGTCCTTTGTTTTCAACTTCTAACCTTATTTATATCTTCTTTATGTCTCAAGATGTGACTTTTCAAATGAAAAGTCATATACCTTTCTATAGCAATAACATCTTTTAATTTTAATCACCCCTTCAAAGAACCTAATCTTTAAAATTGTAATTTATGAATTGTAATATAATCCAAATCTGCCTAGAGCACATAATCATCTTTCTAAACATATTGTATTGATTGAATAAGTGATTATAAAAAATCTTCCATGAGATGACTAGGATATAGATATAGCATTTTATTCATCTCGTGTTTCTCAACAGCAAGGTTTTTTTGCGTTGTTTGGTTCTATTTATTATGTAGTCAAGCATCTTATTCATCGCCTTAATCTGCTTTTCATACTGACAACATCTTTGGGTGAATAATTCCAACTATAGATTGCTGGACATGCTTCTTCTATCTTGCCTTGCTTGGACGGCAATCACTACTTCTGAATCAATTATGAAAACTCCATATTTATTTTCCAAACTCAACTCTCCTCTGTATTTTACTAGTCTTTTGTATGTTATCAGATCTATCAATATTTTGTATTTTGTATTCCATGGCTTCTTTACAATGTTCAAATTTACACCAAGTTCCTCCCGACAAGTCTTAGTTAATTTTCCAAAACTGCACTCTCATATGTAGTAGGCTTCTGAAGATCGAAATCCACATGCTCACAAATAAGAACATGCTTGTCAGATGCTATATGGTGGCTGGGATTCCTCTTCTCATCGCCACATGAACCAAAAATCATGCCCAACGGGAAACCAAACATTTGAAGTTATTCTAGACAACTTTGTGCCATTAACATTTGTTACACTACGAATGCATCCTACGTTCTATCCAAGGCCAGGGAGTGCTCTTGTTCGATGGCGAAACTAATGCCTTTTCTCTCTCTCCTTTCCCGATGGAAGCTTATATCGAACACAAGGTCATAAGATTAACCTGTGCCTGACAAGCAGTTCTGTTACAACACAAGTTACAAGACAAGCCATGGCCGCTATCAGAAACTTTGCAGGGAGTATCTTTAAAGGACAGAGGAAAGGCCATAAGACTGAATCAACCCAGCATATGAAAAAAAGCAAAAGACATCTTCTTTATTCTCTAATTTGATGCTTCCATATCCCTTTTTTCTTTCCTTTTCCTACTCCATATGTCTGTATCAAACTGTAGGTATGACTCGGCAATTACCCGATACCCCTAAATAGTGATATAGATTGGCAGTGCTAAGAATATGCTATTGCAAGCTTTTCTTCTATTAATGCTTATGTAGTCTCCTTCTCATTCGATGATGATTCATCCTCCCTCATTCCCTATACTATATTATTTCCATCATTCATACAAAAACCTTATTTGGCATAGGATTTGGGACTCTAAATTTTGTCAAATTTTAGAGTTCCATCACTAGTTCCGCCTATTGAGCTAAGAGTATTGAGAATCCCTAGAATGTGAACCATCGCCTCCACTCTGTGCTGGAGGATAAGATCCTCCCTACTACTATTATTGTTGATTGCCTCCAGAAGGAGGCCTCATATTACTACATGTTTCCTGGTTTTGTGTGCCCTTGGACCCAGATGGTGCATGTCCACTAGCAAGTGCACTCACAAAACCACCATATCCTAAAACGACATTCTACTGTACAAGAATAGCCTGATGAACTGCGTCCTTAAGGGCTTTAGGCTATAAAACCTTCACACCCCAATGAAACGGTTGTTCAAACCCCGAATGGAGTGTTTTACCATCAGCGGTGAACTGTCATTGATTCTTGCATAAGGCATGAGCTCATAAAACTTTCGCTCATACTCCATCATGGTCATGGTAAACTATCTCAGATTATCAAATTTATCTACCCTCTGCTGGTGCCACTCCTCTGATAGGAATCGATCACGGAAGTTTTCAAAAAATAACTCTCAAGTTGGTAAACTATCTCAGATTATGAAATTCATCTACCCTCTGCTGGTGCCACTCCTCCAGTAGGAATCGATCATGGGAGTTTTCAAAAAACAACTCCCAAGTAACAGTGTTCATATCCACATGTAGTTTCTTTTCTTTAATCTTCCACCATGTAGCCGCAAAGACTTCCTAGTGTGTGATGGCATATCTTGCTTTGACATTGGAGTCGAAGTCTTGCATCATAAAACATTTGTACTACACAATTATCATATCATGTACCTACTTCGATGAAAGGTTTGATCTTGGACCGTTGTAGGTTCCTCATCTGAGCGGCCTTAGCCGACCTCTGTCTATCACCGTGCAGATCTCCCCAAGGACTCCTAGATTCCCGTCTCTCATCGTTCCAGTATGACATGATTCCTCCTAATCAGCACCCTTTAAAGGAGGTAGGCGCTCTAGAATAATCCTCATCATCTGCCTCATATTAGCCTCCTCTGAGTCAGCATGCTCTTCTCTATGGCTCTCTTCCCTAATCTCTTCTAGAACAGGACTCTCTATAAGTCGAATGAGGGCTATCATGTCCACCTCTCCCATGACCTCTACCTCGGCCTGTGCTACGACCTCTAACAACTGATCTACTCTTAGACACCATTCTCCTACAATACCCAAGCAAGAACAAAAAAAATCCCAAAAGATCAACAAAGGCATGCTCCCTTAAAGCACAATCGTAAGAAAACATGTTTTGAAAACCAATTAAGAGTTATTCCAGTTTTGCCTTTTTCTATGTTTAAGTATTTGAGTCTGAAGTTCAAGGTGTTCGTGTTGAAATAAATACATATAGTTGTTTAAGTTTTGTTTAAGCTAACTAGTTGTCATCTAGCAACATTCCAATATACCCATAGCTCCCAATGTAGAAACTCAGGCTCTAATACCAAATGTAACACCCCGCCATGGAACCCTTAAGGGATATAATCTATTTATGTGTTGTTTATATGTTTGTGACTTATTGTTTCCACTATATTATCTCTTGTTTTAATCTTTTTAAAGAAAAATGTTTGGCAAACTTAATGACATTTTAGGTTAATTTCTTTTGGGTTCCCTAGTGACGCGTTACACTAGGTCACCTTCTTTGCGGTTCACTCGGCCTTACACTAGTCAAGTTGTATCAGAGCAAAGGTTTAATCTAGTGAGTGATTTATTGCTTTCGGTTTTCGAAGATCTTGGAAAATGCCTCTTAAGAAGATTGGACCCTAGGGCGATTGCAAATCTCTATGATGTTGTGGAGACTAAGATTTTAGAGAAGGTCAGATCAGATTTCAAATCTGATATGGTCACTAAGATCATGAGAGCTATAGCTGGTGTACCGAGGAACGTGGGTACGAAAGATCGATATAAGGAAGTTGTTGAAGACTTTGAGGTTGTTGGATCTAGTGGTGAGGATAGGACAGATCAAATGGAGACATTTGTGGAAGACAGAACTGGTCGGGTGGATAGATTTGAAGCTCGGTTGAAAATGAAGCATAAGATGGATGTTTCTAATTTCTTAGGTACTTTGAATCATGAAGACCTGATTAATTGGATTGGTGAGTTGGAAGACTACTTTGAATTAAAAGTTATTGGTGATCAACTCAGAATGAGGTTGGAACAAACTAACTTGAAAGGACATGTTGCCTTATGGTGGAAAGAATTCCAGAGAGAGATAAGAAGAAGGTGAATTGAAAATCACTAGGTGGAGATTGATAGTGACAAAATTGAAGGCTAAGTTCATTCCTGTTGATTATGAACTTGAGTTGGTTAAGAGTTTGCAGAATCTGAAATAGAAGGATATGACTATGAAGGATTATACCAAGGACTTTTACAAGCTAACTATTTGGTCTGGACATAGAGAACTTTCTAAGGAAAAGGTGGCTAGGTATATTAATGGTTTAAGATTCAATATTCAAGATGAGATTGGCATGTTGAACATTGATTCAGTTAAGGGTGCTTATTAGTATGCTCTAAAGGCAAAAGATAAGTTGAAGAGAAGAAATCAAGGTAATACCCAAGGGAAGGAGAAGCAAGATCATTCGGTGAAAGATAAATCGATTGTTGAACATGAACCAAAACTTGTTGAACAAAGGAAAAGAACAAGTAGAGGTGCATTTAAGGGTAACTGGTTCAAATGTGTTGAAGAGAGACAGGTCGTTCGATTGTCCTAATGATGTTAGAAAGGTCGGTGATAGAAGAGTTGCTATGGTAAATGATAATGAGGACTTGGTAAATGAGATTGAGGTGGAAGATAACTTGTTGGCTCGGCGAGTATAGTTTGGTAAGGTGGTGTTGGAACCTTGTCATGGGAGGAATTCGTTCAGGACTCTACGCAAGTTTGGAAGTAAATGTTGGAATGTGGTCGTGGATAGTGGTAACACTGATAACCTAGTTGTTGAGGAGATGGTTCAAAAACTTGGTTTAAAGAGAGTGATACATCCTTGTCCTTATAGGATCAATTGGTCGCAAGATATACATGCTTTGGAAGTAAGGAAGCAGTGTCTTGTGGATTTTCAAATTGGACAATATGTTGATTAAGTCTTGTGTGATATTATGGACATGAGTAGTTGTCTCATATTACTTGGTAGACCTTGACAGTATGATTGCAAGGCAATGCATGATTGTTTCAAGAATGTATTTACTGTTGAGAAGGATGGCAAGAAGTTTTCCTTGATTCCTTTGCAAAATGCAGAACTCGATGGGAGGAACCTGAGTTTTGGTAGGCGAGTTGAGTTGAAGGATTTAGAAAGGGGTAGAGATTAGCGTGGAAAACAAACCTTTGGTACGGTGAGGTGTAAGGAGTTGTCTGTGGCAAGAAAAGATTTGCATAAATGGAACAAGCGAAAGAGTATACAAGTTGATGTCTTGGAAGATATCTGCGTGAAGAACTAGTTCAAAGTTTATCTATTGAATCCTGGAAGATGTTCTTCTAGTTGTTCAGAAAATCTTTTCGCACCTAGGGTGTCTAATGCAGGAGTATCCTGGGGTAGTCAGCAATCGTATATTGTGAAGTGGTTTTGACCTTGAAGTTGGGGGACTTGGTCGAAAGGAGGTGATGCTCGATCACTAATGAGGTACTTCTTGGTTGTAGTTTTGCCCAAGGGACAAGGTGTTTGAAGGAACTCGGTGATGCTTGTGGAGATCGGTTGATGATCTACTCGGTGGAACTAATGCTCGATGATGCTTGTGGGAGCTCGATGGACGTTCTTGCTAGGTTTGCTCAGTGTATTCTTCGCGCATTCAGTGGTTGCTACTGATACTTGGGAGTTTAGCTCCCCGACTAGGTGTTCTTGGAGATTTGATCAACCGACTTGGTGCATTTAATATGTGTTGTGTGTGATCGTGATGTGGCTCGATCGTGGGATGTGTGAGGACCTATTTGTAGTCTAGCTTATTTCTCCTATTTGCATTTAATGATTGTTGTCAGCGGACTAAGGCATGTAATGTTTATTTGTGTTCTAGATGATTCTATTTGCAGCAAGATGACTTGTGGTCATGCCAATATAAAAGGAAGGGTTGGGTAAACTTGTAGGCAGTCAAGGCCTTAAGAGGCAGAGATTCAATTAGGAATCTGGAGTTGCAAATTGAGAGCAAACCTAATAGCTGAGTGTTCGCTTAGGAAACAAGAAGGTTGCTTGGTGGCTTGCGAGCACAAGTTTAGATCTTGCTTGATGTTTCTACCACATTGTTGTGCTGTTACAAATCTGGGCTAGCTAGGGTTGGTTTCGATCTTGCGAGGTCTTGAAGAACTATTACTATAATTGCTTTTGTATTTGGCTGCAAGCAAGAAAGCCTTAGACTCTGGCACACTGCATGTAATCAGTTGGTTATTAATAAGAGAATTGAATTTTCTATCAAATCATGTATATTGTGTTTTGTTTCCGCTGTGTGGTTTTTTGTTGGGGGATAGATCACCTCCTTTGGGGTTCACTCGGCCTTGCACTGCGTCAGTAAGAGCTTAGAAGAGGTAAGCTTAAACATTGTGATGGAGATAATGAAAAGGAAACATGATGCTAGTGGTGAATCTACATTGAAGTATGTGGGATTGGAAGTGCTTTTGAAGGTCTGAATAAATATGCTACAACAACAGTAGATGCTGACAAGAAAAGATGGGGAACATATTGTCCTAGAATGGAGCCTTCTTCTCTTTCAGAATATGATACATGTCTTGGAGATCTTTATAATGTGGTCTCGATGCAAGACAATGAGGTGAAAATTTTAAATAAGGAGACCTTGGAGCATCACATAACCTTGTCAAGTACAGAACCTACAAGCGCAACACATATGTGTATAGCTCGTTTTTTATGCAATATAGGGAAGCAACCATCAGCAAAGACCAGTTATATTTATATATAGGATATATGAGTTGGCAGACAATTGCACAAAACTACTGGAACACACAAAAAGGATTCGATCAATGAGAATGGTTGGAAACAGTATAACTACTGAAAGCAATAACTGGACCACCGGATTATGGTCTATTTCTTCTGGAACCTATGATGCTATACTAGCATACCATGCTAGTCCAGTCACTTTTGCTGAATACTCGAGTTTCTGCAAAGGGATAATCACTGATTCAACAAACCTTTGAAATCTGGAAATGATTGAAGTACTTTTGGACATATTCATGATGGTGACACTCTACATAACATATTAACAAAGAAATGGCATGCATCTAAGACGAACTCATATATGCATGAGGATATTCAATTCATTGTAATAAGCGTTGGAAAGTCACGACATAAAATCAGAAATATGTGTTTGAAGTGTTAAAGAATGCATGGATCCAATTGAAGAGAAGATAAAGTCCTTTCCAGAATTATTGTGGACAATGTTCCTTTTGATTGGTATGAAGACGAACAGCATCACCAAGCAGCTTAGAAAAGGACCATCTCAGTGGTTTCTTTTCTCGAAGCAGTAACATCAAAAAGATAGAGCCTGTGATGCTTTGGGAGGAGAAACAATACGCACATCTGAGGATATGATCATACACAAGCAATTATGTGCTAACGTGGAATTCTGAACCTTATTGGCATGCATGAAACAAGGAATTGAATCGAATCCGGATTAAATCAGGGCTTTCATATTTGATAAAACTGCTCATCATTATTTGATAGACTATGTCTAACGATAAAAAAAAATTTCGCAGGTATGAATAAACGCATTGGGGGTGGTATTAAGGACATCTTTGTGTTATGTCGAATAACAATTAAAAGCAGCAGCACCTTTGTATTGCCACGATGAAGTTATTTGTGTTGGCATCACCGAATATTTGGTTTATAAGATGAACGGATTTTGCAGATTTAATCCAATCACGAGAAGGTGGATGATTAGAGGATACATGTGGACATCAGCACCCTCGAAAACATGTCTACGAGGAAAAGGCGAATCCAGGAGGATGTTTTATTAGCATCAACAAGATGCCCCTGTTCGACTTATATAATCCAATTCACAACCAGTGATTATGAGAAGTTTATATTTTAAATAAATATTCAAAATGTTTGAAAGGAGTTAGTGATTAGTTTTTAGTTATGAAGGGTTGCATTGTTTTGAGGAGAGTATAGCGCCTCTCCGTTGTCTGTAAATACAAGATGTAAAAACCAAACAAGACTTACAATTTGATACACTTCCAAAAGTCTTTTTTTGCTTACGATATACAATATTTTAATTACTAGCATTATTAAATTTCTATGCACTTGTGATATATGCATCTATCATTGCCAAAGATCGGATAATTGAACCAAGCTGGTGGATTTTGAAGTATTGGCAAATATTTCGATGTGTTGTTTGGAGTTGAATTGCAACGAATAGAGCATCATCACTAAGTGTCTTCAATGCAATTTTATCTCTGGCTAAAATCAGTAAGAGATTTTATTTTATTTTAAAGCTTTAAAATCATAATATTATATAGTTCGTCCTTTGTAATCAGTTTTTATCTTCTGTAAATAATTTATTATCAGGATAAGTGGATTGAATCAATTACAGCCGTTCGAACTTGATAATCACAAATATCATGAAATACTAAATTTGTTTCCATATTTGTGTCTATCCTATCTCCATAAGAGTTAAGAGCATTATAGACTAGTTTGAATATGCATAAGTACAATTGATTCGTCGCATCTTGGTAATTAAATTGTTTATAGATTCAATATATTAGACTTCATAAAGTTGTACATGAAAACTTGTACTATTGACTCTATCGCCTCCTTTGGATTCTAACACTGGTCATTAATTTGCTCATAGTTTCTAACCCATATGCTGACAACAATTCCGTATCTTTCCTTTGAAAGTTTGATATATCTATTTGTTTTAGTAATTCATAATATCTTTTCATCCCAAACATTCTAAAATTTATTTACTCGTTAACTTTGTTCTTATTTTCAGCATTCACAAGTTTAAAGTAATCACATTTCGAAGTTATCACTCAAGATTATACTTCTTTGAGCAACCTAGAAGTTTCCTAATTCTCTTGCCATTTTGGTAGACTCTCGGTGCATTTAATCTATCTGCTTTATATAATCTTGGGCTCGAGTGATTTGTTCAGGATCAGGTGCACCTGCCTTGGCCTTGCAAAGCTAGAAGTGCAGAAGACTCAAATCAAATTGATCAATCTTGTCAAATTGGCCTTAACCAGTTGGATATCCCGGCATCAAGTTGGCAAGACTCGTAGAATTCTAATCTGTGGTTTTGGGAACCAACACATCCTTCTATGCTTGTATTTTTATATGTGAATCCCCCTCTAGTCTGGGTGACATCCTCTCTCGATACATGGGTATTTACAGGTCTTTTTAAACTGCACTTTTGGAGTGGGTTGTTGAGGTTTTAAATCTGCATCTAGTTGATTATTTGTTCAATGTATATTTTGTTTTGGTTGAAGTTAAAAAGACCATGTTAATGGTGTAAGCTCTTTGGAGATAATGCTCAATATCAATGAAGACTGATTGGATTAAAGCTGACAAACATTTCGAGGAATCTTAATTTCAGGTCTGCACCCCGATTTCATTTCATTTCGGATTTAAAGAATGAGACTTTGTGAACATTTAATAGAATTTTTGACTAAATGATTCTTGTTTTATTCATCTTTCAATTTTTTGAATTCTATGTTCCACCTTATTGGAAAGTGAAATCTGACAAAGGCAACTACCAAATAACAAAAATTTTCTGCATCCTATCTTCTTCTGTTAAAACAAACTCCAAAAAAAAGAAGGTAAACATTTCCAACATTTTCCTATCAAGAACTCCTTATACTCGTCATAAGCTGCATGACATTACTTGTGATGGTATGACACCTCCATAAGTGACTCCCAAAAATGTTGTGGCATCTCTAGTGGAATATATGGCAGGCTTCGACAACTATGAAAAGTCAAAGGGTGTTGTACCAACAAATGTATGGACTTTCAACGCCTTCAATAAAATACACCCACCTGCCTTGTGATATTTGCAAGTGTAGTGCCTTCTCTTCATGAGCACCAAAATGGTGTGGTTGGGCTTCAATCCCAAGCAATATTATAATCTGAATTTTATATTGCTTTCACCTAGCACATATAGCACTGCAATTATTTGAATTTACGTTCACTTCACACACATCATCTGACAAATTTATTGTTTTCTGGCGAATCCAAATATTTTTGCACTAAAGAGTAATGAATTGACCAGATGTGAATCCTGTGTAGATCCACTGAAATGGTAGATGTAATAAATTTGAATTATTTTATATATTTATTTCCTCATTAGATACAAATGTGAAGCAACCATGAATTTGGCTAGGAAGAAATCTTTCATCTCCGCAGCCAAGTAAATGCATACTTTTCATCCTAAGGCTTGAAGTTGAATTTGCAGCTAAACTTTGCAAATTAGAGGGGAAAAAATGACCGAGATGTCTAATTTTTCTTTTCCTCTTCGTTTTACACCTAGCCTCTGATTTTATAAATTACACAAAGTGTGATAGAAATATTGTCATTGATGTCAAAGGATTGAAGATGACATTGTCATTGATTTAATAAAGACATTCACAATGAGTGTCAACTAGCAAGAATACAAACACCCAGACAATATGTGATAGAGAATGTATTGAAGATGTTATAAATAAGAAATGCTCTCATGAAGAACAAAGATCATGAACAATCAAATACACTTAGTGAAATAGATATTAATAATGTGCATAAGGAGTATATAAAGGTTGCAGTGAAAGGATCGGCATTCAAAGTCTATACTAAAAGTCTGCCAAAGAATACAAACACCAAGACAATATGTGATAGAGAATGTATTGAAGATGTTATAAATAAGAAATGCTCTCATGAAGAACAAAGATCATGAACAATCAAATACACTTAGTGAAATAGATTTAATAATGTGCATAAGTAGTATATAAAGGTTGCAGTCAAAGGATCGGCATTCAAAGTCTATACTAGAAGTCTGCCAAAGATAAAGAAAAAGAGGAATAATTACATAAGGGATTTCTGTAACAAGCAGCCAGTTATCTATTGGGACTTCTGTGATACTAACATTGACTGGGCAGTAATAAATGATGCAGCAATTCCAGAGACAAAGTAATTACAGAGACGCAGCATATATTGTTTTTTAAGGATGTTAATATACGTGCTTAATGAAAAAAGTTTGAAGCAAATAAGCAGTGATATTATGATAAGTGATTACAGAGATAAAGCATGTTATTGCATTCTAAGGATGTAAATATCCGTGCTTAATGAAATAAGTTTGATGCAAGTAAGAAGCTATATTATGAGATATGTATGCAGTTTTTTTTCATCAAAGAAAGAAGAAATAATTAAAGGATGAGTTAATAATCTACTATGGTAGTCCAAGCATAAACAGAAAGCCAAGTCAATAAAGTTCAAAGAGCAGTGATTATAATTCAAAAACCAGCCATGTCAACTTGATTACATTTGTCAAAAATTTAGTCTAAAAACATCAAAAAACCATTAAAGAAATTATGGAGAGCAGGTCAAATAGCAATGATAATCGTATTTACCTGTATGCTTGACCAATGACTTTAAGACAAATAATTGGTATTTTCGATTTGCATACGTAAAAAACAACGATTATATGATGGAGAACTACAACGACTACTTTAAAAAATAATTATATTGATCAGTGATTCATAAGGTTAAGAAGTGCCATTTCATATAGTTAGCAATAAACAAAAGAAATTTATTTTGTACGTGGTGCTGTCTATAAGGCAGGCAGTGATTTATAAAATGTCCAATAATAGACGAAATCTATTTTGCTTTTTTCAAAAGAAAGACAAACATTTATTTGTATTATCCTTAAGACAAGCAAGCATAATGAAAAGATAGAAATAAGAGATGCAGATTCTGTACATGGCGCTTAAAGTGATTAATGTTTGCAAATGCCATGGTATGAATTATAAACCAAAAAGTGCAACTTTTTTAAGGGGAGGCTTCTCTTCATCAGATATGTGAAATATAAAATCATAAGACAAGAATGGTTTAAAATATGAGGGTGTAAAATGAGTGTGAGTGGTGTGGGTAATAAAGAATATATAAATATGTATATTCAGTTTTTTCAATAATCTGCTATATATATATATATATATATAAAGCAGAACTATAAAAGGAGAGTGTGTGAGATAAAATGATGCATAAGTCAAGATAAGATCTAGAACAGAAAATATGAATGGCATTTAAGGCTTATATTAAAGGGAGTTGTGTCAAATTCATATAAAGATTATATTGAATATTTGTATGGACATATGCTCGTGAAATTATTTATAGCAGATCTTTGAGGTGGTATTTATGCAGATCTACAAAAAGAATAAGAGAACAATTATGCATTCATCGTTAGAGGATTGGCTGCAAATTAAATATAGGATTTGTTAGAAGCTTCATGACCAGATTTGAAAGAGTATAGGCAGATCTGTGAGGAAGATTTCATGTGATCAGGGCAGATTAGAGGAGGAAACATAATCAGATTTGTGGAGCAAAACAGTATCCATCATTGGTTGCAGAAGCAACATTATTTAGTTGGAAATTTGAATAAGAGGTTGATGTCATTCACAAAGTGGGGGTCAGTGCTTCCAGTGGGTTGGTGCCTACAGATTGTGGGAGTCGGCTTCTAGGTTTGGTGCTCATAAACAGAGGTTAGTGCCTACAAACATTGTAAAAGAACAAGATTAATAAAAGCAATTATTTGCTATGTTTTCCTCCCTCATTAGATTTCCATGTAAACATTGATGCTATCATGCTCTCATGTGCATCATTGTCAATTTCAGAAGTTGATGCTATTGTGATGAATAAAGTCTAAGTTGCCATATTTGTCCTCCCAAGCCAGTAGTCGGGAGTCAGTTCACTGGGAACTCGAAGTCGGATCAAAATTGAATCAAAGTCGTCTGCAGACTCTGTAGTTCAGTGGAAAGTCTTCGACAGGGACACTGGACGACTTTGGACAGAATGAATTGCGAATTTTCATCAGCCTTCATGAGCCCGGAAAGACTTCGCAGTGACTAGGCAATGACTTTCATTCACAGGCTGAAAAGTCTTATTAAAACAATGTTTTATATTAAAAAAATTAACTTTTTAAAAGTTTCTTTGCACACAACAACTCACCTAAATGACAAACACGCTAAACTTTTAATTGCACAAGACAACTCACCTAAACGACAAACCTAAACACCAATGTTTTGTAACTTGTTTGCACACAACAGTGCTGGGGAAATTCCACAGTCGCACAACTTTGGGAAACATTGACACTGGGAAACATTCTAGCCCCTGGATTTGGCAACAGCAGGCATTACAGTCTACAAATAAAACAACAATATTCATTACACTGATTACAATCTACTAAAAACTCAAAACGACAATATTCTTCAGAGAATCAAAACAGCGAAGGCAACAACAACTTTGGTGAATTCTAAATTTTAAAACTGCCACTTTCTCCAACTATAACTGCAGTAGTGCTACCATTCTCTCATTTTGTTTGTTACAAAAAATGAAACATCTGTTCTTTAGTAAGCCCTGATGCTGATGGCACTATTTGTTCTTTTAATCTGTACCAGCATAATGATGATTATTTGTTTGATGACTTTTAATAATATTTGATCACATGTGACCGATTAGTAATATTGACATTGTTCTTTTTCAACTGAAACATTGATATGGTGGTGATTTTGAGGTATTGTTATGTCATTCAAACTAAATCATTAATATATGTGGTGGTGTGTTTTGCAAAGTTGATTTAATATTAGCATAGTGGTGTATGAACTTAATTGCTGCAGCATATTTTTTAAATCTATATAATTTTATTTTTATTTATTTTATAATTTACTCACAAACTGAAAACGAACCCGAACCCTAACCCAGCCCAAAAATAATTAACCGAATCTCAAACCCACATCCTAAGTGGCAACTTAGGATAAAGTTTAAATTGATAGAATTCATTGTTACACTAGTTCAACCTGCACCCCCCACCTTCGCCCCGAACTGTGTGCTCTTCAAAGTGACATTTGTTACCCTTGAAACGTGGCTTTTCCGTAAAAGCTCATCTTTTAAATAAAATATTTAATTAGTCTAACATTCCCAAAAATGGCAACATTAGACAATTAAAACTCAAATAATTCAACTAAAGGCATTATTACAAATATTCTTCAATCTAATATTTTAGTTTCCAGGCTCCACAAATGCAGCATTTTTAAATTCTAGTTTAAAACAAAGTTAATAATACATGAAATGCATTTGAGTAGATAGAGAGTTTAGGTAGAATTCATTTCATCACAAAACACAACATAGTTCCTATGTTCCATTATTTATTTAATGATGATAAATCGTACATATCACTTACCTCACCAACAAAGGCACCAACGTGTGAATTATCCTTAAACGCAGCATTCGGCATATGAATTACCAAGTGACGAGAAAATTTTTCTGGACAGTGAAACAATGTAAGATACATAATCACATTTTTTATTAAACTAATAATATAGCTGTAAAGTAGCTTCCTATTCTTTAAATGTGTTTGTTTGGGTAAAAGTAAAAATGAAAAAAAAACTTAATGGGTTGTTTGTACCAAATCCAACATATGTATAACCAAGACTCAATGATATGCATGCATTGTAAACTTAGTTCGTGTCAATGACATAATATAACCCATATAGTACCAATTTTCCTTCTTATTCATTCAGTCATTTGCTAACGAACTTCACGTTCACTAAATTATTCGCTAGAAATCAACTTGTCCCAATACACATCTCAAGGCATGAAATGCTGCAAAAGTGCCAAGAAGATATACAGCATTCAAGGATTTTATTTTCTTCTAATTAAATAAATATCACACAACTGACAAAACTATGCAACTCAGTCTATCTACAAGTTGTTTTTTTCAATAAGTAATATCCTATACTCATTATTCCTCTAAAGTTCCAAGGAAAAGGACAAAGTGGCAAATTAAGAAAAGCAATGAAACATTTTGGAACATGTGCATAATGTTGACGGAGTAATAAAAAATCAATCAATTATATTATTTAGGAATTCATATTCTAAAATATTAAATTCTATGACTTGAGAAAAAAACCTGTTGTTGATGAATCAAGCTCTACTGTCCAGTCAGTTTCAAAATTATAACTGTATATGTCAAGCATAGTGTCGGAGATAACTGATAACAATAAATCCACCATTTCCACTCCATCAGCATTTATGTTTACACTACGATTAAATTCCAGATCAAAATATAGATGGCAAGGAGAACCCTGCACAATCAATATAACACAAATTGTTAATATGCATAATTTAAAAGAAAATCTTAATGCAGCCAATTATGTACAAGAACCTTGCTTACCAAAGATGATTCCTTAACTAGTGCTTGTGTAAACTATGCAAAATTAGAAGAAAAACAAAATGTCCCCATCATTAATTAGCATAGTAACATGGAGCCGTGTTCCCCCCATTTTGCTCCACGTCTCGGAGACAATGACGCCCCAAGGTCTTGGGGACTTCGTCCCCCATCCCCAATGGTGGCATCAGATTTCGCCACCCTCGTTGAGGACGGGGCGACATCCCAGTGTTGATTATTTTGCTGATTCGATTATTTATGTTCAAAGTTCGATGTTCCAATTCAATGCATTGTTCAAGTATTTACTCTTTTACATCGTTATATCTTATATTACAATACATCTTTTCATAACTAGCATTTTAAGTACCATATGTATAGTTTATACAACCCCCCTTGTCCCCCACCACCGTCTCCTTGCCATCCTCTCTCATCCCAAAATTAAGGCCCCTTTATCCCTTGTTCCAAAAACTTGTCCCCATCTTCCAATTTTCTCCTGTCCCACAAGCCAGTGTAACTATGTCTAGTTGTTGGAACTTGGAAGAGATGGTTAGGATAAACAAGTAAATAAAAAAGGAAAAGGGAAAAAACGACAAGGAATCCTTCGTATAGAAAGTGAAACTAACTGTAGATTAAATATCTACTGAAAATTGAAATAGCTTAATAGTGCAGAAGCATCGTTGGGTTCATGACAATCTTCCATCAACCAACAATATTTCATTTCAAATTGTTCTTGATTTGTCAGTTTCAATGTTTTTTGTTGCTTTCCTTTGATTTCGCTTAGTTGTTGCAAACCTCATGGCACATTCTAGAACACGTGTTTTACCTTTGTCAAGGTTTGCACATCAATTTGATCATTTGCAGTGGAAGATGTCTTAGAGTTTGTCTCGATGTTTAATACCTAAGTTGGTGATTTTTTATCATGGGAAGCAATTCCATGATTCGCAAAGCTTCGTGGCTCATCGTTCAATGTTCCTATGCTCGTGATTGGCATATCTATGAGCTCATGCTTCTTGTTAGATTGTGTTGGTTCATTTCTTCCAAATTGAGGTCCTCGTCTGGATTTTGGTATTATGTTTTTCTAACGTTGAAAAAGGTGATCTTCTTGGCCAATGTGTTTCTTGTGAAGGCTCTATTAATATTAAGGCATTTGATCTTTGCTAAGTATTCGGTTATAAGGATAACCTGTAGAAGGTTGGCATTAAGGGTTAGATATGGATTTATGTTTGTAAATCAGGCATGTATGCCTGGAATGTAAGTCTGCACGTGGGTATTCATGTCTGCTAGCTAATTGTATGTAAATTTAATGAATCTGTGTCAATGTGAGCATTTGATTTTGCATGTTCCCAGTTCCTTGTTGTTCTTGTTGCTGAAAGTTTCTGAAGTGTGACTTGGGTTGCACTGTTTGGACAATCCTCTTTGAGAATCTTCTTATTGTGATTGCATCAGATGGTATCATAGCAAAAAAAAAATCTTGTGTTGATAGATCTTTCTTCTTCAGCTTGTGACTCCCTAGAAATCTTTGATGTAGGGTGGCAAAGCAAGGATCTAACTCGTCATTGCAAAGGACTTACACAAGATGGATCAAAGAGGAATTGTTTATGGTAGTGGACCTTAAATAGGTTGTTGAGGTATCCCATGGTTAAAAAGATCGTCGATTTGAGGCACATTGTGTGTTCAATAGATCAATAAGTGAGAGGCAATTGAAACCTTGTAGTCAAATTGCCGAGCTGAGGCAATTGCACCTAAGTGTAGGGAGACATGTTGCCGAGAAGAATGAATCTTAGGAGGATAGAGCATATGATGGAAGACTTTAAAAATTAGGTGAATGAGATCCATAATGCATTAATTAGTTTACAAAGTGTTCCAAAAACAAAGGATGAATATAAAGATGCTACATAAGATCTAGAAACTGGAGGGACCGAGTTACCAACAAATGAAGAGAGATTGTTCATGGCAATGACACAAGTCAATAAAAAATGATAGAATGGAGGTTTCTAACTTTTATGGCTCCTTGATGGACCAAATAGGAGTGTTGGAAGACTACTTTGACCTTGAAGATATTAGAGATACACAAAAGGTAAGCTTAGAATAAACTAAGTTGAAAGGATATGTTGCTTTATGGTACAAAGAGTTGCAAAAAGACAGAGAAGAAAATGGTGAAACAAAAACAAGGCAAATGGTTGCGAGACTTGAGGCTAAATTCGTTCAAGAAAACTATGAGTTGGAATTGTGCAAGAAGTTGGAGAACTTGAAGTAGGACATGAATGTGAAGGAGTATTCCTGAGGAATTTTACAAAATGACAATTAGATCTGGTCTTCGAGAAGTATTTAGGGAGAAGATGCCTTAGATATATAAATGGTCTTAGATTTAACATTCAAGATGAAATGAGTATGTTGAGAATTTCCACAATGAAGTATGCTTACCAATATGCTCTTAAGGCAGAAGTGAAGGTGAAAAGAAAACTACAGAATAATTCCAAAGGAAAAGGAGAGCAGATGAGTAGTAGCAAGGAGAAGCAGATAAATGAAAAAGAATCAAGATCCAAATGGAATAAAGAACCAAATAAGAAGGCATAAAGGAGTGGTAGCAAGGAATTCTTGGGTAAATGTTTCAAGTGTGGAGAGAATGGACATAGATCTTATCAAAGTCCTCAAGCATTTAGTAGAGGCAATAGTAAATAGAATTTTGTGGTACATGAGGTGTAGATGGTTGGAGCATTAGATGAGAGTATGATAGAAACAGAGATGGGAAAATCCCTTATGCTTAGCAACATAGATGATCAATTCACATTTTAATCACCAAGCTTGAAAAACTCATTGAGTTTTCAATTGCAAGAGTTTTTCTAGGAAGGATTAGTGGTGTCGAGCTTTTGCAAAAACTAGCCAAAATCAAACCACTTTTCTCGCAAGTTTTTGACAAAAAACTCTTATCAATGTTTCTTTCAACATCTTTAAAAATAAACATCATTTTTGAAGCTCACTTCTTATTTATACAAGGATTTACTCATTCTTTTAGGTTGGGGGCAGGAGGATTTATACAAATATAACATTTAAAGTATAATTTGCACTTATTTCCTTTGTTATACTTTAAGTTTTATTTGTATAAATACTATCAAGATATTTGAGATAGATTTTAGTTTCACTATAATGATTCGTTTCTGCAACTACTCTCAAATAACTCTTTCTCCAAATAAAAATGTCATGTAAGAAATTTTAGTGGGCAGTATAGACAGGTGAAATTGGTGTACGGATGGTAGGCGCCAAAGTACAGGCAAAGGGGAGGTCGTACTGTACAAGCTATATGGTATAGTGTGGGACAACAGGTGTGTACAATGATGGAAGAGAGAGGCACGGTTAGTAGCTATGGCCATACGATGACCAAGGAGGTCGTACGGCAGATGAAAGGAGATGTGGAAGGTCATACGATAGGTGTAGACAATGAAATAGGAAGGTCGTACGGTGGAACGAAGGAGGGTTGTACAGTGATAGTAATGGAGGTCGTATAGTAGGAGGGTGGAGGTCGTACAGGATGAAGTACGGAGCTTGCGAGCAACAAAATGTACAAAATATGCAAGAGAAACACAGAACGTCCAATAAAATATCTTATTCATTCGACACGAGAACTCGATCAAATTAAACATAATGACTTCTCCAATTTGCAATATTATAGTGCTCCGATTTGCCATATCTAAGCGAAGTATTACAGGCGATGGAACAGGGTGAGGGTTGAATCCCACCGAAACCGGAATAGCCAAGTAGGGAATATCTTTATTTCTGAAATGGCAAACAACAGAGAATCCGAACTAGAATTCGCAATACAAAGAAATAATCCAAATTTCATACTAACTACTACCTACAATGTAATGTCCCCTTTCTAGCATTCATAGCATGATGTTGTCGTTAGCCTATTTCCCCACAATCCCGTAGGCTAACTAGGACATTAAAGGGGCTTAGAGGCCATTTGGCCTAGACAGTTTCAGTTGCAGGTCTTTTTGAGGGGTTTTGGGGCAACTTTGGGCATACTTACTATTTATAGTAAGTCATCTTGGACATGGCCGGACATTCAGTCACAGTGGTATGTCGATGGTAATTGTTTAAAATCGACAAGAAAACTTATTTATCATTGATAAGATTTGTTATGCATTGATAAAGCCATTTTATAAAGTTAAATTTAAATATTTAACTTTATTAATGCATAGACTATAGTTTGTGGGAAATATTTAAATTAAAAGAGTTCCCTTTATTTTTATAACACATTGGAGACATAAGGTACATAAAGGGAGTTATGTTTTATCCCACATTGAGAAAACGAAGGATTGAGCTCTTGTGAGAACACTATAAAAGAAATGGAAGAGCTTTTTTTTCTGTATGCTTGGATGAAGATTAATGTTATGTTGCTAGATATCTGATTATCGGGCTTGGAGGACGGAATCCCTCTTTGCTAGCATTCTCTTCGCTGTTGGAAGACACAGTCAGGAGGATCAAGGGTGTTTTCACTTCAGGAAATACACTGGGTTTCATTTGGGGCGTTCGCATAAAGAAATTTACAAGGGTTTGAGATGCAGATCTGAAGTTAGTTATTGCTATAGTGCCGCATGAACAGTATTTTGCTACAGTCGGCATGAACAGTATTTTGCTACAGTACAGTGTGAACAGTGTCGGTATCAAGTTTACTTGTTTTTCCGGCTGATTAGAAGTTTGGAGGGCTGCCGACTACATCTGCAAAATACTACGGCAACTAAGTCCAGGTTTCTTCTGTCAAATTTTGATACTTTGCATAATAATTGTTGAATACAAGTCTGAATAGTTGTTGCAGCCTTTAAGGCAGCAGTAAGTGCACATCTACATTTAAAAATCACCCTTTATCAGCAGATTGAAAGAGTTTCCAGATTTTTCATATACTGTTGAATGTGTGCCAAGTGTTTGTGAAAATGTTATGATGTGTATTATGCATTTTAATGTCACTTCATAGTTGTTTGTAAATCTACTCATTGGAAAGCAATTTATTGAGGAAATCAGCTTTATGAGTTTGCATACAAAGTGTTTGACAGTATTCCTTAAGTTAAATTTCTACAAGTCAAAGTTCAAATCAGGGGAGGATATTACAGTGGTATCAGAGCTATAAGTCCTACCATCCTGTGGAGGTCTCATAGGAAATTTGGAACTGGCGAATAGAGGGGAAAGTGTTTGATGAAATGTCAAAACACTAAAATCAGAGCATTTATGTTTGAGCATGCGACAGGGGCCTTATAATTTCCGCAATACCAGAGCAAGACAAAGTAGGAGTTCAGACCTGCAAAGCAAACAGTCTAGTTCATCCGTACAGGGGGGTATAGAATCCAGTCATACAGACACAGCAGAGGTATTCTTTGATCAAGACAGCAATATGGGTGACCGAGATGACAGGAATACAAGATTAGGTGGAGGCGGGAATGCCGGTCCACAGCCTGGAGAGGAAAGATTCTTACAATTATTAGAGACCTTGGTACAGGGTCAGCGACTAGCAGAACAAAGGGCACAGGAACAGAATCAGAGATTGGATCTTATGATGCTGATGATGGCTCGTCAAATGGGGTTGAATGCTAACATGGGTGGAGGAAATAATCAGAATGGTAACAATCAGAATGGAAATGATCAGGATGGGACACATAATGGAGATGAACAAGTTAGGAACAATTTCGGTCATGCACCCCAGCGAGCTAGGACAGTGAGTTCAAGGCCCATGATTCCTACATTTCCTCCTAGAGCTCCAGAGCAGCTCGTACCAAAGCCCCAGATTACTGATATACAGGACCAGCTGAGGAGAGATTGGGAAGCCGGAGGGCCAAATTTTACTGCTGCAATTACCTTTAGGGAGTATATGGATGTGCGGATGAAACATATGCCACATGGACATGACAGGAACCAGAGCTATGAGCTACGGAAGAAAGTAGGGAGACTTGAGTTACCATATTATGATGGCTCAGGAAAGTCTACAGCAAGAGCTTGGGTTCAAAAGCTTGACACATACTTTCAATTGAACCCTATGCCCGAGGAAGAAGCTATTAAGTACGCAGCAATTCATCTGGATGGGTTAGCACACGAGTGGTGGCATCATGGTATGGTCACTATGGGACATGCACACATTACCTCATATGTGGAGTTTACAGAGAGGCTGATTGAACGTTTTGATAGGAAGGATCCAGAACTCCATTTCAAGGAGTTAGCTCAGCTTAAACAGTGGGGATCATTGGAAACATACATTTCAGAGTTTCAGAAACTTGCAGTGTTAGTAACAGATGTATCTGAACGGAAGATACTAGTTCTATTTATGGATGGGTTAGCTGATCCGTTGACAGGGTGGATTAAAGCTCTCAACCCTCCCACTTTGCAGGAAGCCATTAAGAAAGCTCGTGACATGGATTCCTCTTCATCTTCAAAAAATAAATTCCAAGCAAAGAGTTTCCCTACAAGGAAAGATAAGGACAAGAAACCTTTTCATAAAGAGGTTCAACCAGCTAAGGAGGAAAGTAAGAGGTTGGACAATGAGACACTTAATGATCTCAAGAAGAAGAGCTTTGTTTTCATTGCAGAGAGCCTTGGGATTTGTCACATAAGTGTCCACTGAAAGAAAAAGCTAAGCAGATGGAGTACTTTTCAGCCGAAGAGTCAGTAGATGGAGATTCAGAGCAGTCATCCGAATCAGATGGAGATGATGATAGTTCTTCACAGGAGGAAGCACGCGGTGATAGCACGATAGCTCAGTTGTCAAGTATACAGGAGGCCGTCACTTTCAATTTAGGGGAACCTTGGATGGACAGAGAGTTGTGGCACTCATTGATACAAGGGTGACACATAACTTCATTGATGAGAAGTTTGTGACACGCAGAGGGCTACATACAAAGCAGCATAGGGGATTTAAGGTGATGGTTGTCGATGGCTTCAAAATTGAATGTACCAAGAAAATCTCCAACTTGCAGCTTCGTTTGGGAGATTATGACATGACAGGAGATTTCTTTGTGGTCAACATTGGTGATCAGGATATGGTACTTGGGATGAACTGGATGAAGTCTCTGGTAGACTTTACATTTAACCTTGAGAAAATGGAAATGAGGTTTGACGCAAATGGTAAGAAGATAGTGCTCAGAGGTTTGTCAGATGGGAGACTTCGAGTGTTGTCACTCAAGCGAATGCAGAGTTTCTTTAGACATGATCAGGTGCAGTGGGCAGCAGAGTTTAGAGTAATGCCTGAGATGACAGAGCAGCATAAACAAGAGTATCCACCTGATGTACAAAAAATAATAACCAAACATACTAAGGTGTTTGGTGAGATACCTCCAGGGAGACCCCTGGATAGGGGAATCGAGCATGTTATTGAATTAGAGGAAGGGGCTAAGCCAGTTATCATCACACCTTACCGCCATCCGAAGAGATGTAAGGATGAAATAGAAAAGGCAATTAAGGAGTTGATTGACATGGGGCACATACGGCCAAGCAAAAGTCCTTTCGCTTCTTCAGTAGTATTGGTGAAGAAGAAGGATGGTACAATGAGGATGTGCATTGATTATAGGGAGCTAAACAAGAAGACAATCAAGAACCGATACCCTATCTCGCGCATCGATGAGCTTATTGATGAATTGCATGGTGCATGCTACTTCTCCAAGATTGATTTGAGATCCGGCTACCATCAGATACGGGTTAGAGAGGTGGATGTGGAGAAGACAGCTTTTAGATGCCACTATGGACATTTTGAGTTCTTAGTCATGCCCTTTGGGTTGACAAATGCCCCTGCCACTTTCCAGTCCTGTATGAATAGAGTGTTCAGAGATCAGTTGAGGAAGTTTGTGTTGATATTTTTTGATGATAGACTGATATACAGCCGTACTTGGGAGGAACATTTGAAGCATTTGAAGCATATTGAGAGGGAGTCATTATATGCCAAGATGAGTAAATGTGAGTTTGGGATGACAGAGTTGCTCTATTTAGGGCATATTATTAGTGCAGGAAGTGTTCGGGTTGACCCAGACAAGATCAGGGCCATTCTGGATTGGCCACCACCGAGGAACACTTCACAACTCAAGGGGTTTCTCGGGCTTTGTGGGTTCTACCGCAAATTTGTGAAGGGATTTTCACAGATAGCAGCACCACTTACAAATTTGACACGGAAAGATAGTTTCAAGTGGTCAGAGAGGGCTCAGGATTGTTTTGACAAGTTTAAGGAGTTGATGAGTACATGTCCTGTTTTAGCCATTCCAGATTTCACCAGGCCCTTTGAGCTGCAGTGTGATGCCTCGGGAGAGGGCATAGGAGCTGTTCTCATGCAAGACAAACATCCCATCGCATATGAGAGTAGAAAATTACGAGGTGTGGAGAGAACCTATAGCATCTACGACAAAGAGATGCTAGCAATCATGCACGCGCTAGCTAAGTTCAGGCAGTACTTAGTGGGAAGCCGGTTCACAGTAAAAACAAATCATAATAGCTTGAAACATTTCCTTGGACAGAAGGACCTTAATGACAGGCAACAGAAATGGTTGAGTAAATTACAAGCCTATGATTTTGACATAGCCTATGTCAAAGGGAAGAAAAATATTGTTGCAGATGCTTTATCTAGAAGGCCTCATTTGCTTGCTGTTGGGATAGTCATGGATGATTGGAGAGAGATGATCTTGGCAGAATATGCTAAGGATAGTTGGGCATCTAGCATTATTGAGGGAGCTATTCAAGATAGTCGATACACTGTCGTAAATGATCTGATCATCTACAAGGAAAGGATTTATTTAGTACCCGGGTCTGCTATGAAGCAGAAGATTTTGAGGGCATTTCATAATTCACCAATGGCAGGACATCCCGAATTCTTTAAGACATATTGGCAGGTGAGAGAGCGCTTCACTTGGAAAGGACTCAAATCAGAGGTGCTTCAGTTTGTGAGGGAATGCCCTGTGTGCCAGCAGAACAAATAGGAACATTCTTTTCCGGGTGGTTTACTACAGCCCCTACCCATACCAGAGAAGAAGTGGGATAGCATTTCCATGGATTTTATCACAGGCCTCCCCAAGGCACAGCGTCGGGATTATATCTTTGTTGTGGTAGACAGATTGACGAAATTTGCACATTTCTTTGCAATTTCGTCTACATATTCAGCAACACAAACAGCAGAACTATTTTTTCGAGAGGTATTCAGACTACATGGGATACCACAGAGCATAGTTAGTGACAGAGACAGCAGATTTATGAGCCACTTTTGGCAGGAGTTGTTCAGGTTATGTGGAACAGAGCTCACTCCGAGTACCAGCTACCACCCCCAAACTGATGGGCAGACAGAGATAGTGAACAAATGGGTTGAGGGGTACCTTTGAAACTACATTGCAGGAGAGCACAAGGCTTGGGTGAAGTGGCTACATCTAGGGGAGTACTGCTATAATACCTCTTTCCATATGTCTATTCAAATGTCCCCTTTTATGGCACTGTACGGGTATGATGCTCCTAATTTTTTGGATTTGTTATTTGGGGACAGCAGGGTGCCTAAGGCCAAGGATACTTTGTAGGAGTGCCAGGACATTATGCGATCCTTGAAGGAAAATTTGCAAAAGGCACAAAATCAGCAGAAGCAATATGCTGATCAGCACAGGGTTGAGAGGTCTTTTGAGGTGGGAGATATGATGTACCTCATGTTACAGCCGTATAGACAGTCCTCTCTCAAGAAGAGTGGAGCAGAGAAATTGAAACCACGCTACTATGGACCGTTCAAAGTAATCAGGAGAGTGGGCGAAATAGCTTATGAGTTGGAGTTGCCTGCAGACAGTAAAGTGCATAATGTGTTCCATGTGTCACGCCTTAAGAAGGCATTGGGTCACAATGTGGTGCCTTCAGTAGTATTGCCACCTCTTGATGATGAGGGAAAGCTTATCTTGGTTCCCAAGGCTATACTTGACTCCAGGGAGAGGGTGCTTCGAAGGAGGACTATCAGAGAGTATCTAGTGAAGTGGAGGAACCTACCTGTTGAGGATGCTACTTGGGAAAATGAGCAGATATTGCAGCATCCAAAGCTGAAATTGCTTGAGGACAAGCAACTTTGGGAAGGGCGGACTGTAATGTCCCCTTTCTAGCATTCATAGCATGATGTTGTCGTTAGCCTATTTCCCCATAGTCCCGTAGGCTAACTAGGACATTAAAGGGGCTTAGAGGCCATTTGGCCTAGACAGTTTCAGTTGCAGGTCTTTCTGAGGGGTTTTGGGGCAACTTTGGGCATACTTACTATTTATAGTAAGTCATCTTGAAAATGGCCGAACATTCAGTCACAGTGGTATGTCGATGGTAATTGTTTAAAATCAACAGGAAAACTTATTTATCATTGATAAGATTTGTTATGCATTGATAAAGCCATTTTATAAAGTTAAATTTAAATATTTAACTTTATTAATGCATAGACTATAGTTTGTGGGAAATATTTAAATTAAAAGAGTTCCCTTTATTTTTATAACACATTGGAGACATAAGGTACATAAAGGGAGTTATGTTTTATCCCACATTGAGAAAACGAAGGATTGAGCTCTTGTGAGAACACTATAAAAGAAATGGAAGAGCTTTTTTTTCTGTATGCTTGGATGAAGATTAATGTTATGTTGCTAGATATCTGATTATCGGGCTTGGAGGACGGAATCCCTCTTTGCTAGCATTCTCTTCGCTGTTGGAAGACACAGTCAGGAGGATCAAGGGTGTTTTCACTTCAGGAAATACACTGGGTTTCATTTGGGGCGTTCGCATAAAGAAATTTACAAGGGTTTGAGATGCAGATCTGAAGTTAGTTATTGCTATAGTGCCGCATGAACAGTATTTTGCTACAGTCGGCATGAACAGTATTTTGCTACAGTACAGTGTGAACAGTGTCGGTATCAAGTTTACTTGTTTTTCCGGCTGATTAGAAGTTTGGAGGGCTGCCGACTACATCTGCAAAATACTACGGCAACTAAGTCCAGGTTTCTTCTGTCAAATTTTGATACTTTGCATAATAATTGTTGAATACAAGTCTGAATAGTTGTTGCAGCCTTTAAGGCAGCAGTAAGTGCACATCTACATTTAAAAATCACCCTTTATCAGCAGATTGAAAGAGTTCCAGATTTTTCATATACTGTTGAATGTGTGCCAAGTGTTTGTGAAAATGTTATGATGTGTATTATGCATTTTAATGTCACTTCATAGTTGTTCGTAAATCTACTCATTGGAAAGCAATTTATTGAGGAAATCAGCTTTATGAGTTTGCATACAAAGTGTTTGACAATATTCCTTAAGTTAAATTTCTACAAGTCAAAGTTCAAATCAGGGGAGGATATTACATACAAGCCGCGCTTAAATACCTGTTAGGGAAACCTTTCTGAGGGTGTACAAAGATAGCCGACGGCCACACTTACCTATGAAAACAATTAAATAAAATGGGTCTGAGATATACTAAATCAATGGGAACCACAAATACACATATTACTAACTTGGCTCCAACTTAATTAATTGAAGTAACTAATTAAAGGTCCTTTTATTATATTATTTAAACTCTGGGACCAGTTAATTAATTAATTGAATTAAATTATTATATTAAAATTGGGGACATTACAAATCCTCACTGCCCAAAGATTGCTCGTCCTCAAGCAATTAGACGAAACACCAACAACTTTAGGGTACCAAATCAAATGTGCAGGCGAGATGAGTGAAATGACATCAATCCTCTGCAGTACCACATTGCCATCAAATTGTCGCTGCACCACACTGATATTGTCTCGTCCCAAGTCACCAAGATCCCAAAATTGAAATTCATTTGTGTAATCCATCATGATTGCCACTGGGAAATAGACTTCATAATCAGCCAACTGTAAAGAAAGCTCTTGCAAATAATCCTCGAAAGAATTTGCATCAACAAGAGGTTGAACAACTATCAGTAGACATTGGTTATTCGGAAGGTCACTGGTAGAAACCAAATTTCCATCATGTTGATCGTCGAGCATTGGTTCAATGATATTAGTGCAAGTACCTTCTTCCAGAATCATTTCCTTCATCTTGGTCTTAGTTACTAAGTAGATTTTGTCTTTGTGGTAAATGATTTCGCCAACCATCTTGTATCTGTAATCTTGTACTTGACCATCCAATAGTTGGCACGCAAAAGCATTCTTGGAGTATTTGACTAGAAGATTTGCCCTTCAATCGGCTAGAAACTGAGCAATAGTGTCATCCAAGTCAAAGTTCTTCATTCTCCCAATAGGTTGGTAGAATCACCAGCTCTGATACCACTATAATGATCTATTTCTGCAACTACTCACAAATAAATTTCTCCAAATAAAAATGTCACGTACAAAATTTTAGTGGGCAGTACAGACAGGTAATCACCAGCTCTAATACCCCTGTAATGATTCATTTTTACAACTACTCTCAAATAACTCTTTCTCCAAATAAAAACGTCACGTACGAAATTTTAGTGAGCAGTACAGACAGGTAAAATTGGTGTACAGATGCTAGGCGCCAAAGTATAGGAAAAGGAGAGACTGTATGGTACAGGTCGTAAGGTATAGTGTTGGACAACAAGTGTGTCGTATGGTGATGAAAGAAAGAGGCACAATGAGTAGCTACAGCCGTACAGTGACCAAGGAGGTTGTACAGTAGATGAAAGGAAATGTGAAAGGTCATACGATGGGTGCAGACAATGAAATAGGAAAGTCGCAAGATGGAATGAAGGAGGGTCATACTGTGATAGTAATGGAGGTTGTATGATAGGAGGGTGGAGGCCGTACAAGATGACGTACAGAGCTTGTGGACAACAGAATGTACGAAATATGCAAGAGAAACATAGAACGTCCTTTAAAATATCTTATTCATTCAACACAAGAGAACTTGATCAAATTAAACATAATGACTTCTCCAATTCGCAATATGATAGTGCTCTGATTTTGCCAAATCCAAGCGAAGTATTACAGGCGACAGAATCGAGTGAGGGTTGAATCCCACCAAAACTAGAATAGCCAAGAAAGGAAGATCATTCACTTCCAAAATGGTGAACAACAGATAATCCCAACTGGAATTCGCAGTACAAAGAAATAATCCAAATTTCATATTAACTACTACCTACAAGCCGCGCTTAAATACCTGTCAGGGGAACCTTTCCGAGGGTGTACAAAGATAGCCGACGACCACAGTTACTTACGGGAACAATTAAATAAAATGGGTCCGAGATATACTAAATCAATCGAAACCACAAATGCATATATTACTAACTTGGTCCCAACTTAATTAATTAAAGTAACTAATTAAAGGTCCTTTTATTATATTATTTAAATTTTGAGACAGTTAATTAATTAATTTAATTTAGTTATTATATAATAATTGGGCACACTACATTCATAAGAGTTAGAATGCAGATTCTAGATTTTGGGGTTTTTCAAATCATTCCAGGCTTAGCCAAATTTCAAGATTCAGCATGCCTTCAACAATGTTATCTACCACAACTAGTCCTGGCTATCTAAGGCCAAATTGAAGCTGGAACAAGGATTTTCTACTGATTCTAACTCATTTTCTCACAAATCAGTTAGTTTCAATTCTATATTCCTAATTCCTAACAGACTTAGCTCAAACACTTGCTCACACCCAAGACAAGCATTACTTTCCAGTGGGCCGAAATTGCTCAAACTCACTCTTGGACTATTTTGCTATGATGCATTCACTTCTAGTTTTATAGAAACTATTTACTATGATGTATTTACTTCTAGTTTTATAAAAAATATTTACTATTTTGCTTCCCGCCATTAGCATTTTGCATGAGAAT
Organism: Cupressus sempervirens; assembly: GCA_028749045.1. Classification (NCBI taxonomy): domain Eukaryota; kingdom Viridiplantae; phylum Streptophyta; class Pinopsida; order Cupressales; family Cupressaceae; genus Cupressus; species Cupressus sempervirens. Next base: position 77,099,065 of record CM053787.1, read on the forward strand.
GCACTTTTGTACCCACTTTTCTTTTATATATCTAAACGATGCTTGTTTCTTCTATGTTCTCATTAATTAACTCATTGAATGCATCTTCTCATTGAATGTTGCAAACAAAATGAATTATTAACTTAATCTAAGTTGTTTTTTAGGATCCCGAGTTTTTTTTCAAACTAGCGGAGTTTTTTCTTGGGGCTTGAATAGCTTTTGTCAAGTGAGAGTTTCCCATATATGCTTAGGAGAGCTTTGCCAGAGCACAGGAAAGTAGAGATTAAACCTACACAACGAAAATCTTTTTAGACCTATATGGAAATCAACAACTAAGTGTTGTAAGGTTATTGTAGATAGTGGAAGTATTGATAACTTCGGATCAGAAGAAATGGTAGATAAACTTGGTTTGAAGAGGCTTAGGCATCCTTGTTTATATAAGAAACGTTGGTTGCAAGATGATCATGTCGTTGGAATCATTTATTGTTGTGGCACAAGCTCAAACTATTAACGCTTGATACAAATGTCAAAAATTCTTGCAAACTACAATTGGAGCAATTGTTATGTTGTCATTGATGTCAAATCTATCGGTAAGACAGAGTGTCAAACCTACTAAGAGACATTTACTAATAATGCAGAGTGCCATATCAATTGATTGATGAAGAAGATTTAAAAAGAAGATATACCAAGGTGAACTAGTGAGTGATGAGAAGTTAAGTATAATGGAAATACAATTGGCACTTGATAAGTTAGTCATTGACAACTTAATGTGTTATTTAATCAATACATGAAGTAAAGAAGACAGTTGGATGAAGATTAGAGTTGAAAAAAGTCAAAAGCATAAGCTTGAACGAGTATCAGTATTGATCGGTCAAATAAGGAATTGAGGCAGAAGATTAAGGAACTAAAGTAGAAACCGAACAAAACAGTTCGAGCCGAATGTTAATTATTGTCGAGCAAATGTATAAAGAAGTGTTAGTAGGGACCGAGCATAGTAATGGCCCAGTGAGCCTATTGATGCCGAGCGAGATAGTATATTGTATGCCTGTTGGGTGGATATTTTGCAACCGACAATTTTGGGTAAAAATTCAATCGCAAAATAGAATGACCAGCCACAGCGTGTGAGACAAAGTCTCTCCTACCTTAAAGGGAAGGCTCCCCCTTCTCACCATTCCATGGATCAACTCAAGGTAAGCAAGAAATTGAGAGATTTATAAACAGGGTGTTACTATTATCCTTTCTTGTTAACTTTCAAGAAAGGATTCACTTACTCGTAGAGCGAATAATTGGGCAAGGTGAATCTCTAACTACACTTCTATCAAGAGCTAGAAACAGTGATATCAATAAACTTTAACTAATTCAAAGGCTAGCCAAAATGTACCAGTTTGGCTCTAAGTCTGGTTGTACTTCTATATGATAAAGTTTTACAATTAGAACACAAAAACTCCTAAAAGTAAGAACAATCTAACTATTTTGTGAATTAAGACGAACATACAAGCTCCAGACAAAGCTTCTAGCTATAGATTTTCACAATTGTTCCTAGTCAAAACTCCGGCTTATTTTGTTCCTAGTCAAAACTCCGGCTTATTTTGTTTCTTAACATTTTTCTATCAATTCACAAGATACAATATCAATAACAAAAGATAGTACGAATCAAAGATAACTTGAATGAATTATAGACAAAACTTACAATTCATACAAATAACAATTTCACTTAATCAAAGTTAAGTCTCAAATGCTCCTTTGTATTCACTTTCTTTCAAAATAATGCTCACACAAACAAAGTTCTGCTGGCACAATTTCTCCAGAGCTCTCTTGCATAAAGATAATGATGATTTTACAATGAGGAGGCACTCCTTTATATAGGCAAAGAAGTTGAGAAAAAGGTGGAGAAAAAAGTGGGAGCAACTCAACCAACTTTGACCAAATCTAACTACAGAAACTAAAAGGTTACATACAACTCGCATTACTTCTTTTGCATACATGCAATTCGCATTACATGCAATTACACTTTTTCATGTAATGCATTCTAAACAACTATGAAATAGAAACTATACAACAATCTTAAAGATTGTTTCTTAATGCCTTGAATTTGACAATAACGTCACTCACTATGGGAAGATCAGCAATCTCCATAGTCTTTGATATGGCTTCAATTCTCGCTGCATTTCCATATGCTGATTGCACAACTTTGGAATTTGTTGTTGTATTATCTAACAAGTGTTTTGCCAAGGATTTGTACAGAACAAACTTGTTCATTATGTGCGAACCAAAATCTTCAGAATCTACATCAGCATTGATCATCATTGTATATTCTAAATTCACTCTCTCTGCCGCAAAATAATTACCAACATTATCAATAACACAACATCCCAATTGCTCCAAATCACAAGTAAGGCTTGTTTCAACTGCTTGACAATCTTCAAGAGCCACTTGCAATTTTGTGATCAACTTTCTTAATGTCTCTTCCTTGTAACCAATGAGTACTTGAAATCTGAAGAACATTTCACATGACGAAAGAATGTCACATGAGACCATAGCATTCAGATCAAATTTTATCATTTCATCCCAATCCTCAAGGATTTCCTTCAGGTTATAAGCTTCTTGAGTCAAAGAAGAAATTAAGCTTGGTTCCATTTTGTTCATCTCTTTGACACGCCTTAGAACTGCAAGTGTTTCAGTGATATCTCAAACTCCTTCAACAATGATTTCCTATATCCAAGACTTAGCAGCTTCAATCAAGCTTCTCTCTTTAGATGTTTGTGATGTAACAATAACATTTTGAGAAGATTGCTTTTGGATGACCTCATTCAAACGAGTTATTTCCTAATTCAACTGATTCTTCTTTTCTCAAAGCTCATGATTGCATTTTGATACATTTGTCAATGCATCTTGTAAACAACTCAAACGAGATTGCTTTCCAACTTTAACCTTAGTAAACTTGTAATCAGAAACGGTAAGCTCTTCAACAGGTTTATCTACTAAGGGCTCAGCAACCTCAACATATTTGGTTTTGTCGGAATCAACCAAAATTCTGAAAACAATCTTATCTTTCAAAAATTTAGATTTAGTCTTCTTAATAGGTAGATCGTCAAGAGGAACAACCACCTTTCTTCTTTTTGTTGTTATTCTAATCAACCATGCAAGTAGGCTGAAACTTTCATCTATAGAAGCATGGCACAGTGGAGACCACTGGCATTGATCCAAACTGTATATTTGTAGTGACTGAATAGGATTCAGTTTGTACTGCTGTAGGCATAGGAATACGTTGTGAAGATTTTGTCATGAAAAGTTCAAATCCTGTCAAAGATGCATCAAGTTGAGAAACTTGACCACTGGTAAGAGTCGGAAAATCTTCAAACACATTTCCTAAGTGTTCATATTGATCATGTTCAGGAACACGAGGAGCAGCAGATGAAATCGGAAGAGCCATGGTGTTAACCTCCGAGACTGGAATGGAGTGAGTGAAAACAGTAGAAAATGAATCTACATCATCATCAACCTCATGCAAAATGAGCTCTTCACATGGAGAAGACGTACAAGCTCGTGCAGGCTTTGGAGGAGATGTGATCCTAATTTGTCCTTCTTCATCTGAATCTTCTTTTTTGGATTCTGTTTCCAATTCTTCTTCTGATTCTATTATTGATTCTTGAATTGGTTCAAGAACTTGAGATGATTTAGTTCCTTTTCCGTCCTTTAATTTGAATTTGAGAGTACTCTTGATATTCGAAGATGAGGCACCATCTTTCTTATAATTTCCACTTGTGATTTCTTGCTAGGAGGACCAAAACTTCCACAATCCAGACCCATCTTAGGATTTACTCTTTTAAGGCCTTTACTTTTCAACCACTTGTTACTGTTTGCTAAGATGGATTGAAACCTGTCCATAATAGATGTACCTTCCTTTTGTTGCCATTGAATAGGGAAAGGGCACATTTTATCAAAACCCGCTTGATGAAATTTTGGATAAAGGATGTTGCCATCATCTTCAACTTGAAAATTTAAATGGATTTCCAATATATTAAGATCGATTATTTGTTGCAATGTTAAGCTTTTCCGATGCTACATCAGATACTCTTTTGATACACAACTGTTTATCGAACAGACACCTGTAATGTCCAAAAAAAGCATCTTGGACTCTTTTGTAATAGAATTTACTGTTAGCCAAAGTGATTTGGTCATAATATTCCCAAACAGGTACTTGAAGACGATCACCTTTCGTGAAAAGACCCGAAAAAGATCCCATGGCAGCAGCAATGTAAACTAGATAAGAATTCATGTAAAAAGGTACTGATGTTCCTATATTGCATATCTGTTGATAGAGTGCAATACTGATAAGCTCACCCCAAAAGATGTGTTCTTTGTTCTCTATAATTTGAAACATAAATTTGTACATCCATGGCTCAAAATCGGAAGAATCCTTAAGACCACAGATCCTGTTGAGAAGGCTGATGAATCCTTGTATTCTTGTTTAAAATCTGACTGATGAAGAGTCTTTGGCCACCTGGAAAAATTGCTTCTTTTGTTCTCTAACCAGTAATGGTTGACATACTTCTGATAATTGCTTTTTTGTTCATTCCAATAAGCCAATGACGATTCTTTGGTCAAATCAGCACATTTTGATTTACGAGGAACTCAGAAAATTTGTTCAATAACTTTCAAGATCAAAACTAATGATAATCTTGCCGTCAGCATCTTTAATAGTCCTTGTTTTAGAAGTGAACCGCCGAGCGTATCCATAAACAGAATCAAGTTCTATAGCTGCCATGGGAAACGTAGAAACCAAATGGATGTTGCTTCTTCTAATACGTTTCATTTCATGAGTAGCTAGAGCTTCAATCTTTTGTAGAAAATCAGCCACATCTACATGACCAATCTTGGTGTCTAGCACGTTATCCAGAACAGATGTAACTGAAGCAGGAACTGCATGAGCCAATTCTTTGTCATATTGATATTTCATCTTGTCTTGGATTTGGATGGCGAGGACATTTCTTGTGCTTATACTGCAACACAAAGATCCCAAAACATAAATACATCATTAAAAGGAATCTCCATGCAAGTGAATACCGGAGCAGCAGTGAAGATTCGAAAAGGCGTGACTTTTGAAGAGAAAGCATATGCATATGCAATAGAATGAAAAGTGAAATGGAATGAATGGAATGCGGAATGATATGATATGAAAATGCGACAATGGAAAATGGAATAAAATGGAATGCAATGAAAATGTGCGAAAGTGAAGCACATGGGAATGTGTGCAAAATGAAAGTTGCTGATTTCAAAAGTCACTTAATGTTTTCAAAGCTTTATTGAATGAAACATGCATATATGTAAATGCAACATGTAACGGAAGGTGGAAAGTGAAATTAGATGTAAGTGCAAATGAAAGGTACACTTTATGTGTATATGCGGATGAAGGGTAACATGTAAAATATGTTATGAGGTGGAAACATGTACTTGTTTTATGTAAGTGCGAATGCATATGTAAAAATGGAAATGAAAAAATGGAGGTGAGATAATGAGTTATATAGTCACTTTTGGAAGAAGGAATAAGTCAAAGTACACGGAAAGTGAAAATGACATCTTTTTATCTTTTCAAAATATGACTTTTAATCAAAATCAGACCTATTGGATGCAATTACACATAAGACATTTCGTGTAATCGTGTCATGCGAATGGAATTGAAAAATGAAATGGATAAAAATAGAAACGAAAAATGAGATTACATGAGTGTGCGGTTGGCGAACGAGGTCAAAAACATGTAATCGCATTTGTTGGAGGAGATGTAAGATGTACTGACATGGAAATGGAATGTGAAAAATGATAATGCTTTCACATGTAATGAAGGAAAAACAAGTTTTTGGGAAAAAACTTGCAACTTCTCCAAATGGAGAAAAACCGACAAACAAGCACACAAAACCAAAACAAAAGAAAAAGCATACCTTTGAAAACAACTCAAAACATGCCAAGATGCAATGCACTCCAAAGATAAAATTCGAATTTGGAACTTGAGGAAAAACCAAAAACATCAAAATGAAGGAAATGTTCATATTTAAAGGAAAATACACATTCTAAGGCAAAGATTTTTACAAATGGCATACATTCAATGATTTCATGCATAAAATCAGCAAAAATAAGCATGAATTAAAATGCAAGAAAGAAGAGGTCCACTTACATGAAGAATAAGTGCCAAAAATGAAGGAAAAGATGCTCTTTATTTGAAATCTTCTTCAAAAATGATGAGAACTTTTCAAATCTTGTAAATTCGAATGATGAAGGGCAGAAAACAAGGAGATTATTGTGCAAGATGCCAAAACGTGCCCTAGATCCTCTCCCATTTCCAACATTTTGAAGATTTCAAGCTCTTGGGATGTTTTTGCAAAAACGTGTTCCTCCAAGCAAAAACGTGTTTCTCCAAACAAAGCGATTTAGTGTTTTAACACCAAAATGATGATCACAATGTGATATAATCAACAAATAAGGTAAAAATGATTTGATTCCAAGCAAAAAGGTAATCCAAATTTGAAGATTTATGGAGTTTTTTGCAAACTCGTGCCCGAGATTGGGAGATTTAAACATGTTTTTGGGCTCAATAAACTGATTTTTTATGGGGGCAAAATGATCACCAATCCAAAACACTTTGAATGCAAAAGATTTCATTCAAATCCATGGAGAAAATCTCTATTTATGATGAACATCGGAGTTTTTTGGAGCAAGAACATATTTTCTTCACAAAATAGGACATTTTCATGTTTATTACATATTTTAAAACATGTTGGAAGGCAACATCAAACCTTTTGGAGTCTATTGCATGTTTTAAAATATGTCTTTATGCATAATCTCACTTTTTGAAGCTCATTGCATATTTTAAAATGTGTTAGACTCCAAAATCAGACCTTTTAGAGTCACTTACATGTTTTAAAAACATGTCTCACCTTGTTGATGCATAAGCACAAAAACTCAACTTTTCATGTCATTGCATTAAAAAAGTTCACTTTTACAAGCTTTTGATGTAATGGCATGAAAAGTATCCTCAAAATGAGTTTTTATATGCAATAACATGAAAAGTTTCCACTTTTCATAGTTTTTTACATGCATTTGAACATAAAAAGTCCACTTTGAGGCATTTAAGTTATGTATTTCACTTAATTTTATAAAAATGTCATCAATATGGGTCAAAAATAACATTTATGCATCATATTAATCAATATAACACATAAACATTACATTAAAGTGACATTTATATAAGTATTTGATTTAAAAATCAAAAATTTAAAAAGTAACTATATAGTTCTATAGTCACCTTAAGTGAAAATTTTAAAAGTAACTCAACTTAAAATTATAACATAAAGTGCACTACAGTCACTTTAAGTTATACATTTAAACGAAAAGTAAATTCAAAACATAACAAAAAATGAGTAAATGTTATATTTTTGAAAAAGTGAATGTCAAAATGAAAATATAACATCATTTTTTGAATTTGTGTTGTTGCACCTAAAATATCCACTTTTTTGAGGCACTAAAATGACTATATCTCTTGACTGACAACTCTAATCGACCTCTAGGTTAGACCAAATCGAAGGGGAAAACGGAAGGCATGACATGAGCAAATCCAAAAGACTAAAAAAAAACAAATGAAAACTCAAAAGCAAACAACGGACTGTAAACGACTTGACGAAGGCCTTCAGTAAAACAATTTGATATTCAAATTGAAATGGATTGATTGATCAACATTAAGCAATTGAATATCAAATTCAAGCTTAGAGAAACGTGAAACTAACTTGAAAAAGTTTCGTGTTGTTACCAACATTTTGTGGTGACAAAATGCAAGACAACAATGCCAAGCTACACAATGATGACAGAGCAGAATAACCCAATGATTGCCGAGTGACAGCAAAAGTTACAGTTTGAGAAATAATTAAATTTGAGGCCGACACAGTTGGAATTTTCAACTAGTCAAAGTGTGTGGAAGATAAGGATTGATGGGCTGGTGTATTTAATGCATGGGGATAATTTGCTAAGTGATCAAAGACAAGGATTTGATTAGAAGTTTCGAGAAGAAGAACAAAAGATAGAAGGATTTGATGACTTAACCCTAAGATCAATGATGATAGCAACAAAAGATCGAAATTACCTATTTAAGGAGGCATAACAGAGGTTTTCTAAAGTTGGAATTTTCAACTAATCAAAGTGTGTGGAAGATAAGGATTGATGGGCTGGTGTATTTAATGCACGGGGATAATTTGTTAAGTGATCAAAGGCAAGGATTTGATTAGAAGTTTCGACAAGAAGGAGAACAAAAGATAGAAGGATTTGATGACTTAACCCTAAGATCAATGATGATACCAACAAAAGATCGAACTATTTAAGGAGGCATAACAGAGGTTTTCTAAGGTTGGTTCGTCGTTGATTGGCGATCTTTAGGAGAAGCTATGAAGAGAAGAACAACAGAGGTGAAATGTGACAAGTTTGGTAAAGAAGTGATTGCTTAAGGAGATGCCAAGTAGATCGGTGATGGAGATGTGAATGGAGGTCAATCAATGAACCAATAAATAAGCGAATGGAGATCTGAATTTGTAAAGTGAGTTGTACTTTACAAATCAAACCTATTGTTACATTCTAACTATTGTATCAGTCAAAATCCTTTAATCAAGGTTCATGTAACAGTCATTTTGTAAATCCTTTAATCAAGGTTGACCTAACAATCATTTTGTAAATCCTTTAATCAAGGTGACATTCTAATGGAATGATTGAAAGTCCTCTAACAAGGTCACTCCTAATAGGGTGATTAAATCCTTTAACAGGGTCACATTTAACAGTGTATTGTATAACCTTAAATAGGGTTGGCTCTTAACCGAGCTCACTACAAAAGAGTGAAAAATTGGTAGCATGTTACTTTCCGATTTTTCCCAAATTGGGTTTCCATGTTCAATGCTGATGTCAAAGTGTTATTTTCAAGGGTGGATGTAATTATGCATGCTATATTTTACAGTAGTTTATTTTCTGGCAGTCTGCAAGACAGAGTTAAGTAATTACATGAAAAGTTGATTTGTTGATGATATGTTATATAGACCAATTGGGTATCTAAGATTGATTAAGTTGTTTAAAGTTAGTAAAAGTTGAATTAGTACATCTAAACCTAAGGATAATTGATTTACCCCCCACCCCCCCAACCTCCCCAGTTATTCTAAATCATTATAACAATTGGTATCAGAGCTTTGGTACTTGTGAGAAAAGTTTGAAGGGACTCAATCCAAAGATCAAGATGTACAAGACAGAGATACACAAATTGAACAATGAGAATTTCCCACCATGGCAAAGACTAATGAGACTACAATTATCTGGTACTAGAGACTCTACATCATATTACCTAGACAATGAATATATTGGCGTGCCTAGACCTATGACAGTTGAACAAATGAAAGAGAAGCATGAGCACAACCAAATGATGATTGAACTTGCAACAACCCTAAGCTATGCTGAATTTGATGATGTGAAGGAATGCACTACTGCTAAGAAAATGTGGGACAAATTGACAAAAATTCAAGGAGGAGATAAAAATGTAGTGACAACAAAAGCAAAAAGCTTGAGAGGAAAGTTTGATGACATGAGAATGAAAGAGGGTGAGACTGTTGTACAATATTTTGGCCGAATCAAAGAAGTGGTAAATGCTATCAGAGGAGCTTGAGGAGACGTATTTGATGAGACCATGATAAGTAAGGTATTTAGGACTTTACTTCCTATCTATGCAATCAATGTATCTGCAATCAAGAACTAAGGTGTACACCTGGTAATGATTTGACCTTGGATAGTATAATTGGACGACTTACTACATTTTAACTATCAAATTTTGATAATTATTCCACTGCTAATGTTGAATCTGCATTCAAAGCACTACTAACCCTTGATGGATATAAGAAAAAGAAGAAGAGCAAGTAGGTAGAAAGTGGCAATGAATCTGATCATGACCTTGATGAGCTTGAAGCATTGTTGGCTAGAAAAATTCCTAAAGGAAAAGGCAGATACAAAGGTAAGCTTCCTATTATTTGTCTTAAATGTAACAACGTTGGTCATACTGCCACTAGATGTCCTGACAGAGATGAGAAAGAGGAAAAGAAAGACTTCAAGTACAAAGGAAGGAGAGATGATAGAGACAACAGAGGTAACAAAGATAAAAGAGACTACAAAGATAAAGGTAAGAAATCTTGCTATATAGCAGAAGAGGATGGTTTAGACAATAATTTTGATGATCATGATGAAGAGGTTGTTTATGTCGCAATGAAAGATGATTATGATGAAGATGAGAAAACTGCATTGATTTCACATATAAGATTGATAGATTGATAATTCATAGTGGTTGTTCACGTCATATGACTGGTGATACAAGTATGTTTGATAAGCTAGAACATTATAATGGAAGTACTGTTAAGTTTGGTAATTATGCACCACGTTATGTCAAAGGTAAAGAATCATTTAAACTGAATGATAAGATCAAGTGTGACAATGCATATTGAGTTGATGGTTTGAAATATAACTTGTTAAGTGTGGCATAGTTGATAAGTTCAAGCAACAGAGTTGATTTCCAAAATAAGAAGACAAAGATCTATGATGCTACTAGTGAACTAGTTGGAAGTGGAGAACAAAGAAGAGGTAACTTATTCTATCTAGACTTATCTAAAGATACTTGTTTATTTGCACAATGTGAAGATGTTTGGTTATGGCATAAGAGGTTATATCATGTGAATTCTGATAATTTGGTAAGCATTAGTAAGATGAAAAGAGTTAAAGGGTTACCAAGACTAAGCAAACCTGATCAAATGATGCAAAAACAATGTCAAATAGGTAACATGACAAAGTCTAGTTTCAAGAGCAAGACCTATTATATTGATGATATCTTGGAGCTCATTCATATTGACTTGTGTGGTCCTATTGGAATGCAAAGGTATTATCATGATAAATATTTCATTCTGTCTGTTGATGACTTTTCTAGAATGATGATTATGATGTTTCTTAAAGAAAAATCTTATGCATTTCAAATGTTTAAGTGGTATCTGGTTAGAGTTGAAAAAGAAATAGAAAAGAGTCTAAAATGTTTGAGATCAGATGGAGGTGGTGAATTCATTTCAGATGAGTTCAACATATTTTGCAATGACAAAGGAATCAAGAAACAAACGAGTGTACCAAGGACTACACCATAGAATGGTATAGCGAAGAGAAAAAATAGATCAATTATGGATTGTGCAAGATCATTAATAATGGAGAAGAATGGTTCTCAATAATACCAAAGAGAGGTTGTAAGTACTGCAATCTACACTCTTAAGCGAGTGCAAGTGAAGAAAGGTACACAAAAAAGAACTTCTAAACTCTAATATGGATATGCACCAAATGTGAATTAATTTGAAGTTTTTGGAAGCAAGTGTTACATATTGAAAGATGCAAAAAAAGGTAAGCTTGATGCAAAAAGCAATGAAGGTATATTCCTAGGTTATTCCACTAAGAGCGAAGCTTATAAGTGTTTGAATTCTAACACTAACAAGATTGTGGAAAGTACAAATGTTAGAATTGATGAATTTGCAAAGAAAAAAGAAGAAGAATGCAAGAAAGAGCCTAAAGGCTATTAAAAGTTAGTCTATATCTATGAAGGTGAACCTAGCACCTTACCTGAAGCAAAAAAGTAGTTGCATCAACAACCAAGCACTACCGAGGTTCTGTAGTAGAGTTATGTAGAGCATCAGTATATTGTCACACATTAGGCTACAGGAGTTGAGTCACAGATAGAGACTATCAACCATCAAATAGAGGAAGCCGACTTGCAGCCAAAAACAATTGAAGAAGTTGAACATGCAAAATCCGATGAACAACAAGAAGAAAGAGTACCTGAACCTATATTAGCAAAGTATGTGAGAAGATATCATGCACCAGATCAAATTATTGGAGACAAAGATTGAAGAGTCATGACAAGAAGAAGATTTAAGAATAATACATGCTTATTATGTGAGTTTGAGCCTAAATATGTCAAAGATGCTTTAGAGAACGAAGATTGGATCAAACCAATGAATGAAAGTATTGAGCGAATTGAAAAAAACAAGACTTGGACACTAGTATCCAAACCAAAGGACAACAATGTGATTAAAGTTAAGCAGGTTTTTAGAAACAAGCTGACTGAAAAAAGTGAGGTCACAAGGAACAAGGCAAGATTAGTTTGTAAGGGATATACACAAGAGGAAGGAGTTGACTATGGTGAAACTTTTGCCCTAGATGCAAGGTTGGAAAGACTGAGAACTTTACTTGCACATGTTGCTTACAAAGGATTCAATGTGTACCAAACGGATGTAAAACCTGCATTTCTGAATGGAATTCTAGAAGAAGTCGTCTACATTGAACAACCTAAAAGATTTGTTGATCCAAACAAAAGGAATATAGTATGTAAGTTACGTAAAGCTTTATATGGTTTGAAGCAAGCCCCTAGAGCATAGTATGAAAGGTTACACAATTATTTAATGAAAATTGATTTCGCAAGAATTAAAGACAATAGTAAATTTTATCTTAAAAGTGAATCTAAAGATAACATATTGGTAGCTAAAGTTTTTGTTGACGATATTAGTTTTGGAGGAAAAGATGCATTGAGTAATTCATTTGTTGATCAAATGAAAAAGGTGTTTGAAATGTCAATGTTTAGAGAGATTAAGTTCTTTGTTGGATTGCAAGTGTATCAGATGAATAAATGTATTTTCATTACTCAATCTAAGTATATCAAAGAAATTTTAAAGACCTTTGGAATCAAAGACACAAGCCCAGCTGGAACACCTATGGTGACTGGACGCAAACTGTCAAAGAATGATGATTCCGCTAAGGTAAATCAAACACAATACAGGTCAATAATTGGAAAACTACAACATGTTGTACATAACAAACCTGACATTGCATTAGTTGTTGGAATTGTCGCTAGATTCTCTGCTAATCCCAGAGAAAATCATATGATGGCACTAAAGAGAATATTGAGATACCTGAAAGGAACAGAAGACTACAGATTATGGTACAAGAAAAGTGACAAATTTGAGTTGAAAGTTTACACAAATGCTAATTGGGAAGGAAATGTTGATGACAGGAAAAGTATAAGTGGAGGAGCTTTCTTCTTGGGAAAGAGATTGATTTCTTGGACAAGCAAGAAGCAGAACTATATTTCACAATCTACAACAGAAGTTGAATATGTTGTTGCAACAATGAATTGTTGAAATATTGTATGCATCAAGCAATTGTTGATAGAAATGAATGAAAAGATCACTGAACCTGTTGTGATATACTGTGATAACACAAGTGCTATAAACATATCAAAGAATCATGCAATGCATACAAAAACTAAGCATATTGAGATCAAGTATCATTACTTGAGAGAGCTGGTACAACACAAAGAAGTGAGGTTGAAATATGTGAACACCAAAGAATAGTTAGCTGACATATTCACAAAGGCACTACTTAAGGATGCTTATGAGAATCTCAGAGGTAAGTTAGGGGTCATTCCCCTACTTGAAGAAAACTAAGCAAAGATGTTGCATTGCATCAAATGTTTTAAATCAGAATATCATAAATGTTGATGCAAGTCACACTTTAGGAGCTACCTAAAGGTGTGAAAAGCACGGCACTAAATTATGAGTAGATGAAGCTACAAGGAGTTAATGATGAAATTACAAGTCTATATCAATCATTCGCATGCAAGTTGACGTCTTTGGCATTGTTGTCAAAGAGGGAGAGATTAGCATTATTGAGTTACCATACAAGTTACCACATAAAGAGGGAGAGATTAATGTGGTAAGTTATCATACAAGGATAGACATGTAAAGAGGGAAAAGTGAACAGCACACGAATATATTGAAGGTGGGGAGGGTGAATCAATATATTAACAATTTTGCCAATTAAAACTTTTATCCAAATAATTAACTTCAAATGCTGAAATGAACAATTATGCACATAACACAATAACATAAGATTTATGTGGAAACCCAATGCGGGAGAAAACTACGACAATAAATGCTTTTATATAAACGTGTTCTTTTACAAATTAATTTGTAGGCTTCAACCTACTGGAGGCTATGACCTCTGTTTATGAGCACCGACTCACTGGAAGCTCCGACTCCCACACTTTGTAGGCCCCAACCCATAGGAAGCACCAACCCCCACTTTGTCTTCGTTAGCACCGACCCACTATGCATAAACTTGTTTTCCACCTTGACAATGTTGCTTACTTCAACTGATGATGGACAATCAAATCTCTACTTCAAATCTGCACATCCTTTCTATAATTTGCATCTGTTTCTTCTATATCTGCATCTATGTCTCATAAATATAACTTTTATATCTGTCCCCAATCTGGATGATATTATACTTCTTTTTATCTTTTCTATTCAACATTTATTATATGTCAGATTTAAATCTGAATATATATTTCTTTATTTTCACTCTTCTTCTTATTCTTCTTATATGTGCTTATATTCACACTTATCCTTGACTTATCTCAGATGTATCACTTTTAATACTCCTTTCTTCAACTGCTACTTTTCTTTTCTGCTCTATTTCTTCTCTTTATATATTCTTCTTTCAACACACTCTCCTGTCATTTCCTTTTATTATTTTCTTTCACTTCACACTATCTTTCTTTTTGAAGAATTCCTTATTTATATTCTAATATAAGACGTGACTTTTCATATTTTAAAGGTCGTGTCTTTTCTTTCATTAGATATTTGCAAACTAAACTCACTCACGTTTAATTATATTTTATCAATGATCTCTTATTTAGAGAATGTTATGATATCATCCAGAACACTTGTGTGCACTCCTTAATTTCTTCCTTCGCTGCTGTAGTAGTTTTATTTATTTTTCATAAATTCCTCTAGTCAAATTGTAGACTTCCATAGAAATTATTTTCATCTTCAGTAAACACATGAACTCCATGTTTTGCTGTCCATGTTTGCATGCAAACTCCATTTTCCGCCACTCATATATTATTGGGCTTCTTCAATTTGATCGCACCCATTCTTTTTAATTAATTTTGTGTATTAAATCACCTATAGTCTCTTTATCTTCATTGTTCGTATCTTAATCCAGATGTTGGAATACTGGTATCGTGATCACCAATTTATTTGGGCTTCAACTCTGCCATCATTTTCATGTATATTGAATTTTGTTTTAATTGGGCTACATAATAGTTTCCCATTTTTACTTACCAATATTGCCGACTCATGGATATCTGAGATATGCCTTTTTTAATGTTTAACCTGTGCTCCTCGATGGGTTCCAATTGCTCTTTATGCTACACATATTTAGAAGCAACTCTGATATTAATGTCTCCTCCAGAATTTATTATACTTATATACTATGCTGTCGTCAATCTCCATCATTTCCGATTAATATGTGATGTGGCAATCTAATTTGTCATTTTCTCAATGAATCCTTTGAAAACATATTTACACCTTATCATATATCGGGCTAGTCTTTTTGTTCTGTATATTAATTTAATTCTGACCTGTCATATGAATAAGACAAATTTTCCCTTATCTGATTTGTGTCCTTAATATCTTGTGTGCTAGCCTTCACATAACACAAATTCTTGTCTTATTCTTATTCTATCTTTTTCTGTGAATGAGACAATAAATTTTGTCTTTCATACATATATCTGCATACGGTGATAAGTTCCTTTGTCTTTGTTTGACTTTTATCATCATTCATCTGAATGCTCTACTTTATCTTTTCTGTCCAGTACATCTTTATATATTGGATTGGGTCTGTGATCTCTGAACGTTTTTGTAGTGTGTAGTTATTACCAGTTCTTTCAACGCTGTTTGTATGTTCTACAACACAATCACTGTTCTATGAGCATCTGAAACTGTAAGTCTTCCCATATGTCTTCTACCATTTTTCTTTTACCCAAGAACTATTCCTAAAATCCATTTTCGATTCTGTGTATCTTCTAATGTCAAATTAATAAGCACAATATTCTTCAGATAAACATGTTGCTGAATCAATGAATATGTGGATATGTCAACTGACGAGATACTGAAAATTCTGCCCGCTACATACTCAGCATGGTTTATACTGTTTTGATTACAAATTGGATCTGTCGCTCGAGTGGACATCTCAGTCTCTATTGTCTTGCAATTTCAATAAGCTCATCAGGCAATTCTTTTCATAGTCTTCTAGCTTTCATTGCCATAATATTCTTAATAAACTTTTCATCTATTTTCTTATCCCTTTATTTACATCAGTGACAATATCTTCAATAATCTTCCAAATGCCTTTGACAACAATGACAATATTTCTATCAAAAAGATTATTAAGTTATAAGAAGGAGGGAGAGAGTTTATGCAGAGAGAATGAACATTGTCAAGAGGGAGACATATGTTGCTATATATGTTAGCATGAGCCGAGGTGTTTCTACAGAGAAAGAGTATGTACTGAACTAACAAAGGGAGCATCCTGAACCTGCATGGATGATAATCAGAATGAAACTGAGAAAGAGAGAACACAAACACAAAGGGCGCTGACAGTACAGTATTGAACATTTTGCAATGCATGGTAACTAGTGAAGTGTGTGAGGTACTGCCATTAATGCCAAAGAGGGAGATTGTTGGAAACTACAATTGGAGCAGCTGTTATGTTATCATTGATGTCAAACCTATTCATAAAACGAGTGTCAAACCTACTAAAGAGACATTTACTAATAGTGTAGAGTGTCATATCATTTAATTGATGAAGAGGAATTGAAAAGAAGAGATAGCAAGGTGAGCTAGTGAGTGATAAGAAGTTAAGTATCATGGAAAAACAATGGGCACTTGATAAGTTAGTCCTTGACAAGATAATGTGTTGTTCAATCAATACATGAAGTAAAGAAGACAATTGGATGAAGCTTAGAGTTGAAACACGACGAAAGGATAAGCGTGACCAAGTATCAGTACTAAACAGTCAATGAAGGAGCTAAAGCAGAAGACTAAGGAACTTAAGTAGAAGCCGAACAAAACAGTTCATACCGAATCTTAGTTATTGTCGAGCAAATGTATGAAGAAGTGTTAGTTGCGACCGAGCATAGTAATGGTCAAGTGAGCCTGTTGATGGCAAGCGAGATAGTATACTATAAGACGAAATACATAGTGATGACCGAGCAGAAGAACACAGTGATTGCCTAGTGACAGCAAAAGTTACAATTTGAGAAAGAATTGAATTTGAGGTCGATACAGTTGGAATTTTGAATTAATCAAAGCGCATGGAAGATAAGGATTGATGAGGTGGCGTATTTAGTGCACAAGGAGAGTTTGTTAAGTGATCAGAGGCAAGAATTTGATCAAAGTTTCTAGAAGGAGAACAAAATATAGAAGGATTCAATGAATCTGACCCAACCCTAAGATCAACGATGATGTTTAAGCAGCAAAAGATTAAAATTACCTATTTAAGGAGGCATAACAAATATTTTCTAAGGTCGGTTTGTCGTTGATTGAAGATCTTAAGGAGAAGTTGAAGAGCAAAACAACTAAGGTGAAGTGTAAAGAGTTTGGTGAAGAAGTGATTGCTTGAGGAGATACCAAAAGGATCAACGATGGAGATGTGAATGGAGGTCAGTCAATGAACCAACAGATGAGTGAACGGAGATCTAAATTTGTAAACTAAGTTGTACTTTATAGATCAAACCTATTGTTACATTCTAACCATTAACAAGGTTAGCTTTTAATCAAGCTCACTTTAGAAGAGTGAAAAATTAGTACCATGTTACTTTGTGGTTTTTCCCAAATTGAGTTTCCATGTTAAATCCTGGTGTCAAAGTATTATTTTCATGGGTGGATGTCATTGTTATGCATGCTATATTTTACAGTAGTTTATTTACTGATAGTCGGCACATATAGAGACAAAGAGTTAAGTAATTACATGGAAAGTTGATTTGTTGATGATATATATATATATATATATATATATATATATATATATATATATATATTGAGTGGGTAGCTGAGATTGATTAAGTTGTTTAAAGTTAGTAAAAGTTGAATTGGTACACCTAGACGTAAAGATAACAAATTCACCCCCTCTCTCAGTTTTTCTAGATTATTATAACATATATAACCTGGCCTAGGGGAGGCTATTAAGCCATGTCACAAGTCCCTAAGAAGACGTTGATCACCAAGTCAACAATCTCCCCCTCAACAACAACTGAGCCTTCAACACCCACTGAAGGGAGACTTGAACCTGCAACCCAAGGCTTTGCTAGCAATTGTTGGAATCATTTGTCGTTGCCCCAAAATCTTAAACAGTTAATGCCTGATACAAATGCCATATATAACCCAACCCACAAGAGGCATTTAAGCCATGTCACAAGTCCCCAATGAGGTGCTCAGACTGGATGATTTTCACCACAATTGCTTCACAATTCAGACAAACGGCAAGAACATAGTTTGGAATTGTTTTTTATAAAAAGGTTCAGTATCGAGCTTGCGTCAGGTGGTGTCTAAAACCGTCATATTTAGTTGAGAATCATTTTTATTCCACCTAACCAACCTGCCATGTTCAGCCTGTAGAAAGAGATGCCTTTAAGAAGAGTCACAGATGCCTCAAATTGGCAAGTACCATGGATGCCAAAAACTTAGAAGTCTTGGCAACATAGATATCAAAAAACATTTAACAGAGGACACAACTTAAATGGAAATTAATCAGCCAGCTGCAAGCATGACAAATGGAGAATAATAAACTCGTGTGAACAGTTCAACATAGGTTTGATAAAACCTTTAAGCAAGTTGAATGTTACACACACACGGCAATCACCCAATGTCAGAAACACCTCAAGCTCATCAAGCTCCTTAAGCTAGTTGAGCAGCTCAAATTGAATTCTAAGAAGGATAATCCCTTGACATTAATGACGAAAACTCATCCAACAATGTTCACATGGTTGTAGCAATATATGGAAACTTGTATGAGATACAACCGTGAATCAACATATAGCTAGCAATGTTGGGATGAGCAACACAAGCTCCTTTTTACCATAGTTTATGACTCCATATGTTAACTTTTGCTTTTGATGCCATGGATATCATAAATTACTATATTTGTACACTGAAACTCTTGACAATATTTATATCAGATGGGTGAACTATCGCGGAGTCCTGGTGCTTCGCCTATGTGAGCATCGACTAGATGCAATGAGTGCTAAGTGTTCGATTCATTCTCATGAGAGATTAATTCATGTGAACCACTACTCATGAAACATGGGTCAATGAGATTGACTCAAAATACTGCACAACTGAATCTTGATAGCAATATCACAATTTGACTTGTAGAAAAATATATCCTACTTATCCATTAATGATCTTAAGGGCCTTTTTGATGAAAAGTTCATAAAGCACAACATTTGTTGAAGATTTTCCAAATGGGGTTCCAATCAAAGTGGGTTTAACCATGGAGGAAACTCCATAGTTAATTGTGCTCGAGCTCTAGTACTAAGATGGGCGACCTCCCAGGACGTTTTGGGGCTTCACCTCTATGAGCATCATCTAGATGAGATGAGTGCTAAATGTTCTATTCATTGTAATGAGAGAAAGTTTCATCTGAACCACTACTCATAAAACATGGGTCAATGAGTTTGGCTCAAAATACTACATAATTGAATCCTGATGGCAATATGTAATGTCCCCGTTTTTGGCAAGTCCATGCAGTTGATGGAGTTAGCTCATCATAGCGACCCTCGTGAGCTGACAGGGTGTGTTTTGGAGGTCCCAGTTGTAGATTTACTACTTTTAGTAGGTCTATTTTTGGCAGAGCAGTGGGTGGCTTCGGCAGTTGGTCATCACCTGCAGTAAATTAAGTTGATAATTGCATGAGCTCTTATTTATTCATTAATTATTAAGTTATATTATTATAATAATGACATTAAGTGATATTTCTAAAAAGTGTGTTTGAAAGTTCTTAGTGTTGAGTTCTTTTGGGAAACTTCCACAATTTTTGAAGTGGAGTTTTTTAGGAAACTTTGGACCAACGAAAGATTATAAATAAGAGCTCATTTCATGGGAAAAAACATACTTGAAAATATATTTGCTTTTTGTGCCTTTGTGGCTTTTCCCTGATTTCTGATTTGTGAGCCCTTGTTGAAGTATAAGGGTCTCGACAAAGAAGTTCTTGGCAATTGTGCTGAAGTATACAATTGGCCAGCCTTCTCCTATTGTATCTTCTGTATCTAAGGAGAAGAATAATCTTGATTATATATTTTATTTTTTGATTATCTCGTGAGGGTTTCCTGAAGTCTGAGAATTATTCTGAAGGTTGGTTCTTGCGAATTGCTGCTGTTGTATAGAAATTTGGCAATTTCTCCTACTGTTGTTTGCCGAGGCCAAGGAGAGGATACTTTCTGGTTATTGTTTGCATAGACTGGACTCATCAGTATTTCCTAAGGGCATTGTTTGTGATCTCAAGTGGCTGCCGTCCCTAATCCATCAGCAGATTATCTCAGAACTGGAGACGCAACTGCAGATTGGAGCCACGTGTGTTGATGGGAGAGGCAATCATTGAGTGGGAGTTTGCGATCTGAATTGGGCCCGTGAATTTACTGCCATCAGGAAGGTCAAGTCCTACATTGGGTCTACGGCTGCATTTCTGAGCAAGCCGTCAATCATCATACAAGTCTGCCGGCTAATAAAATATGGCAGGAGTTTCCTGGTGAGTTCGAACTTCAGTAGGGGGTGGTCTTACATTCTCAAGTAGCCATTTGGTATGTTGGAGTTTGTAGCTGCATTTTAGTGATATCAGATATGCAAGCGGTGCAATACATAGCAGCAAGGTTCCAAATATCATATGGTAATTTGGAATTTAATAAAATTTATTCTTGACTCAAGCGTGGTAATAATTTATCGTTTTCTTTTAAAATAAGGAGTTGGAAAATTTTGTTTGAAACTTAAAGCATATATATTCCTCAATAGGAAAACCAAGTTGTTTTTCACATCTTCCCAGTTTGGACAAGAAAGGATTTTTACACAATATCACAATTTGACTTGTTGTGAAAAGTCTCTCATGCTTATAAAAATTCATATGTTTAAAAAAATGCTTTTATTTATGTTTAAAATTTTCTTTTCCTTCAACCAAAATCAATGTTTATACTCACAATCAATGTATACTTATGTGTGTGATCAAGTAGCTTTCATTTGATTAATTCATTGCATTTTTATAGTTTATTTTTTCAGAAGTGAATGATAAAATGTTTAAACCGGTGCAACATGGAGACCCCACCCCAAAAAAAAAAAAAAAAATCCCAACGTCTCTAAGACAGGGACACACCAGGGACAAGGGGACGTCGTTCAGAAGTCTCCAACAGCGCCAGCAGTCTGTCACCATTTTGGCAGGGACGGAGGGATGTCCCAGCGTCCCCTAAGGGGATAGGGGGACGGGAACGAGTCCCCTGACCCCTCCAAGGGATGGCTGGGTGTACCCTATCCAACCAAAAATAAAAAAATTGATTGTTTATAAAATTAAAACATTTTTTATTAATTTCTATTCATTGTATTGAATATCATATAATGTTGCTCAATGTAATTATAATTCTGATGAAGTACTCATACTTCTGATACCTATGACTATTATTATTTAATATTTATTTAATAGAAGTTAGCACTCTTCCATTTTCTCAATCGAGTATTTAAAATTTTAATATTTATTGTTCAATGTTCAAGCTTTAAATTTTAGTAAATTAGTATTTCATATCTTTATATCTTATAATGTTATACATATTTGCATAACTCGCATTTTAAGTACCACGTGTATAGTATATAGAGTACACCACCGCCCCCCTCTTGTCCCCTGCCGCCATCCCCAAATTGAAGCCCCTTTGTCCCCCCTGCCCAGAAACCTGTCCCCCGTCCCCCAAGGCGGTGTAACTATGATCTAAACACTAAAAAAAATCTACATTGGTAGATTTTTCAATTTGCTGAGTCTTTGTGAACTCTGAGCATTGAGTCTGGATCCAAGTGAAATAGCAACTTGTTGAGTCTGAGCCAAGTGTGAAACCTGTAATACTGATTTTTATTACTATCATTCAATAGTCTAGAGTTTCTGTTTTTTTGCAACCAAGGATTACCTTAAGAAAATAAGATAGTTATCTGCATGCACATCTTGAAAATAAAAAGAAGGATTAAATTTATCTCTCAACAGTAATGATAAACTAACACACTGTCGAATCCTTTGTTGTTTTGGAAAAACAATTATGACATTTATCAACTGCATTAATTTTTTATATCGATATATGCATCGTTTTAAAGATTTAAGCCTCAACCAATCTTAGCAGTGCCCAATCAAACAAACAAGAACCTCAAAAAGCTGGTGATTTGTCAGCTTCAATGAAATGTATGAGAGATGTGGTTCCAACGTTACAAACAATATTTATAAGAATTTAGTTAATGTTGACCAATGTTTAAATAAATGGCTGTCAGCATTTTCCAAAATGTGTTGGAGGCTCATAACTCACCTCTCGAATCACTTCATAATGATGACGATACTTGGGGCCCATGGTTTCATACCTGGCATAAAAAAGTGCTTAATGTGAGCATACATAGGATTGTGTATTTCACAATTCCTATCCATCCAAATCAAAAGTAAGAGCTTGTTCTCGATTAATGCTACGTAAAAAATAAGCTTATAAACCTATTTTTAATAAAATCATAATCTAGCGGTTGTAACCCAGCAAACTAATTAAATTTTACATATGAATATACCTTCTCCAAAATTCGTCATATGTTGTAGCAAGAAACCTACGCTTCCCATTGATATGGTCTTGATAGCTAAACACATGAATGTTAGAATGGCTTTCTGCAAACTGTAACGCTTGTTCTTGTCTTGGGAAAGTAGCCCATACGGCACTTCTACAAACATATCAAAGGATAAAGAAACAAGAGATAAACATCAGCAAGAATTTAATTTTTTGTTACTCCTTTTCGTATTATCAAAAAAAAGTTAAAGAAAGTTAAAGAAATTTTCCAAGTGATTGGCACGTACCTTGGATGCAGATCATTTTCTTCTGTTAGGTCTTTACGAATTTCATGTAACAATCGTAATAGTTGAGGAGGTTTCTTTAAGGGTTTGCCAGCGGGCGATCCATAGAACACTCCAGGCGATATTTGTTTGCCATGATTTTGTTGTCTTCCATCCATGGGGGTTTTTGAAGACTTTGGGACCAAAAGCTGAATAGTGCAGGGCAAAAATCATGGCTGAACATCTCATGAAATATATGCAAAAGAAATTCAACAAACGCACCTCAAAAAAATATTAAAAATAAAAGAGCTTCTAGAATTTGTTCTTATTAGAAGAACGTGAATTTACATACTTGTAGTAACCATTTTAAATTGCATAGCATATTTTATTGTACAGTAACTCATTTCAATACACATAAGAAACACTACACTAAAACCTATAATTGTTCAAATATGATAAAAGTTTAACTAATGAAAGTTAATGTAAGTAGAAATATTGTCAAGGTGGGAGAACTCTTAGGTGAAACGGTGGGGCTTTTTACCTGCAGTGCCAACAACCAAGTGTCAAACCTGCAGGTTTACTCTCTACTGCGTCAACAATTGAGGGGCCCTAAAGACCTTTTATCTTGATTAACCCGCTGGATGTGGACAGGGGCATTTGCATTTTGCTCATACATTTGTAGCCTAAATTTTTAAACAGAAGATAAGAGGAAACTGTGGAGAAAATTGAGCAGCAATATTTAGCAATTGCAGAACAAATTTGTCAAATGATAAGACTTTAATGCTATCCTCAATCTCAAGTCGAAATGTATGGCACAAGCGCAAAAGGCTTTTCTTCCTTTATTAAGAAGAATGATCATATTCACTGCATCCGCACCAATGATCAATTCCCTTGGTATATAAAAAAAAAGGATTTCTCAACCATTGCTTAAAGGCTGGATCACTTATTCATTGCAGAGCTTTCGCCGAATTGGCCTACTCTATCTGTTTCCCAAATCTGTCTGATTTTCATATCTGGCCATTTATCGCTAGAGTTGGAAACCTTGGAACAGGTTCTTCGCCCTCATTATCAGTTTTGTTTCAAGAAGATGGAAGTTAGACAACCTGATTTGGTACCGAAGATTAAGAGATGGTGGGTTGATCCCTTGCACAAAATTAGAACCTGAATGTTTACCTTTCACAGAAATTGAAAATGTTATCAAAAAAAGTTAAGAGTTCAGTGCAAGGAATTGTTTGGCAACATCTTCCTCGAAAATAAGAGAATTTAGGATGAACTTGTCATGTTAAGCGACAGTGTCATTCAGAATGAGATGACTCAAATCCAATAGGAAAAGGAGAATAAGTTGTTCGCCAGTTATCAGGAAATACCAGCACAGGAGGAATGTTACTAGAAATCTAAATACCACAAACTCTGGCTTGACGAATGGGATCTAAACACTAAATACTTCCACAATGCTTCTGAACTAAGTCAAGGTATGAACAGGATAATAGAAATCAAAAGGAAAGACAACAGCGTTTTGACTGATCCCAAAGAAATGCAATCAATAGCAGTTGCCATTTTCAAGATTTGCTGAGTAACGAAGAGGAAGCAGATGCTATTTAGAATAACTTTATCGATTGCATTTTAAGTCTGCTTACAGATGATGAGGATCATTACGACTGGGGAAACTAAGAATATAGTCATTTATTTGCATCCTAACAAAGCCGCAAGACCAAATGGGTTCCCTGCTATGCTTTATCAAGTCTATTGAGATCTTCAAATATCCCTGTTCTTTATTATCAAGTTTATTGGGATCTCTCGTTTCTTCATTATCAACCAATATCCTTCTTATCTATCAAATCACACATCATGGAGCAAGAAAGAGTGTTGAGTTCACAACAAATTATGTCATAATTTGAGATTTGTATAGAAGATATATAGTTGCAATTAGGGAGATTGATCACCAATTTTGAGCCTATACACCTCACATTATGCTCCTGTTATTCCTTCAACATGCACAATATGGTATCTAGTGTGGGCAGTTTTGAGGAGATTTAGTATGCTCATTTGAATCTTAAAATTCTATTATCTATTGAGGCTTTAGAAACATGTTGATATCCCATCTCCTTCATCTATTATTACTTTTAATGATAAATGTGTTGCTCAACTCATGGCTTTTTGTGAACCAGTGCAACGATACATCATTATCTTACAAATATGGCTATTTGAGATGGATATTTCACAAATATTGAAGCTCTGTTTGTAGAGTTCCATATTTCAGATTTCGGAGACACCATAGATTGTATTCACCATCTTTGTTGGAAATTATTAGTTTTTAGCTGCTTTGAGGGAACAATCAAGACCCTTTTGTTCACATAATCATTGATCACAGTTTGAAAAGAGTGTGAATACAATAGAATGAAAATTGGAGGAGGTACCTTTATTATCAAAGGAGATATCTTTGTTTTCAGATTGTATTCTACAATTATCTCTACTAGATTTTGAATCATCATCTTCATTAATGTGGCCTAGAACACCTGATTTGATTGAGAGAACTTTCAATATCAACATGGAGATGCTTGAGAAAGATTTGGAGTAATCACCCATAATCTTTCCACCCTTTGTTTTTAGCAATGGGAAGACATCTTGCATACAAAGTTTGTATTGTTTCTCTCTAAAGGGAGGAATGTTGTTCATTTTAATTGGATCATCTCTATGACTCATCGTCAAGCATCTACCATCATTGCACGAGATTCTGCATTCAGGGAATGCAAGGTCTCCCTTCTTATTCTCCCTCATGGATGGGATTTGGGGTTTTGTCCATCTCATTTTTATTTAAGAGCATTTTCTAATTTTCTCTCGTCTAGGAATGAGTTTTCTCCCAATAGAATTTCTCTCTCTCCACTTGTGAGAAATTACAATCGTACATTAGTCCCTAACATAGCCTAATAATTGGAACCCATCTTTGCATCCTTACATTAGGGCATCTTGTATATTCTCCCTAAGTTACTTAAACGCAAGTTGTGGAAGTGAATGGAGTGTTATAACTAGCTAGTTCATCACCTAGGTCCTATTCACACTTGTCATTCATGATTACTTACGGTATGTTAGTAAGCAAATTGGTGTTTTCAAGATAATCACAAAATAACTCTTTATCCCTAGAATGAAAGACGAATAAGTAAGTAACAACTGGAGGAATCGCTATTGAATTAGCGATTTTCCTTTGAATTTTAGAGGTACAACTCCCTCTTATGATTTGGTTTTACTTTTTTAGGGTATGCTCTTAACAAAAAAGCAAAGAAAGGCTTTTAACATCTGCCCATCACCATGGCACAAATGTGATCATGAATTTGCAATAAGGGAAAAGAAATAAATGACACATAGGTCACTAACTCCGAAACCCATGAATAACTATGATCAAGAACATGGACAAGCGATTGTTTCCTAATATACATAAGCAGATTAAAATTCACAGATCCCAAGCCATGTGTACATAATCTAATATAATAGAGAAATCACAAGCAATTGATAATTCTCATAGGAAAAATACAATTACAGAGCAGTATAACATATACGCGTAGAACTTGAAATGCTAGTTAAGAAATGATGTTTTAGTATGACATACCGAATTGAAATGCTTGAACATAGCAAAATCACGACACTATCTAGAACCATTGAACATTTAACATAGTATTATAGTACATACCTAATAGTAAAATTCAAAAATCAAAATTCAAATAGAAATTCAAGTGCTCGTCCAGGCTGCAGCATGGTTACAAAATAGCAGAGGTGGTTACTCGAGTACTCCAAGTACCCGATGCGATGACGTCTTGGGAACGGATACTTCAAGGTTTTGGGAGGGGTGAGTCCCCATGTTTCACTGTTACAAAGAGAACAAATAAATACACAAATTCATATTGTTTCTTATATTTTGATTAGTCTAAAACTCAAAGATCTCAGCCCCTCTATTGCAAAAGATTGCTTAAGAAATAACACTCCTCGATCACTCCCTCTTGAAAGAGTTGTAAAAGTAAGACATCCTTGACTCTAATCGAGACTCACTCATGCCTGCCAGAGCAGGGGGGTCAAAATTTAGACCCTTCTAAATGTCTCTTCATTACATATTTTATAATTAATTGATGAGCCCTTTCAATTCTAGTTGTGAGGTTTTCATACCATCGCCCTTTTGCAAATAGGAACCCCATTTTTTGTTGATAGGCTTAGGTGTTGGAGTAGATTTGGCCATAATCTGGGTGCAAGAGGTTGTGTTTCGGTAAAAGTCTGAAAATTTGCAAAGATTCGGCACTAACTTGGGTTGTGGAACGTTATGTTGGGTTTAAGATTTAAGAAAGTTGTCGAGTGTCAAAATGGGAGTAATTTCGCAAATTTTGGCTAGCTCTAGGAGATGGAACAAAATAGAAGTTGGGCCAAGAAGAGCTATATTTGGCTGAGTATAAAAATTTTGGAGATGAGACTTTCTTTCCTACCCATAAAAATTTTGCTTCATCTTGAGTTGAAACATGATTTGCTACCCATGTAAATTTTCTCCCATCTTGAGTTGAGAAAAGATTTAATACCTGTGTAAATTTTGTCACATCTTGACCTGAGACAAGATTTGCTACCCATGTAAATTTCATCTCATCTTAGAGTTGAGCCTTCTTTCCTTGCCTCCAATTTTGGGTCTCTTCTTGGGGTCGAGCCTCCTTTTGCTACCTATGAAATCTGTATCTCTTCTTAAACCTTGGAATCGCAACTCGAATCTTAAAGCATGAGCCTTAAAATTTGACATGGGAGTGAGGTCGAGTAATCGGTTTCAAAATGCAAGCATGCATCCCTCAACCTCATCGCTTAAATCCAACAAGGGACCAGATTTGAATGGGCTGGTTGTTACTTGCATTTGGCACCTTGAAACTTGGAAGATTTTGTCACAAAATTCAAAGCTTTATACACTCCAAGGCAATGGTTATGCCCAAAATTCAAATCAAACCTGCAGAGCAAAAGAAAACTGGATTGAAATGGCACCCATTCCCACTGTATATGGGATGGCTTGCATTGGAAATGGGGCAAGGCTAAAACCACATCATTTTGAGCCCTTTATAAGATGTAACATGTCGGTTAATGGAGACCAAATTGGCCCAAGCTATGTAACGTGTGGATCCAAGCACAATTTCAATACAATCAGCCCCCCAAAACATAGGAAACCACTGGACCTACATGCCCTTAACTTGAACTTGATTCAAATTGGGACAGAAAACATAGGAAATGTGCAGCTTTTTAGGGGCCCATACTTGATGAAATTTAGCGTAAATTTGAGGGAAACGCACAAGCAAACAATTAATGCAATGTTGGTGCAATACTAGAGGTTGTTTAAATGATGATGGAAGTTACGAAGTGCAGATCTGGGCACTAAATGCGATGCGAAGTTTCTTTGGTTTTTTACATGAAAATGAATTAAATGCTAAGCTATCTTAACTCAAAGCTTGAGGCAATTTATTTCAGCTGTGATTTAATGGCACAAATTCCATTGCAAAAACTTTAGCAATTCAAATCTTGCCTCCAGTTTAACCATAGAGGCTATGTATTTAACGACTATTTGTAATTGAGAAGAGGGATCGAAGTAAGCAGCATGGCTGGGAATTAAATGATCAATGTAATTGTTGTAATGTTTCTACAAATTGTGAAGAACCAAGCTTACAATGCTTTGAATATACTTGCTAGATATTATATTCTATATATCAGAGTTATATGAAGTGTGTTCGATGGTATAATATTAATTCTGGAAATGTTCTTACTCTGCAATAATTCGAATAAGGCAGTAATGTAGAGGAGCAGACTTTATTTTGTATTGTGTGTTCTCTATCCTCATACTTACCCTATGTTTATATTGAACCCAAGAGGCATGTCCTTACAAAGGACATGACTCTTCTAGGTCAGCCCTTATCATAAACATATAATAATCCTCCAAGATCGGCATCTATTTAGAAAGTATAATGAGATAATAAACATACTTAACAACTATTCAAACTAAACATTATTTAAAATGCTCCTAAATGAGACGCCGATAAGGTTATTTATATAGGGTTATAAAGAGGCAAATCCTACATAAGGATATCCATGCTTTACCTAATCTTGTATGATCTGTTGTTTAGATCAGTATGTTATCGTAGTTACATAGAATTAACACTCCCTCTTAACTCAATAATCATACTGAGAGATAACATATCTAGTATCATCAATCAAGATGAATAAGCATAGATTGATAATCTATATCTATCTGAATCTTCTAAGCATGTGGTATCATAGAACACATGATACTATGTCATATTACTATCTTGTGATATGACTAATACTAGTGATAACAATATTGCATGCAATGCAACATACAGGATAAAATTTGAAGAATAATTAAATTCTTAGTTTATTCAAGTTGTGACTCATAGGTACTGGCAATCCTATATCACAACATGATCCTGAGTTATGATCTACTAGAACATAGGATAAAATCCAAAGAATGATTAAATTCTTCCTTTATCCAAGTTGTGACTCATAGGCATAGAAATGTCTATATTACAATATGATCTTGAACTCATCTAGATCTGACAGTAGTTCTCTACTATTCAGCACATTATCTAAGAGATCATCATCTCTCATAATGTCTTTTATACAAGTATTCATTATCTCAGAGATCATCACCTCTTAGATAATGAATACAAATGGTGAAGCCCATAACAGTCAATACCCTGACAAAAATTATTTTATTAATAATTTAAAGAATACAAATGTATTATAATTCAACCATACCAAGTATTTTCCTAAAGTGATCTATCTTCACTCGAGATAGAGGTCTGGTAAGAATATCTGTTGTCTGATCTGTAGTGCAAATATATCCTAATTTTACGGTATTCCTGTCTACCATATCTCTTACATAATGGTAAGGAATTTCAATATGCTTGGACATATCATGAAAAACTAGGGAGGACTATCATGTCCCCTCTTTTAGCTTAGTCTAACAAAGACATGTGAGTCAGCTTATTATGGGGTCTTGTAGGCTGACAGGGTTGGATAGAGACCCAGTATGGTTATTCAGTGTTGGGGACTTGATGTTCTGGCAGTTATTGATCAGTTAGGAGACACTCATTGTTTTCAGGAGGCAGTTCCTACATTTTAGGAGGTATGATCTTTCCCAGGGTTGGGTCTCCATGAGGTTACTCTTTGGGTTCAGTTTCAGAGGGATAGGGCTTGTTTCCTAAATTTTAGGAGCATCCCTAGATTTTAGGGATGAGAATGCCAATGGATCCTTAATTTCCGACTTCAATCACAAACAGGTGACAGGATGATTTTATGGTTTGTGATGTCAGTAGGGTATTTTGTGGCTATTTGGGTTATATTTTTAATATTTCCTAAGTTAGCGTTTAATAATTAAATAAGGCTAAGTTATTAGCCATTTTGGAGTAATAAGGGGTTTTTGGCCTCATCTGGATGTGCATCCTATGGTGGGATAGCTCGTTGGAAAGGTCTCGAAATTCTCTAAATCTTTCTCTTTAGTCTTGGGGCAATTCAGGAAACAAATTTCTATCTATGAGGAAAAAGGTCATTTTCTAGTAACATGACCACTTTAAAATAAGAAATTATAACACTTTCACTACCCAACGCCACTTGGAGACACTTAGGATTCAATTTGCAATTGAGAAGGGTTATAAGGAGATAGAAGCTTCATGCATATTTGACAACTTGTTTATGAATTTGCTCTGAATGGGCGATTTCTAGTCTGGGACGCAAACCCCAAGTTAGTGATTGGATGGGACGTAGCCCTCAGCAATCTTTGGCACCAAATCTCTTTGGCATTGTGCATGGTGATTAAGGAAAGAGGCATCAATTCTCATTGGGGTTTCAGCGTGGCATATCATCTTTCCAATTGGGACATGGTTCATTGCAACCTGTGGGACGCCATTTGCAGCAGATACACCACGTGGTGTATAGAGTATTGCTTGTATTCACCTCCAAATGTACAATGGATTCGAGAACAATCTTCAACTTCCAGTTTGACATAAAATTTGTATGTGAGTTTAGGGAAATATATTGGATTTATTGCTTGGCTTTATAGTTCAGACAAATCTACCTAGTACGATTTGCAATAATTCTGATTTTTACTGAATACCTTATTTATTTCAGTTTTGTTTCATAGTTGTTGTTCCCTATTTCTTTCTATATTATAAAGCCATCAAAAACAAACAAACCTTTCTACAGTTCTCTCTAGTTCTACAAGATAACATAAATAAACAGGAAAACAAATTTAAAAATATAAGATTACAGCAAATCAACATAAGAGATCCATCAGGGATCTTTCAGTGGTATCAGAGCTTACATCCTACCAGCCTATAGGGTTTGTGAGAAATTGTCACAACAGATTTCAGCAAAAGTCTTGATAATTCATTTCCACATCTGGGTACTGGCTAAAAAGTTTTGATAATTCATTTTCGCATCTGGGTATTGGATAAAAAGTTTTAATAATTCATTTCAGCATCTAGGAACTGGCTAAAAAGTTTTGATAATTCATTTTGGCATCTGGGTACTGGATCAAAAGTTTTGATAATTCATATTAGCATCTAGGTAGTCACTAGTCGGTGGATTGAATACAAATCTATGCATCCAAGAGATCAAATACATAGATTTTATATGCGCAGGAGAGCTCAACTTGAGCAAGGGTTTGGAATAGACCAGGAACCTATTATGGCAGAAGAACAGGTGGGCGGCACAGGGAATCAGGATGATGAAGAAAGAGAGATGGTGCGGACCCTATTCACTACTCAGCCCAAAATCACTTAGGCTTTAAACAGATTACAGGATACCTTCGAGCATTTGGAGATGGGTGGACATAGAGGCGGGCAAAGTAGATCAATTTCAGTGGCTAGTAGTCAATGCAACCATCAGTCCCATTCTTCAGTTGAGAGCTCCCTTCATTCCTCTAGTCGGCATCACCATCGTACACCTACTACGAATAGACCACTGCTTCCTCAGTTCATACCAGGTTAACGGCCAGCACAGGTGGAACCACCAGAGGTGGGGCTCCAAGAGTCTGTTTTGGCAGCCACAGCTGAGTGGAGAGCTCTACCCCCTGAGGTTAGGGATGTCTTCCCTCTTCCCTAGTATTGTGCACAACGTAGAGATACAGCTAGGTTCAGGGGAGATATAGTCTTAATGGCCTAAAGTGGTCTTTTCATAGAATTTTGTGTTTGCTCAAGATTAAGATTTTGAATTTCATCTTCAATTTCTTCAATGTTCTCCCTCTAAATCTCAGATTCATGATTTTCTTCAGAACTAGGTAAATGTGTGAGATGTTCAGAACTTAGGGCTCTTTTGAATGCTAAAATCTTCTTCAAATATTACATCCCTACTAAGTTCAATGTTTTTCTGACCAGATATGAAAATTTTATATGCTTTAGATGTTTCACTATACCCGACAAAAATACCTTTCCTCCTGGAGGGTTCTAACTTAGTTCTCGTTTCTTTTCGGACATGTATATATACAAGACACTCAAATATCCTAAGATGGCTTATATTAGGTTTAACATTAATAAAGACTTCTTCAAGAGTTTTATCTCTAAGATGAGAGTGAGGACTTATGTTCTGAATATAGACAGCAAGACAGGAGGCTTCTACCCAAAGATAATATTCTAAATTTTGATCAAATATCATAGCTCTTGTTGCTTCTATAACTGTTTTGTTCTTCCTTTCTGCTACCCCGTTTTGTTGTGGGTTATGAGAAACAGTATACTCCCCTTTAATTCCTACTTTACAAAAATCTTTAAACAAGTCTGAAGTATATTCCCCTCCATTATCAGTCGTAAGAGTTTTAATTTTGTGTCCTGATAAGTTTTCGGTTACGGTTTTGAATTTTTTAAATCTCTTAAGGATTTCTTCTGATTCTTTACATTTTAAGAAATAAATCCATGTTTTCATGGAGAAGTCATCTATAAAAAGTATATAGAAACAAAATCCTCCAAGAGAAGGAATAGACATAGGTCCACATTAATCTAAGTGAATTAATTCCAAAACATTGTTAGTTATTCTAGTATTGTTATGAAATGGACTTTTGGTATTCTTACTCGGAGCACATCCTTTGCATTTGCTTGAATGATCTTTATTCAACTTAGGTAAACCAGTTACCATCTTCTCCATAGTCGATAAGGTTTTCAAATTTAGATGTCCTAACCTTCTGTGTCATATTTCGTTTATATCAGCAGCTTCATGAATTAAGGCTTGCATAGGTTGACTAAGTTTTGTATTAAATTCATACAAGAATCCCTTTCTTTGACCAATCAACTTTGATTTCTTGAATGAAGAGTTCTTAGACTAGGTCATTACTTTATCGTCCATGAATGCAACTTAATGTCCATCATCTTCAAATGTTGTACCAAAAATTAAATTCCTCTTCATTCCTCGTACATAGAGTACTCTTTTGAGATGTAGAGAAATACCTCACTTCAATTTGAAGGTGCAATTCCCAATTCCTTTGACTAAATGAGAGAAGTTATCACCAATGGTAACTTCGCCATCAACTTCTTCAAATATTAAATCTAGTACTTCTTTGTATCCTGTAATGTGTCGAGATGATCCACTATCAATTACCCATGCTTTGCTTGATACTTCATTTGATAGTGCAGAATACAATACAAGATTCTCAAGATCATAGTTTTCTTCTTTCTTGGTAACGTTTGTACAGTTTACTTGTTGCTTTGTATTCTCAAGGCAATTAGATCTATAGTGTCCAAATGTTTCACATTTGAAGCATTTTATTTTGAATAAATAAGGTTTGTCATTTCTATGATTACACTTTTTCTTCTTAAAGTGCTTCTTCTTACCTTTATGGGAATTTGTGTTGAGAACATGAAGTTCTTCATCTCCAATTTTCAATTTCCCTCCTTTCTTAAAGTTTCCTAGATTCTTCTTGCAGGCAATCTCCTTTAAGTCTATTAACGTCTGGAAGATTGTCTCTAGCACTTACTCCTTGTGAAAATGTTTCCCATGAATCTAATAACCCATCTATAGCCATAAGTGTTAGTTCCTTGTCTTCAATGATGGTCCCTATACTTGCAAGTTCGTCTCTTAGACTGGCCACCCTTAGGAAGTATGAATTCATAGATTCTCCCTTCTTTATCTGTATATGATTTAGCTACCTTCTTAGTGCAAGCGTTCTAGTCGCATTGTTAACCTCATATGCATTTAATAATGCATTCATCATATGAAATGATGTCTAATGTTTCATGAGCATAGGTACAATAACATTTTTGACTCCATCTAATACGATTTGCATGGCTTTCTTGTTTCCTTTACTCCAGACAGTTTTATAAGGATCAGCATTAGGTTACTTGAATTCTTTATCAACAAATTGTTCACATCATTGTCTTCTAGAATCATCATAATTCTAAACTTCCAAGCAACGAAGTGTTCCTTTCCATCAAACCTATCTTCGGGTCTGATTGTGCTAGCCATTGAATGTAGAGGGATGTTGCTAGATATTTAAATCTGATTGTCAATTTGCAGAGCCTAAGTTCGACTACGAGAGCTCTGATACCATGTAAAGTTTCTACAAATTCTGAACAACCAAGGTTACAATGCTTTGAATATACCTGCTAGATATTATCTTCTATATATCAAAGTTGTATGAAGTGTCTTCAATGGTATAATATCAATTCTGGAAATGTTCTTACTCTGCAATAATTCGTGTAAGGCAGTAATGTAGAGGAGCAGACTTTATTTTGTATTGTGTGCTCTCTATCCTCATAGTTACCCTATGTTTATATTGAACCCAAGAGGCATGTCATTAAGAAGGACATGACTCTTCTAAGTTGGCCCTTATCATAAACATATAATAATCCTCCAAGATCGGCGTCTATTTAGAAAGTATAATTAGATAGTAAACATACTTAACAATTATGTAAACTAAACATTATTTAAATGCTCCTAAATGAGATGCCGATAAGGTTATTTATATAGGGTTATAAACAGGCAAATCCTACATAAGGATATCCATGCTTTACTTCATCTTGTACGATCTGCTGTTCAGATCAGTATGTTATCATAGTTACATAGAATTAACAACTGTCATTTAATGGCAAATTTGCAAGAATTTCCTATACAAATTGAGTTGTACAACAATTTGGAAAACATTTTCATTGCAAAAAAAGGCAAACTAGAAGCTAAATTTTGAATTGCAGGTGGTAATTAAATGAATGTTTTGTGGTTAATACCTGCAGCAGGGGTCTGATCCACGATTTTTATGCACATTTGCAATAAGAAGCAGCATTCAAACATATTTCAGTCTTCAACACTCAGTTACGGGCAACTTACATCAAGGGGACTTCATTTCAAAGCATCCAAATTATGAATTTCATCTGAGACTCTCCAAGCAGCGATTTTAATTTTGTTCCAGATCTGATGACAGTTATATTTCCACGCAATTGCATTCTAGTTCAAGCCTAGAGGCTGAAATTAGACCATTTGAATCATGTTAAGATCGTTTAAATGTTTAGAAAGGGGGTTGTTTCTACTTATTTTCATTAATTTTATCATCTATAGAAGACCTGATTTTACACTTTATCAAAACCTTTTGAGCAAGTTTATGTAAGAATAAGGTTGATGTCACAAGTAGCAAGACTCTTGGCATCAAAGCAAATCAATTGAGGAGTCCTAGGGGGTGTAATTGACTTAAATTTCTTTATTTGTCAAGTCTGATATAAGTGATATACTTCTGATTTTAATAACTAGAAGGGGACGAACCTCTTATTTTGAAATTAAATTTGATCGAGGATAAGAAGTGGGACTGATTTTGTCCCTTGTTGCAGGCTTGGGCATGGAGAAAAGAACTCAAAGCATTCCAAAGATGAGACCTCAAGCCAAGACAGGAGGTGGCTAGGAGTTGGATGGTCCAAATGCAAGTGAGATGTTCCCAAGATGAATCTGGGCAGAAGGTACAACACTGAGATCAAAGGGTGTCAAATCCAAGATCATCACAAACGATCCAAGGTTATCGAAAAGTATATGATAAGAAGCCAAGGATGAGATTCAACTCATGATCAAGAATGGGGAGGATCTCCAAGGCATCAAGACATAAAAAAGAAGATAACAAATCTAAGGAAACAACTTACAAAATTAGAGCAATGGTGGTCTGTCAACTCTCTATCTACACCAACAGGGATGTGGCATTCCAAAGAAGCCTACGCTGAAATCAATTTGTTGGAACAACTTAGAAGATTAACACAAGAGAGAGACTCTAAGGCAAAGAAGATAAAGAAATTTTGAAGGATGAAGCAATTGAAAGCATAAGCCATCACAAATAGAAGAGTAGCAAATAATCTCTCCTCGACAAGTAAGCGTATTTATCAAGGTTAAAGGATAAGTTTGCTAAGGTAGCAGCCCTATCCTCAATCAATAAAAACATGCCAAGTGTCATATGGAGGCAACTTGATGAGATTATGTCTAGATTCATTGAATGTGAAAGAGGATGAGGATAAAGGACACATTTCCCAAGGTGATGAGGTGGCACTGTCTACAAGTGCTCTCTTCTCATTGCTCCACTTGCCATTGAACCTTATCCGGTTGTTATGGATTTGAATTTTCTTATTGGCCCATAAAGGCAATGTAATTTTCTAATTGGCCCACATGGTGGTGCCTAATTGTAATTAAGGTGACATTAAATGTTTGTAGCAAGTGGTTAGTAAAACTTTAATTAGGGCTCATGTGGATGAATCTTGGCCCTTGATTTCAAATCAATCTTGGTCGCTCGTTGTACTGGGGAGTGGGGACTACTATAAAAAGACCAAGGCCTCCTTATTTGTAACTTGTTAGTTTTAGAGTAGAGAAGAAGAGCTATGATGGAGAATTGTTGCCAAAGTACTAACAATTGAAGACACCATCAATGAATTTAACAAGGAATTTAAAATCTACATGCCACAGAATTCAAAACCGAAATCCGTCTAAAGATGCTTGTGCAAAACTCAGGTTAGTCCATACATACCGCTTGGGAACAAATAGCTATACCACTTTATCGAAATGACAAATACCATCAAATACCACTATATCATTTAGGGCATCAACTACTATTGTATCAATTAGGGCATCAAATACCACTATATCAATTAGGGCATCAAATACCATTGTATCATTTAGGGTATCAAATACCATTGTATCAATTAGGGCATCAAATACCATTGTATCATTTAGGGCATCAAATACCAGTATCATTTAGGGCATCAAATACCACTGTATCATCTCTTCCCCTTCCATTGCTAACTATGGCAATAACATTCAATTAGAAAGTATGCTCATATTCATTATTCACATAAATGTAAGACTGAAATAACAATCCATCAAATAAACCTATCTCTTGCATATAGGTATATTCCATGTTCAGTTGGAAGATCAACCAATCTAACTGGTTACTGATTACAGTGACGAGAAAAGTTGCTTTCATTAAAAGAAATAACTGAATTGATGATATAAATCAATCCATCATATCTTCTGCTTGCATAAACATCATAAAAGTAAAATACCTATTACCAACGAATGTTTGAATGCATAACTTGTCTTTGTATGGTGCATGTCCTAACATCTTGTGGAGAGAGGAAACATTGTTAGGGGCTTAACCTCCCAACCGCTAACCCTCAAAATATCCCCACATAATCTCATTCGAGAAAGGCCCTCCCAACCCGGAATAGACATGGAACACCTTGCCCAGCCACTGAGCATCCTGTTACTTAATTCCACCACTCAACTTGACATCAAAGTATATGAATTGGACAACATGAGCTTACTTGGAGATTCTTAGAGTTGAATTATATATTTTATCACGCTTTAATAGTTCTGATTTTTGTTCTTCCCTTTGCAAGGATTTCCTCCACCTCTTCACCCTCTTTCATTGGTACTTCGACCAGGGCGAATCCTTGGTGATTGATTATGCTGCTAAGCATGGATTCCTCCAGTAGCAGTATATTGCCGACTCTCAGTTGAAAACATGAGATAAAACAATTCTAGTAGTAAGTTATTCTAATGAATCAAAAATCATAAAATTAAGATGTGTTCACAGACATACATAGATATGTTCTTTATGAGAGTCACGCTTGTGCATTCCGACTCATTTAAATTCTAAACAGATGGCATTTAGTCATGAAGAAAGAAACAATAAAAGACGGCAGACATGAGCCAAGTACTTATACTTTGCTTGTAGCATTGAACATAAAATGGTTAAGGAACGATGGCAGATTTAGATTTATCGAGAAAGTTACTGGCATTGATTTCTGAATAAGAAGAAATGGAAGTAAACATAACCTGATCTTTGATCCATAAGACTCAAGATGTCTTGCCGTTCTTGGCTTAAGCCATCTGAACAATAGAGAACAATGTTAGCAATCTGGTCTGTAAGAACTGTGAGATAGAGGAAGCTCGATACTTTAATGTAAAAAAGTCAAGAGGAAAGATAAGGTTGAATGTCATTCTCGGCAATGTGAGAAGTTTTTTAATATAAAGCCATGGCCCAAGGCGGCAGTTTTAAAGAACAAGATCCTCAATTTTCTTGAATTCACCAAAAAAGGAAGAGGTGCCAAATGTACTCAACATCTCTCATAGAGATTTATAATTTTAAAACAAATATCAAAGGGCTCCTTTGAAGAGTTATTAAAAGAAAAAAAATCTATAATTATAAATATATATATAATTTTCAAAATGATGTCATCATACTATTATTATTTCCAAGGTCATATCTATTAAAATACGCATAGCTATATACGTGCATAATTCAAAGGATTATGATTTATTCTAACTTATATCCTCTCAATATATGTGCATGTATATATTTATTCATATGTTACTAGAGACGAACTAAAGATTTAATATCATGGTGGCATCATACATTTATATACATATATGCATTTATATATATATATATATATATATATATATATATATATATATATATATATATATATATATATATATATATATATATATATATATATATATATATATATATATATATATATATATATATAATGATGAAGAGAAATAAAGACACCGTCATAGAACAACAAAGGTAATGATTCTGAACGTGAATTTTGATAATGATAGCTAAATATTTCATATGTTTGACCAAGTAGCTCATGGTATTGTCCAACGTACACTCTTGCTTGCCTAGTCGTTTACCCTTAGCCATGGTGATTCAAGATTCGTGCCTATTTGCGCAATGATGGTGGTGCCCCCGTGCCCAATTCTTTTCTAATAATGCTTCCAACCCTTCGACGTGCTCCTGTAGGGAATTCTCCACGATTATATCATATTCCTCAATATACTAACAGTTTACAATAACAAGTTAATATTCATAAACCATCATAACAACTAACCACCATTCTACTTCCCATGATGAATAACCAACTTTCTAAGATTTCAAGATAATCGTATAATAGCATCATAATGATTAACTAACATGTCATCTTCATATGAAATTATAACAATTAACCATCTTACCATTTCACATGATCATAACAAATTTTAATTGTCAACTGACTTCACGTGAGACCTCAACGGCTATATGAACATTTTAAATTGGGTCAAAAATTGGGATGTAACAGATTCGGTTTTGGATAATATCCATTTATCGTGCAGATTCCTTTTATTTCCATTCTTCTATAGAACATCTATTAGTGTCTATATTACAGGGTATCTAATGAGGACAATGTCATTATCACTGCCAATCAAATCTATAAGTCTTCCTTTAGCCTTCAAGTTGTCATTGGTGCAGAAAGGGAGACATTTGTCCATGAAAATGCATAAGAGAATACAGAGATCTGATTCTTCTATGATATCCAAGCATTTTATCTTTAAAAACAGCTTCAGGGATGTTTGAATTAACTCAGCTAAAGTATAATGTTCTCCTTTAAGTTGCTTGCCTTCATTACTACATGCCATATCAAACAAATAACATCTCATGCTCGAAGCCACCAATTTATAGAATAGAGGTATTGTATCCATACTGTACCTGAAGTTTTATAACTTCCCCCTAAAGAGTTCACTTAGAATTACCTCTAGTGCCTGAGAAGAATTTGGAGCAACATCATGCATTTGGGCAATGCCTTTTAAGAACATAAATGAGTCAAGTCAAGGGTACCAATATTCATGTCCCCTACTTTGTTTGTGGCTCCAATGCTTGGCATGAATTCCTTATGCTTTGATGAATATGGATCTTCAATTTATTTGAGTAACTATTGCTGATTCCTTACAGGTAATGATCTTCCAATCACACTACTCTGATAAAGTTGTCAATGAAGGTATCGGTCATTCTTGGTGGAAGACATTTCGTCTTTTATTTTTAAGCAGGTGTGAGAACATTATGATCATTCGTGAAAGCATTCATATGTAAAAGGCACCTGGAAACCCTACCAAAACACCTCTGATTGGTCTGAAACTGGAAATGCCTAGGCCAGTTAACCTCAGAGTCCCTTCAAACTCCTGGTTAGCCCTTGAGACCAAGACAAAACAGGTTAAAGACACACCAGATGATGTCAGGCTAAAATGGGGACATTACAGACTACCCCCAATTATGCAGACCCCGAACACATGGTTGCACCACCCACACACAAGACATTACAGTCCACCACACTTTGCGCGTCTCGACCCCAAGAGACCTTAGCTCTGATACTACTAAGTCCAAACCACTACACCAAAAACCAGCCTAATGGTGAGGGCAGCTAAGGGTGGTATTACTGGGCACTTCTCGCTTCCACCGGAGCATCCGAGGGCAAGTACCACCCCACAATTATGCAGAGCCAGACACGTGGCCGTTGAGGCACACCACCCACACATGGGACATTACACAGCCATAGGAAAGCAGGAGAATTAAGTGAAGGGAATCGCTTTAGACCAAGGAATGGAGAATGACAGATTTAAACAGAGAATTACAAAACCAGGGATTGGACTGACTTCAGTAGGAACAAAGTCCTGCAAGTTACTATCTTTAGTGCTAAGAAAAATCACTCAGGATAGTTCTTTTTATAAACCAAAAAATACCTTTTCTATGAGGGATTTTCATCAAAACAAGTGCGACATACAGGATGAAGGAAGCAATCAATCTGAACACTAAAAGTTGTTGAGAAATCACTTCCTGCAGATACTGTGGACGATGGGAATTTCAATTATTCTTGAAAAGTGTCATTTTTACATTGAGCTGAATTCCTTGCATGTGCAGGTCCCTTGATTTCTCCTCCATATGCTGGAGTTTGACTACAATTGCATTAAGGAGCCAAAGTCTATGTGCATGGATGCGCATATCATTGATGGGAAGTCATCAAGCGAGAGGAAGATTAATGTTGTTGTTTTTCTTTAGCTAGAGCCATAAATGACTGCCTTGGTAAATACTTGAAGGAGCCACAATCTTACAAGCTTGCCTTTCATATTGGTATGCGATTATATACTTGCAAATAACAGAAGCAGAACTTACAGTATATTGTTTAATCTTCAGTTGGTCCAGACTTACCAGTCATAAGCATCTTTTGATGATAGCTGGAGCAGATGTTTATTAGTCAAAAGGAAATAAGATTTGAAGCCTAGCATGGAGAAAATTGGTCGCTGGTGTGAAGACACCGTCATTTTACCATCGTTACTAAGTGAAGATAACTGACGACAAGGATTTTGGTGGATGCGTGTTTGATATTGCTGAAAGGAGATGCTCAGAAAAATCAGAATCATATAGTTGTGTGGTGTTCGTTTATTGTGTCGGCTGGAGTTAACTGGGTCACCTGTGCATAGAGTTTAGTCATCCTCGATAATTGTTGTAGAAGATATTGGTTGCATTCCGTCCAGAATAATGAACTGGGAGATTTCTAAAGATTAGGAAATGTCTAAACTTTCATTTATGGAATCAATTCTTGTTTAAACAGTGATACTAACTGAAGCTAGATGTTGAAGCTTAATTTTGAATTAAACTGGGAGTATTCATGAGATTTATCTTCAATTTTTCTTTTAAGAAATGTCCTGATGTGCATCTGGAATGATGTGAACAAAATTCTTTCTAGGTGTGTTAGTTGTTTTGACATAACAACTAAACTTAATTAGGAAGCCAATGTGTGGGATTTCTCAACAGAAAAAAACTGCAGAAAATAGGGTGGCTTCTTACACAAGCATACAAATATCAAAAATGAGGATGGCAAGCTACTAATGATCGAAGCAACACTATCCTAGTAATCTAGTTTCTTGACTAGCTAATTGATTCCAAAGATCTTCAATTGTTAGAAAATGGTATAATCAAGACCTCCCTCATGCAATTTCGTAGAAAATACAAGCTTTCAAATACAGGACCCTACTTTTCTCAAATACTTGATATCCATCATTTAAAATATCCAAAAGCATATGGGCAAATGCAGCACTTCAAACTACAAGGATTAGACCATCCAAGAGTAACAATTTGAGAACCAAAATCATTTGGCATTTCAAAAAGTCACCTAGGTGATTAGTGGGCCTAGCTTTGTCTGCTTTTGAATACAGTCCCCATTTTTACACTAAATTGTTTCATGAGCATTGACCAATTTTCGTTGTTTTCCACGAGTTTTAAAGTTAACTGGGAGAACTTTGATGTTCTTGGAGAGCTCAATTTCAGGTATTCTTGGCATCCAGTGATGTTTTGGAGTCCAGTTGGCATTTGCCATTGTTGTAAAGCTCTTTGTAGCATTTGTGGTCATCTAGGATGTTATTGTATCATCCCCTAAATGTCCCCTTCTCAGCACTAGATAGTTGGGTGCCAATTTAATCTATCTCCACATCCGGATAGATTAATAACATT
This sequence comes from Cupressus sempervirens, assembly GCA_028749045.1. Lineage (NCBI taxonomy): Eukaryota > Viridiplantae > Streptophyta > Pinopsida > Cupressales > Cupressaceae > Cupressus > Cupressus sempervirens. Next base: position 77,141,831 of record CM053787.1, read on the forward strand.
ATTTAACAAGATGCCTACCAGTCACAACAGGAGTTTAATTTAATTTACTTCAGAACTTTGTAAAGTGAGTGGAATTAAGTCATTTTAATGTTATAAAGTTATTTACTTTATAAAATGACTTTAAGTGACTACAAGACGAAAATGAAGTTTTAATCCCACATTCCTTGCTCCTTGTGTTTTCCCTCACTTCGAGGCTATAAAGGAGAGCTTGCATTGGGATTAACAACACACAAGTAATTTATGAAATCAAATATTCCAAGTTCTGGTTGCTTTGATGTGACTGGTCTGAGAACTGAGAGGACGAAAACCCTCAAGTTTGAAATGAACTAAGGGAGTTGGACGTCACCCCAATCTTCCTTCTCATCAATATTCTATAGGTTGGGCAGAAAATCGGCAAGTAGTAGTATTGCAGAAGAAATCGAGATGTTGAAAGCTAAGGGAAAACTGAGCTAGATACCATTTCATATTGTGAATTCTGGGCATTCGAACTTTCAGATTGTAGTACAGTTTGCATGAGGTGATTGCATCTGTGTGTAGTCTCCATGGAAAAACTCATGGAAGCTTGGGAGTTTCATTAAAGGAAGCACATGGTCAATTAATATCATATCTGGGACTGCTACGCAATCGTTATTTCACCATAACAAGGTACCTCTGGCCGGAACAGCTTCAGTAGATACAGTCAGGTAGTGGAGATTCTTGGCATATACGCAAAAGGGTAACAGCGAGTTTGAAGGCCATGACAGAATCGTCGGGGGTAATTGGTGGTATTAACCCGTCACAAGCAGTGAGTTACGGCAGACAGGAAGGTCAGCGAAGCTCTTTATCTCAGCGCGGGAGTTGGACTGTGGGTCATTTTCAAACGACCATCCTTTGTGGTCACGCAGGTGGAATACTAGTTTGGACTATCAAATGTCACGCCCACAGCTGTGTTTGCATTCTCAGCGGAATATAAAGAGGTGCAGTCAGGTTGAGTTTAGGTTATAACGGCATCACTACTACAGCAGTCAATTGTCAGTTAGAGTGGGAAATCGAAGTGGTATTCCCTGGGTATCTTCAGCTCTGGTCGGACTTTACATTGCTCACGGGTCAGTTATTTCTGAACCTCTGCCTTTCATTTATGTGATAAGATTGTAATAAATTGTTGTTGCCAGTATAGGAAGTTGTAACAACAAGAACCATTTGTGATGTCAAACTTCTGACTATCAGTCCAATTCAGTACTGGAAACATTAAATGTTAAATCAAATTTCTAATATGATTTATGCAGTAACCATTTAATAGATTGAACAGTATTAATTCTTTAAAAGTATAGCTAGAATGGCATTTGTTTGGTGAAAATTCCTACAGGTCAGATCCTTACTGTTTGAACAGAATTAGCTGAGAATACCCCAGTGGTCTTAAAGTTTTTTTCCACGCTGCTTAAGTTTTTTTCCACGCTGCGTATCAACTGTTTGAATTAATGCCATTTATCAAATATTCAGCATTTCTGAGGAAAAAAATTAGTGCAGGATATTACAACATTTCCCTAGGACATCAAATGAGGTACGAAGTAAATATAGGAATGTAAATTGCCAATTTTAATCTTGATTTAGAGACTCTATCCAGGTTAGTTACACTATATAAGATGAAGAAACATATGACCGGCAATATAATAAACAGAATTCTAATCATCGTTCTAATCTACATAAATTGCATGTGGGATTCAATAACACTTTCCCTACCAACCTATACTAATTATGGAGTTCCTTGGAAAACCATATAAGGCATCTCGAGCTTATTTTTTTCCATCAAGCCTAAGAGTATGGAATGAGAGCCACCATTTGGCCTCCCAGCCCCACCCAACGTTGGCATAATTGAACAGAACTTCTGTGCTACTTGCATCCCTTAGTATGCATTCCATTATATACTCCATAATGACAGTTCATTGATTAGAGTATTAAAGAGTCTTATATATATAATCAACTATACAGAAATATCATAATGTCAAGAATAGCAGCATAGAAACATAAATTAGTTTGGCATACTTGAACAGAACTTCTATGCTACTTGCATCCCTTAGAATGCATTCCATTATATCCTCCATAATGACAGATCATTGATTAGAGCATAAAGAGTCTTATATATATAATTGATTATACACAGATATCATAATGTCAAGAATAGCATTATAGAAACATATATCAGTAATAATATGTTAACTGCTTATCATTCCTACATCCCATCAAGTGAAAGACAAGTGGGGATATAGAGAGTGAAAGAAAAACCTCTAAAGAATGTAGCACAGAAGTGCAAGCAAGAGTTCTGAAGAAAGTGGAGATGAGTCTAAAACCATCCAAGCATTGCAAAAAGACATGAAGAGGATGATGAAGGAAATAACAGGAAGCAAGGACGAGAAAAGGGAAGGAAAAGAACTATGGTGTACAGACTGTGAAATGGAAGGATGCATGAGGAACACTTGCCCCCAGAAAGGCATTTTGTGACATATGTCAAATAATGGGGAACTCCATCAAAGATTATCCCTACAATTTGAAAGCACGCAATGCCCAAGTATTTTTTACTCAAGGGGAACCATCCACACCTCCCTCTACTTCTCCACGCACCACAAACATGGAAGCATCACCTGGAGAGTACCATAACAACAGGGGCGATTGCAACAACAATAGTATTAACAACACACTAAGAAGCTGAATCTAGTACTACTCCAAGGGACGGCCCATGATACAATGTAGGCGATGTAACGAATGGGGACACTTTGCGTGTAACTGTCAGAGTGGAGGTCAGAGTGGAGGAATGCTATGCAAATGGTGTGGACCGGGTAATCATAAAGATGCCAACTGCCTCAAACACAAGTGAAAACATGTTGGAGGTGGCAAAACGAAACGAGGAAATATTGGCCATCACCCAGATGCAAGCTAGAAAACTCACGTATCCAGACATAGGTATGGAAAAGGAGAGGTTAAGCGATGCCACAAGTGAGAACCAAGATCTCCTGAATAAGGAAAGGTAAATACTTCTAAACCTTCCTCCACCAAGGTCATCATGGAAACTAACATTATGAAGCAAGTTCTGGAGACCATTGTACCAATAAAGATTGGAGTCATGTTGGAGACTCTAGAGCACTTAAGGGTGGCAATAGCACACGGAAACAGTACCAAGGAGGAACCATTGAAGGAGGAAGTAAAAGCAGGGAAGGAAAATGACTCTGTATTTACCATAGGGATGGGAAGAACATCGACAGTGGTAGAGATGGAGATTATGAGGTACAAATTGACCAATACTATTGTGGATGGAAGGTCGGGTCTAAATGTCCTCCCTGAAGAAACTTGGAAGGCGCTCAGGAAACCAACCCTTTGGCCACCCACTTTCCAGTTGGTAGGAGCAGACCAACATGGGATCAAGCCCATTGGGATCTTAATGGGACAAAAAGTGGTGATTGGGACACAACAGTTCTTCCTAGAATTTGTGGTGGGTACCCTGGAGAAAAAGGGTTACGACACACTACTGGAAAGAGGATGGTTAATCTCAACAAAGGCAAATCACAGATGGAAGAAAAATACCCTTTCCATTGAAGTAGACAGTTGGAAATACACAAGTGACTTAAGGAGCCAATCTGTAAATCAGGAGCTTGCTTCCGATTTAGAAGTCGAGGGAGAGGATGGCAATGAAATCGAACTAGATGAAGAAGGCATTATACGGCTAGGATAATGTTCAAAAGATGAAACAAGTTCCCCCAAAGGCCTATTTCACTGGCAGATGGGGGATTATTAAGTGTTTCAACCAGAGTGTAATATGTTACAGATTCAAGAGAAGGAATGTGACAAAAGTTATCTAGGGTGTTACAAGTAGCATATAGAAGGCACGACCTCAATGGATGATACCCCAGTGCAAACATTATACAAGGATAAAAGAATAAAGTATGAGGAGGCTAAGCTGGAGGAATTGAAAAGGGAAGAGTATTTTACTATTTATTCCATAGACAATGGAAAAAGCCAACCCGAGGAAATAAAAGAGAAAATAATAAAGAAGCTAGAGGGGAAGATAAAAAGGAAGGATTAAAGAGAAAATAATAAAATCAAAATGCAAACCTAGCTTTGGCCATGGAGGAATAAAACAAGGAGCATCGTACGCAACTTTGGAGTACAAGTACGAGATTGGGAGTATGGAGAATTGCAGTATGAGGTCTTGCAGCAAGAGGATTTACAGTACGAAGTAGCATTATTGTTCGAAGAGTTGGAGTACACAAGTGGAAATTATAGTGCAAAGGACATTCTTCGTACGCGAGATTGGAGTACGGAGGTACGCTAGATTACGAAGGACTTTCATACAACCAGCAATAGGAGGGCAACTCAACCTACGAATATTAGAGGAAGAATTCTCATACAACTAAAGAAAGACAAGACAAAGCCCAAGATTTTGTGCAACATTTCGTGTACGCGTACAAATGATAGGCAATCGTGTCCGCATATGGTTGGCCATACTAGAGAAGTTCATACGGAAGATTCTAGTATGGAGGATGTTGGTACAAATAATACTGGTGCGGAAGATGTTGGTGCAATGGATGCTGGTGCGAGGGATGCTAGTACGGAGGATGTTGGTACAAAGGATGTTGGTACAAAGGGTGTTGGTACATAGCATGGTGGTACAGAGGATGTTGGTACAGTATAGAGGATGCTGGTACAAAAGGCATTATGGACATTGCAGACGAAGTCTGTACAGAGAAGGTGTTGTTGAAGGACAAAGAGGAGGGGATGCAAGGAGTAGGTACAAAAGAATCAAGTGGACAGCCATTCCCTCAATGGGGCGCAAAACGAATTTCCATTCCGACGAACTTTCTTACTCTGGATTAGTTGCGTCACACTAAGATGATAGATCCTAGATGCCACAAGAAGGTTGCACATAGTTTTAGACTGGAGACGCCAAAAGGCATAGAGTTGACTCAGCCAATTGCCCTATTAGTTCAATCTACAGGCAAGAAGGAGGTGTATGGTAGGAAGCCCATGGAGGGAACAAGCACAAGAATGAAAGTAGCACAAGATGAGGACAAAATGTTGGCAGAAGCAAATAAATGTTGGGAAAATTTGAAATAATACCTCCCCCTTCACCAACTCCCTTGGAGCTGGAGATAGAAGATCGAATGGAAACTCAAGAGGAGTACTTGGACCCATAAGGAACAAGAATGACAACACTTTCATTTAAAGAAAAAGCTGGAAAATTGTTCGAAGAGTTACAGGGAATGGAACAAACCACTAAGGAGATCATAAAACAAGCTCAAGAGCAACACTTAGATGCCATAGTTAGAGCAATAGAGTCACTAGGAGCATTTGTGAAGAATGATTGCTATACAGACTAGAGGTAACTTAGGCAGAGTGGAGTCAGGTATGAATAGGCAGTAGAGATATGGAAGGTCGAACATATAGTACCCACAACCCTCAAGCAACACTCATGCAAGCACTTGCTCAGATGGAGGAAGCATTCAAAGGAACATTTTTGGCACCGCAGTGAGAAAAGGAATTAAAAAGGAGACTAGAAGAAGAAAAGAAGTTGACAAGAAGACTGGAAGCCGAATGGAAGGCCGAGAAAGAAATTCTGAGAGAAAAATTGATCGCAGCAGAAAAGGATAGGATGGAAGCCTTGTGCCTGCTTCAAGGAGTTTGAGCTAAGCAAATGGCTGCCAAGGGTGATCTACGATGCATTGTAAAAACCCTGTCTAGTTTAGCTAAATCAAGCATCAATTTCTTTCACGTTTCAATTGTTTGACATTTTGTCAAACACTTGGCAAGCAACTTAACAGCACTGATATGAATTCCAAATAGTTTAGAGATAAAGGAAATTTCTGAATAACAATAATGATTGCTAAACCAATTCAGATTTCAATGAAATATTTTGCAAATTGTTTGCTAGATCAAATGAACGCTGAAATTCTGAAATTCTGAACGAACACTAGTTCTGAAATTTATTGCAAATATATACTTCAAACTAATAATGAAATCAGAATTTCAACATGAATTGCTTGGACCTGATGTTCACTACATACCAATTGCAGATTATTAGACCACTATTATATGAGCAGCAAATCTGAAAATGTCAAACCCCAAAGAAAAGAATGCAGACCTCCACAATTTTGAACCCAGGTCTGCAATTAAGTTTTCAAATTTCAAAGATGCCCTGAATGTTGATTACTTGGGCTGCCAAACAGCAGTGTTAATATGGTGTCCAATGCCAAATCAGTCCACTCTCAGAATTATCAGAACCGAAACTTCAATCAGTAATTTCTTCAGCCAATAGCCGCCTCTCAACAATAGCAAAACACAGATAAAGAGACGTCAAATGCATATAGATTCAATCGCCCAGCGCAATTGAATTCAGCTTGACCAATCCACAGTATAACATCTGCCACAAACTCTCAGCACCAGTTATTTACAACACAAGAGGAAGGATTCTCATCCCAATGCAATCAAAGTCAAACTCCAATCTGCAATACCTCAGCAGCAGATGAAATGTAGAACTCGGAGATTCACAACCCTCTTAGGAAATATCAAGCAATAAACAATATCTCCCAACCACAGTATATACAGCAAGAGATATTGATAATAATTTTCAGAACTTTAATGCACAATACCTTAGCTATGGATTAAAGGCACATCCCAACTTTGAAACCCTTATACCTCCACAAGGACATCAAAATTCAATACCTCAGAAAAAGCCACAAAGGAAACAAAAGCAAACAAATTATCCAAGCGTCATTTCCTCAACAAATGAGCTTGTATTTATAACCTCTGGATTCCCTTTTGTTGCCAAAATGTAACTTCACTCAAAAAGCTTCTCCACACAACATTAATTAGAAGCTTCCATTAGATTCTCTCACTTGACTTGGCTTAACTAATTAATAAATGGCACTTTCCAATGATAACTCAACTCTCAAGTGAAATTATAAAGTTAAATTATAACTTTATAATAAGCCATTTAATAATTAATAATAATTTGGCCACTAAAAATATAATAACTCCCAAAATACTCATCATTTAAATATGTCATCTGAAATAGAAGTCATACTTATTATTTCTCCATGTGACCAAATGCACTTTCCAAAACTAGAAAGGGTCCATTTCGATCAACACCAACTTACCACAAATAGTAAGTACACAAAACTAAGCCCAAATGAAATTCAATCTGAGCCAAACAAAGACCAACCTGAAGCTTAGTGAGATGTGGATAAGATAAGACCCTCCCAAGCCAAGCCACTGCCACGAAAGACCCTTTATCCACAATAATTAGCCTACGAGGATCACAATAATAGGCTAATCCCTTAAACTCTGATGCTGACAAAATTGGGGACATTACACGCATTCACAAACGGGCATCCAGTCCAAGGATGTCTTCTCGCCCTACTTCTTGAAGTTTAGTTTTCTTTTGGGTTTCTTGTTGGATAGTCGTCTAGAAGACGTTTTTTTTTTTGGGGGGGGGGAGGGAAATACATGTAGGGTGTAATAATACTTTAATACTTTAATATAATTAAAGATAATTAGTATTGGAGTTGGGTAGTTAGGTAGCGAGGGGATGTGTCGATTTGTCTTCCTAACCAACTATCTTCTATTTAAGAACAATGGAACATGAATGATGTACTTGTTGTTTTGGTAATCAATATAATATACTGGTTTTCCTCACAAACTTTGGTACTTATGATATTGGTATTAAATGCTTTGTTGATTATAGTACATTTGAATATATGCTTTATTATTCTGGTTGGTAACCATTCTATAGCTTTGTCATTGCCCATAAAGCTAATTGCCTCATTTAGGTCCACGAAGGGAAGCTATTGCTCACCGAAAGACTTTTGAGCTTTAAAGAGCCTATGCGAAACAACCTAGAGTGCATGCTTTCACTTGGTGGAAGGTTCCTCACCACTAAAAACCTTCTAGTAATGGTGGACAAAACCTTGGTGAATCTCTGGTAGCTCAAAAAGCACCATCTAGCCTTCTTTAAAAAAAATTATGCCTATCGAAGAATGACATTCATGAAAAACAAGAAAGAACTCTTTGAATGCATGGTCACCAACTTTAAGCCAACTTTCTCTGATAATCAATAAAATATATTGGTTTCTCTCGCCAACTTTGGTACTTATGATATTGGTATCAAATGCTTTGTTGATTCTAAAACATTTGAATGTATGCTTTATTATTCTGGTTGGCAACCATCTACAGCTTTATCATTGCCCATAAAGCTAATCGCCTGAGTTAGGTCCTTGGAGGGAAGCTATTGCTCACTGAGAAACTTTTGAGCTTCAAAGAGCCTATATGAAACAGCCTAGAGTGCATGCTTTCACTCAGTGGAAGGTTCCTCACCAATGAAAACCTTCTAGTAATGGTGGACAAAACCTTGGTGAATCTTTGGTAGCTCAAAAAGCACCACTTAGCCTTCTTTAAAAAATATTACGCCTAACGAAGAATGGAATTCATGAAGAACAAGAAAGAACTCTTTGAATGCATGGTCATCAACTTTAAGCCAATGCATTCTAGCTTTAACACTAGCTTCAAGGTGGGAATAAAAGGGTTCGTAGCAAGAGATTTTATGGCACTACAGATATTTGAAAAGGTAGCCTCGTATTAATGCCAACAAAAAGATGGTCAATTCGCACCCATAAATGCCAAAGAAGTGTGAAGCATGTTGAATGGTAAAATACAACCAAGCAATCGACTTGATTTGCTAAGTCGGACTGTATTCAAAAATCCAAATTCACTAAATGTAGGCCAACGTGAGCTAGTGAGTCGACAACAAAGTGTTCAAAAGAAATTGGGTTTGAGAAGAACACACCGAGCCCACTTGCCAATTAATGTTTAACTTGATGGGAAAGTGGTGTGACCTCTGGAAGAGGCATAACTAGTAAAGCATTATAGGAAGCAAATGAAAAGAAGATTGTGTCATAATCATGGCACAGTCAAGTTGGTTATGAACTTTGCAATCTCTGTCCCAAAAATTACCCCACATATGCCAAACGGTCTGAGAGTTTGGGCTTGTACTCTTTTCCTCTTCTAGGATTTAAGCTTCTTGCTCCCACCTGCTACTATTATTGATATTACTTGGTCTTGTTGACTGATTTTACTAATTTTTGGACACTATAGTAATTTATTTCATATTTTTTCTTTCTTCAATAACAATAGTTGTTTTAAAACCATTGCAATCACCAATTATAGCCATTAAAATACTGCTAAAAATCCACCAATACTAGCCATTAACAATGCTGCCAATTATTCACCAAAGCAACAAGCAAATAATAAGAAAGCTTTTCAGTCTTTAGAGCGAAGCGAGATTGACTAATGAATAAGGGGTATTTGTTGGGTTAAACCCATTGGAAGTTCACCCAATAGGCATAATCGAACTAAACCGGGCAGGCCTGGGATACAACTCAACCCAATAAAGTTTTCAAATAACCTTAGCAATAAATTAAAAAAGAAGATATCAACAAACATGTTAAAAACTTCATTAGATAAGAATCGCAAATGAGTTGAAGAATTGAAAAAGTTACAAACTGAACTTCAAAATCCAATGTAGAGTTGCAAAAATGGTCATTTATGCACATCAGTTCTCAGAAAACTAAGTGCATGCTGCCCCAAGGGATATAGGCTGTTAACAAGCAATGGTGTGTACATATTTTTTATTTTTGTTTCAACAAAAAACAGGGTTAAAATTCAAAGTAGAGTCAAAAAAATGGTCATTTATGCACATCAGTTCTCAGAAAACTAAGTACATGCCCCAAGGGATATAGCTGTTATCAAGCAATGTTGTGTACATATTTTAAATTTTTGTTTCAATAAAAAACAGGGTTCCATACTCAGCTCACACTAGATTCTAGTTCATAGAGAAATTATTTGTCTTTGAACCTTAAATGTTACATTACTTCGTACATTCACATGTAGAAATCAAAATTAACTTTCAATAAAGAATATATATCATCATCACTGCAAAAGGCAAAAAGGAGTTTAAAGCAAATATTGGCATATCTATATTTCGTATCATACGAACATTATTCGCAGAGTCCTGTTGCAATTTGGACATTTGATGATCAGCTTTTTTGAAGGAAATGGATAAGAGAGACTGCACAATCTCTGAGGACTTTCCATAGTTGGTAGTCACAGGACTAAAAAAATCTTTGTTCTGTATCTTCTCTTTTTGAGCAGATTCTGCAATGAAATTTTAGATTAGAAGAAGAATAAGAAACACACAAATTATATAATCCTCAAAATTTAATATCAAGAGACTGGGTAGGAAATTACAAAAGTGTATATACAAACAGAGAACATAATGCAAATCAGCAAATAATCTCAAACTTCCTATCAGTAAGGTAGTCCACAAAATCAAAGGTTGAAGCATCCCATTAGCGGCTATCTAACCAAGCAGCTAGAATAGACCACTCAACCAACACACATGGCAGACCAATAGAAATGGCAACGAACTATTATTGATTCATAACAAAATAAATCCATTAGCTTGATATATGCTAGAAATTCCTGTTTAACTAAAAATAGGTTCGACAGATCTTAATATCCTCATACAACTTCTATTCTCCAATTGCTAATAGATGTTTTCCACCTCTATTGTTCATTGTCCTCAAATGATAACAGAATCCTCTTTATATAGATGATATAAACTGGTGTGCATTGAATGAAACCATTACTGGAGGCACATATGACAAGGAATTATGGACATAAAATTAAATTATATGAACATTGGTCAGCCTTAGAACCAGGTGTACTTCCATATATAGTGTGTAGGTTTGTTAGTAATACATGGAATTGTTATTTATAATATGGTTCAAGCAAGGAGTCTAAAAAATTCAAATGTGATTCTGTATATAACCCATCTCAAAACCCATAATAAAGTAGGTAACAGTACGAATCACTACAAGATTTAATAGCTGTAGCAGTCTCAAAACAAGGTAATATTAGGCCATCATCAACCCAATACTAGTCTAGTTAAGCTCCTTGAGATAGAAAACACATATGATAAATGTGGTGCTCAACATTATATAAAAGATGGATGAAATGTTGTTGGCTACTTAGTGGAGCTTTTATTTCAAAACTACAGTCAGAGATTTTCAATATTAGCTGTCACAAACTTATTGCAGGTTGAATATGCCTAATGGTAGAGACATAAAACTTTATACAACGATAAGTGTGGTGAGATGTGATGCCACAAACATGACACATATGACTACAAATCATCTAGGAATAGTGGCCAATACATACAAAACAACCAAATATTACAAGTAAAAAAGATGGGTTCAAGCAAAGATTGATCTTTCATCAGACACCTAGAGTATATAAAAAATGAACCTCTCACTTTCATTCAAGGCTTTGAGTTAAAGGATAATCAAATTGGTCAACCCTAGCCCTCAACATATGTCAAAAATGTTCAACTAGTTCATTCTTACAAGTACTCTGATGACTTCAAATTTGAAAAATGATTATGGGCAAGAAAGATGACATTTTGAGAGTAACAGTATCAAAAACAAACTATTGGAAATGAGAGTAACAGTATCAAAAACAAACTATTGGAAACAATATGACACATGCTGTGAAGTTAGGAGGGAAACGGAAATGTGGAAGAAAATATCGGGGGTAGAGGACCTGCCATAACACAAGACACAATTGTTGTAGGATGAGGTGCTAGGGATCAAGAAATGAGCATGATAAGATGGATAAGTATGAAACACCGATGGGTAGAAGGGAGGAGCTAAGTTAGAAGAAAAAACATAATGAAGAACAGAAAGCACACAATACAAAGAAAACAAGAAGAGAAAGAGAAAGGGAACAGTAAGACAAAATTACAAAACTTAATATGTGCATTCTTAGACTAACTAGAAATGAGTCATGTTCCTAAGAGTTATATGGAGAAAGAAAACATGAGATGTAGATCTCTAAAAGTTGCTTACATGTTCGATGACAATGTTGAAAGATGTCACAACTAAATCAAGAGTCTCAAGCCTAATTTAATAAGGTGGCAACATAAATCACTATCGAAACTAAGGTAGAAGCATGCAAGTCAATAAGCAATCTTGCATTACCGATCAAAAAAAAAAAAAGCAATCTTGCATCAACAAAAACATTTGCAAGTTTTTGTTTTCAACTTTTGTTCAATTATGCCGTGTTTATTGTTTTGTAGTTTCACATAAATTTTCTTTCTCAAGATCGTTAAAAGAAAAATGTAGCTTTGATATTACATGATTTACTCCATTTAAACTTTATGTTATCCTATTGACACCTATAACTTTCCATGCACTTTATCCACACCGGTATTAGTAGACTGCTCCAAAAAAGGTGACAAACTAGGTATTTTCTAGTACTACCTATGGCTTTTAGCCATAACGAGTATATATTTTTTACTATGAAACCTGTGCAATTTCCCACAAGGACTTCATATTTCTTACTATAAGACGTATGTATAAAGTTGCTATAGAAGGAATTTGTGCGTAATATCATGAGGCTGCAACATGAACTATATGGGCCACAAAAAAATTTTACTCTCTTGAAAAAGCTCTCGGCCTCTACGAACATACTCTTTGTCTAAGGAGGTCATCCTCGTTAGCTTATTTACTCTGCCTTGTAGCTTCATTTAATGGACAAAAACAAAGGTATTTTTCTCAAATCAGATGCAGAAGGCACAAAATTGTTCAAGGAGGTTGTAGATGAGAGACCAAGGGTGCCAAAATTTATCATGACTTCCTCAACCAGCAGTAATGGTAGACTTGGAGGTAAGGGTCTTGGTGCCTTGTTAATTGTTAGACCTAATTTATAAATGTCAACTGCATTAGATGCTGAAAAGAATAGGTTGGAGGGCATTGCTATTTTTTTAGTGCAAGATGTTGCCAAGCTTCCTTCCCCTATATTCATGAATGGTTACATCAAATGTGGAACTTAAACACTAGGTTTCCATTTTACATTATGTTGAATAATCCGAAAATATTTATTTGTCATCTTTTTTAAAACCCAAGAAGCACAAAAAACAAGTGGTTAGAAGGCAATTTTGAAGCATTGACCCCAGTACATTTAGGAAATTTTCTTGGACTGTCGAGGTCAATAGAGAGGATGTTATTGCCCTCTCTAGCCCTATATGGGTCACAATTAAAAATGTCCCTCCCTATCTCTAGAATTTAATCTTGGGTGCCATTAAAATCGTGGGTTGAGTTATTAGAATGAAACAATCTGCCACTTCATTGTTTCATATGAATGTAAGGCTAGTAATTGCCATTTTCCATGGCATTGATCTTTCAAACTCCTTGGTTATTGAAATGGACTATAGTATAGCTTGCCCTATTAAATTTCTAAGAGGGCTTAATGCATGTTTTTTATGTTGTAAGGAAGGTCATAGAAGAAGGAATTGTCCCCTTTTGAGACAAAAGTCTAGCCCATCTCTCCAATCTATTAAACCTAGAAATGTTAACCCTAGTTCGGCTCTTTCCAAGGATTCGTTACTTGAACAATTAACCTTGGAGCGCACCCCTCCCTTGACCTCTGACAGATAGCTAGTCGTGGCTCCTTCCTCCATCCCCAACCTCTTTAAACCCTTCATGACTTCCCATTTAGCCCCCCCCCCCCCCCTGGTCAAGCCTCCTAAACCCCTTCCACCTATTGTCTGTGAGGTGGTCACTAGTTCTAATGAGAATATCCATAATGATAATATTGCAAACAAGCTTAGGAATCTTAAAGAAACTCTAAAACAAAAAAAATTCAGGAAAATAATAGAAGAGACTTTGTTGGTTCCAAGAGAAGTATGAAGTAAAATGATGGTCCCACCTCTCTTAAACCTCGTAATACACAACTTGCATTAGGGAAAATCAGAAATCTTGCTACAATTAGGGACAAGATGGAGAAAATTTATTATTGAAGGTAAAGATTTGCCTTATATTCCTAAAGAATTTGATCTCCCCTTGGGGACTAGCAAAACCCCACTTACCTAGGAAGGCAATTTGTGCCAAGATGACCTCATTCATTATCTAAAATTTGGGCGGTCCCCTTGAGGATGGTTGTGATAAGTCCAAAGATGCTACTGTAGAAGAAGGCTTGTCTCTTGATGATTCAAATGACAGTGAGGCCCTTGAGGCTAGAAAGGAATCCTATGATTGAGATATGGATGATAAATAATCTAATTTCTCTCATTACAATCCTTGCTAACAAGCCTCTTTGGTTGGACACCCCCCCAATCAATTGAACCCAGATGTGGCAAGATGGCATGTATGGACTTCCTCACAATGAGGGAGGTCATCCTACTAGTGTCCATATACTATTGGATGGTTGCAAATCAAGATGTGAGAAGTCATCCTACTAGTGTCCATAAACTATTGGATGGTTACAAATCAAGATGCCAGGAGTAGGGTGAAAATGATTAGGTTGTTTTCCTTACTCTAAGTTTATGGTTGAAGAGTTGATGGTGGAGGCCTTGTCAACCCTCAAAAAGCAGAAAAAGGCAAAAAGAAATCCAAGGACAAGAAAAATTTATCTTAAAAGAACACATTGATTGCTCTGTTGACTTTAAGGTGGCAAAAAAGAGGGGAAGATCACCTAGTTCCACCAATTCTAAACTTGGCATGAAATCTAAATCCAAATCCATGCCTAAGTGCTAAAAGAGTTCTCAAGCCCCTATGGATACATCCCCATGAATTTGAAGTGTGCATCTTGAAATGTGAGGGGCCTTGAATCCATGGACAAAAGTATATAGTGAAGAGTTTCCTCAATTTATATAAAGATATGGACTTCCTCTTATTGCGAGAAATTAAGGTTGTCCAATTCCACCTTGTTATTAATCTTAAATGTATTTGGAGCGATGCCCTGGCATTCACCACTAATGATAGCAAGGGTAAGGGTGGAGTTGTAGTGCTTGTTGGGGTTAGATGGAAGAATGTTGTTTTCAAATGGGGTTCATCCCCCTGCAATAAAGCAGCTTGGATTGTGTTGAAGACCAAAGATCTTACCTTTGGAGTGTGTTTCATTTACTCCGCTAATGAGTGCAAAGATAAAGTTGAGCTTTAGAAATGGATCTCACAACTTGAGGACTTCCCTTGGATTATTGTAGGAGACTTTACTATGGTGGAAGGTCCTCAAGAAAGTCTAGGAGGAATAAGTTTACTTGGAAAGGTAATGAAAATTTATTTTGGCAAAGGATGATATGCAAACTTAACCTATGGGATCCTCTATTTAGAAATAAGATTGATAATCCCAGAATGTGGTTAACTCGGTTTCTGTTAGAGTATTAAGTTATTGCCTTATTAATTAAATCATTTTGATTAAATTACTAAGTCACTTATTATCTCTAGTTTACTTAAGCTAAATTTTAGGCATATAATAATTAATTATTATCATGCAACCTATATTTTTTCCTGTTAGGGTTTTGTTCTCCTTTTGTAAAGATTGATCTCTTTGTAATTTATTAATTCACTTTTGATAATATATTTTTGATCATCAGAAATGTCTCATCTATGGATCTAGGAATTCCAGCCTCCATAGCTTTATGCTTCTCTTTCTATAACAGGTGTTTGCATGCAGGTGGTTCTTGGGAGTTGTGGTGTTGATCTTTCATCAACTTCAACATGGTATCAAAGCTCCAGATCTTCATGCCCCTGTTCTGTTTATGAGAAGTTTGGCTTGGCTTTCAGATCTGTGCTTTTTGTTCAGAAGGTTTCATTTTTTAGAATTTTTTTTGTATTGAATTTGGAGGGTCGCTACTTTTCAATGCACTTTGAGCCCAAACGGACATCACCATTGAGCTCCAAGCACCCAAAAATCCCTACTTTCATATAACATTTGACAAATTTGGACATAGTCTGAGGCAAAAAAAAATTGCTTCCAAGGTTTAGCACATTTCCTGAGGCGGTGATTTTTTTTAACTTTTTGGCACGATTCCTAAGGCAGTAATTTACAGATTTTTGACACCCAAATCAAGAATTTTGTTTCAAAAATTGGGGTTTTGCACGTTTCTCGAGGAGGCAATTTTATATTTTTGTTTGGAAATGGAGATTTTGGTATGCAAATCAAGATTTTTAGTCACATAAATCAAGATTTTTGGGCACGCAAATCAAGTTGCATTTGGTACTGCATTGTCGCGCTTCTCGAGGCAATTTCTGGTGCTTGTAGTCATGCTTTTTTGGGCATTTGCACAGATCCCAAGGCAGTAATTTATTTTTTTGCTTTTCCAACATTTTTTTGACCTATATGTGGTTTTTTGGCCATAACTTGCTCATCTAGATTATGTTTTTCAATCCGAAAGAAGTGTCGGAAAGATGATTCCGAGCCCATCATGATGATGCGATTTATTTGGATTTTTTATGTTATTTGGTGGCTTGTTTTGGCTATCAAAGTTAAAAGTTCTATTTTGCACTCTGAGAGACATATTTTGAGACATTCTATTTTCTAGATTCTACTCCAAGCACATCAATTTAGTCTTTTTGTTTTTCTGCATTCTAATGGATATCTTGGTTGTTTCAGGTCCAGGGATCAATTTTGTTGTTTCAGATGCTTTTTCATGGGTTATACTATCCATAGTATCAGCCTTATGTCTCTTTTGATTTGTTGACATCCTTTTGTAGTATTTTTGCAAACGCATTGAAATAAAGTGTCACTCTATTGCCTTCTGGGATCTTGCACATCTTTGTGTTTTGTTGCACTCGCACTACATTATAAAGTGCCTTGGGGGGTTTCATGTTGGCCATATTCGCCATCTTCCTTTGTCAAGTGAGTGTTCCTTCCACAACATTAGCTTCATGATGTGTCATGACACATGCCATTGTAGTTGTTTGTACTTCTTTTGCACTCTCGATGTCCTAGTTCTTCTTTCTGCAAGAGATATTGCATTGAGTTTCAGTGCTTATGTCTTACCACTTAGCATTATTTGGGGGTTATGTTGGTTCTATTGTTTACTTGGTTCGATGGAGTGAGCTATGTATTCAATATTTGATCCTATGTACTAGGTGATTGCAATGGCCGGATACCTACGCATTTTGATGGGATGGATCATTTACCATATAGACATTCTTGCATTCCTATTTTCAAAGGCCATGAAGATACCTTTCATCTTCGATTGATCAACTCTTCAAACTCAATCTTCTCTACCTGGTCATATTCTATACAGTGGAGGTTCTTCAGATCAACACTTTGGCAATATTTGCAGCTTCATGCTTCAGTAGTGTTCTTCGTGATCATCCTTTTGTTCCTATCTTTTAGAACATTCTTTACATCTCTTTTTGGAGTAGGGTTTTTCCCATGTGATTTTCTCTATTTCTCCTCTTTACAGAGATTTAGTTGTGCTTGGGTACCTCATCAAACCTTGTTGCTGGGTCCCAAATTTGCTTTCAGCAATAGTTTCCAGGTTTTTCGCTATTCCCTAAGTTTATCTTAAGGGGGGGTGTTAGAGTAATAAGATATTGTCTTATTAATTAAATCATTTTGATTTAATTATTAAGTCACATATTAACTCTAGTTTACTTAAGCTTAACTTTAGGGATATAATAATTAATTATTATCATGCAACCTAGATTTTTTTTTGTAGTGTTTTGATCTCCTTTTATAAGGATTGATCTCTTTGTAATTTATTAATTCAGTTTTGATAATAGCAATATATCTTTTTACTCATCAAACATGTCTCATCTATGTATCTAGGAATTCCAGCCTCCATAGCTTTTGCTTCTCTCTTTTCGTCAGCAGTCCAAGACAAATAAGAAAAAGTTGGAAGAGCCTTGCAGTTTTTGTGGTAAGGTGGGGCATGCAATCAATCGATGTTGGATGAGATCAAAGGCCTTGGAGAAGGCTATACAACAACATCAAATTTCAGCCCTTGGGTCTTCTTCATCTCTGACAAGCCAAGGTCATGCTCTTACTGCATGGGCCTTGCCTTCTTGTCCTCTTTAGTGAGACACCATTTCAATGGACCTGTCATGCCTTTCCCTTCAAATTTGTTTTGGAGGGTTTTCTATTGTTTGTGTTGATGCTTCTTTGGTTCCATAGTTGATCAATTTTGTAGACAATTGGCACCTGTATTTTCAACTAGCAATTTATTTTTGCATGGTTGAGTAGTGTCGTTCGAGTCACTTGTACGGATTTATGTGTCATCTGCATCCTTAACTAATAGATGTTTTGTCTTTGTTTGCTATCTATTTATTGGTTGGGGGTCTCTATGCAAATTATTGTCTTTTGTATCTTCGATTGACAGATGTTTTGCCTAATTTTTCATCTGCTCATTGTTTGAGTAGTGTTTTTGGGGGCACTCGTGCAGATTGATCCCAATTTTCATCTTGGTTTCAAAGGAGGCTTATTCAGCACTATGACAATTATCATTTGACAGTCATCCACACTTTTTTTTGTGTCTCAAAAGATGTTTTTCTAATGCATATTTTGAGAGGGGGTTTTGTTCCTACTGGGTTTTCCCTCTTTTCTCTTTCCTATTCTTAGGCTTTTGTCTCCTTAGTTAGTCTTAAGGGGGGGTGTTAGAAAATAAAACTTAGCATGTTTTTTGTTTTTATCCATGCTTTATTGGATAAAGCTTAGTTTCTTAGTATTTAAGCTAACTAAGGAATACTTCTAATTCCTCTACGTTATGCTTTGAGGAAGCCTATATTATTGTAATTCCTTCAATGTAATTAATGAGAACTTCCATTTTTCATCTTCCGTTCTGGATTTTTTCTTTCTACATCTGCATATTTTGTTCAACAAGGGAGAAATAGGATCTCCTGCAAGCTTGACTGCTTCTACACCAATAAAGGATTTTTCAGATTTGACAAGATCCCTAGGAATAATCTTGTGAAGGTGGTGCCCTACACATTGTAAGACCATCATCCCAATGTTGCAGAAATCACTCACGAGGATGTTGGCTCTTGCATTACGAATAAGTCTCTGTCCTTTGCATTGAATATAAAACTCTTAGATTATGAGGAAGTCCTCAATGCTGCTTTCATCATCAAGCAGTTCAATTCTTGGTCTTACACAGATCAATTTGATATTCCAAAATGGAATCAAAATACTCACTCTTGGAAGAAACTATTTCAAGTGGTCGGTAAAAAGTTGGCCTAAGATGCTAGGTTGTAGGAGACCACCCTACATGAGCAATTAATGATGGCAGAAGAACATCTTCAGAACAAAACCTCCAATCTAACTACCGCCCTTGACCGTGCTCATGCTAAGCATTCTTCAAGGAACACTCAGAATAATAGGACAAGGTGCAAAGGTCAGGGCAACAATTAACTGGCTAAAGCATGCTGATAAAGGGACCAGATGCTAAAGAAACAAATGATAATGTATGGGAGGAAGGTGTCAATTTTACAGAGCAGCAATACATGTCTGTGGCATTCTTCCAAATCTATATGAATTTGTTCAACTCTAAGGATACAGATGTTAACATGACTAAAGCTAGAGAAATTATCAAGAACATTATCCCAAAAAAGGTTAACATTAAGGAAGTTGAACTCCTAGATAAAAAAATCACAATTGAGGAGATTAATAATGCTATCAAATCCTTGGCTAATGACAAGGCCCCAAAGCCTAATGGGCTTCCTGGAGAATTTCATAAGAACAATATAAATTGGATTGGCAAGGCACTGTTGAATGTCTATAAAATCTTTGCCAAGAGACTTGAGGACGTCCTTCCCTCAGTAATTAAACCCACCCAAACAGAATTTGTCAAAAGCAAATACATTCTTAAAAATCTGATCACATGTTGGGAGACTATGAATTGGGCAAAGGACTCAAAACAGTAGGCTTGTATGATGTTAATTGACTGTAAAAAGGCTTATGATAGGATTGGATGAGAATTTGTTTTCATGACGCTAGATGGACTTGATTTCCATTATAATTTCAACATATGATCAAAACTATCCTAAAGGATGCTAATGCCAAGGTTGACATCAATGGTGGTCAAGCTGATCCTATCATGCTTTCCAGATCCTTTAGTTAGGGCTGTCCACTAACTCCTGTCCTGTTTGTTATTGCTGCAGATGCTCATTTCAGCCTTCTTAGGTATGATTCCATTTCCCCTAATGTTCAAGGAATTAGCATTCCTAATGCTGAAGACCTAGTTAATACAACCATCCTATTCACCGTAGATGATAACAGGATGAAGAAGCTCACAGATAAGTTGAATATCTTCTGCCAAGCTTCTCATAGCAAGATCTCCATAGCCAGATTTATCCTTCTAGGTTGAGAAGATTCCCCCCACCCCCCCATACTTTCAACATATGATCAGAACTATCCAAAAGGATGCTAATGCCAAGGTTGAAACCAATGGTGGTCAAGCTGATCCTATCATTGCTTTCCAGATCTATCAGGCAGGGCTGTCCACTAACCCCTGCCCTGTTTGTTATTGCTGCAGGTGCTCTTTCCTATCTCCTTAGGTATTATTCCATTTCCCCTAAAGTTGAAGGAATTAGGCTTCCTAATGGTGAAGACCTAGTTACTATTTAATTTACTGATTATACAACCGTCCTATTCACCCTAGATGATAATAACATGAAGAAGCTCATGGATAAGTTGAATATTTTCTGCCAAGCTTCTTGAAGGAAGATCTCCATAGCCAAATTCATCCTTCTAGGATAGATCCTTGACATTTTTGCCCATCAAATCTATTAGATTTCCACAATCCATTAAAATGTGAAGTATGTTTCTAGATTAGATTGTGTGAATAGTTTTTAACATCAACATTTTGAATCATACTACGTGATCCATCATCAAGATGCAAGTAACACATAAGGGAGAAACAAATGGTGGTTAGCAGACTTAGTTATCAATAAAAAGGAGGGCAGAGGGTAGTCAACACGCAAAACAAAATAAGACTACTCAGCTACCAAATTAAATAAACAAAAATAAAAGAAAATAGTAAAAAGAAAGTCAAATAGAATAAAATGGAAGACAAAAAAGAAAAATAAAAATAAAGAACAAAGGAACAACCTAACGAGACTACTATATACATACCTAAAGAGAAAAAATAAAACAACCTAAAGAGTGTATACACACACACACACACACACACACACTCTTCTTTCATTCTTATTTCTTAGTGTTAGTTTTATTGCATTTTTACATATTGAAAAAATGTATTAAAACTAACAACAAGAAATAAGAATGAAAAAAAGTAAGAGTGTGTGTGTGTGTGTGTGTCAAAAGAGAAAACAAATAATAAATAATGTAAATATAAAAATAAAACACACACACACATATATACTATTTATTCATTCTTATTTCTTAGTGTTAGTTTAGTTTGTGCACATTATTATATTGAAAAAAATGCACTTAAACTAAGACTAAAAAATAAGAATGAAAAAGATTGTGTGTGTGTATACATGCATACATATATATAATATACATATGTGTGTATACACATATATGCATATATCTATATATACATACATACATACATACATACATACATAAACTAACCATCTACGAAATAGAAAAAAACTCTGTAAATATCTACCGGTGTGTGTGCATGAGTGTATATGTATATTTGTGAGTGTGTGCGTGTGTGTGTGTGTGAATATAACCAAAAATGCACTAAAAAATAAACTAGCACTCAAAAAAACAAAAGAAAAGAAAACCTACTTAAATAAACAAAGGATAAAACACACTAAACAACTAGCACACAAATAAAGAAACCTAATAAAAGAAGAAACTGCACTTATGTCTTTACAAATATAAGTGTATAAAGACACAAACTAAGAAAACTAGAGACACACAAAGGAGGACAAGCAGGGGCAAGGAAGTGAAAGAAGGGAGAAAAGATAGAGGACGCAAGAAGGAAAGGAAGACCACCACCAAGATAGGAAGACCAAAGTAGCAAGAGCATAGGTGGAAGGCCAAGGAACACAACACAACCAGAGGGGTGAGACTAGGAATGGGGGTTTCTGAGAGAAGAAAGTAAAGGTTGCCAAGAATTGCTTAAAATCCAGTCATCATCTCGATTGAGATTGGACAGATTATTACCAATTAACATGGCCTCCTTTAGCTTTCTTTATGAATAAATTGTCTTCCTTATACACAATTTGGGTGTCCTCCAAGTGAATATGATGCTTGGTCACAGACAAATGCTCAGCTAAAGCAGATTTACGAAAATGCTCATGTTTGATATCTGCTACATGTTCTTTGATCCTAGTGAAGAATGTTAAAACTAGAGCCCAAAAAACTAAAGATGAAATACAATAATAAATAAAACTATAGAGAGAAACTCAACACTAGAAGATATCCTAGGAAAACCCTTCTAGAATGATATATCCTGGGAAAACCCAACCGCACAACAAAAGATCGTTTTATTGATAATAAAAGTTCAAGTGTACAATATCTTTTTGTAGCTACAAATATATAACAATAGGAGATAATCTTCACATTATAACCGAAGCTCTCTTGAGATTCCCATAACTCCTATAATTAATTATAACTCTTTTGAATATTCATGCCTCAATGCATGTGAATGACACATGTCATTTACATTTAATATTACAAATTAAACTTAAGTGTCCTTTTCAGCTGAAGATGACAATAATGGTAATAACGTCTAAAATTCGAGAGATAAAGATCTCTATCGCAGCTACAAACTTTAACACTCCCTCTTAGCAAGAGAGAGATCTTTAGTTGATCAGTCACACAAAGCTGCAACCAAAAAAATGTCAATGATAAATTCTAATCATACGAATTCGAAACATAATTCATGGAGTTACTCAACATGAAGACCTGTAACAATAAGTCATATTCATGGAATCACTCAACATGAAAACCTATAACAATTACTCATATTCATGGAATCACTCAACATGAAAAGATTTGTAAGACTCACATCTAAGACTTTAATCACGAACTCTCTCAACATGAACTGTCATGGAATCTCTCAACATGGCATCCAACTCCCATCATGGAATCTCTCAACGTGACGACATCATGGACTCTCTCAACACGATGTTCACTATCGCATAGTGAAAGAGCTATCATAGTTGATCTTACAATCTCATTTATTCACACAAGAATAGAAATATGCATAAAAACAAGACTTAGTTCCATTTAAGTCTCAAATTTAACAAATATCATAAGCATCACAAACATATATGAGAGTGAAGGGGATTCCATAAAAACTCCCTCTTAACTATGAAGCCTCCCTCTGAAGCACAAGCTCCCTCCGAGCTTTGTATCTGAATGCAATAATATATCTTTAACAATATCTCCATCTCATGGTTCTTATTGAATCCTACAACCAATAGAGATTAAATCAATCTATCATAAAATATACAGAGAGAGATAAGATTTTGAAATAAACACTATAGAATACTTTTCTCTTTCACATGGATTGTCCTTCATATAAAAATCAAAGCACAATCTCACCATATATGCCCTTCAGTGACAATCTATCATCAACGCTTTTCCTTATCGAACAACTTCTAACATCTATCGGATTAACATTTCATGTTACAATAGAGCCCAAAAACTAAAGATGAAATACAATAATAAAGAAAACATTAGAGAGAAAATCAACACTAGAAGATATCCTGGGAAAACCCTCCTAGAATGAAGGGAAAAACCTAGCCACACAACAAAAGTTCATTTTATTGATAATATAAATTCAAGTGTACAATATCCTTTAGTAGTTGCGAATATATAACAATAGGACAAACTCTTCACATTATAACTAAAGGTCTCTTGAGATTCACATAACTCCTATAATTAATTATAACTCTTCGAATATTCATGCCTCAATGCATGTGACTGACACATCATTTACATTTAATATTACAAATTAAACTTATGTGTCCTTTTCAACTGAAGATTACAATAACAATAATAACGTCTAGAATTTGAGAGATAAAGATCTTTATCGCAGCTACAAACTTTAATAAAGAAGGAACGACCCGTCTCACCTATGTAGGGGGTGCCACAAGAGCAAGTAACCTTATAGACTCCCGACTCGAGAAGGATATCTCAAATGTTTTTGAGTGGGGGACTATGATTCCTCAAGGTGAACTAGGTCTTGAAAGCCACATGAACCCCCTTTTTGCCCATAATCTTAGAGGTTGTGGGAGATTCCTTCCACATAAGGGAAAAGACCCGAGAAGAATCAGGGGAGGAGGGGGGAGGGAGAATAGAAAAGAAAGAATTGACTTGGTGGATGGCCTTGGAAATTTGCCTATTAGAGTAACAATTCCACCTAAAAACTTGGCGCAAATAGGCAAGCTCTTGGTCTAAGTTATCCACGTCACAAATCTGAAAGGTTCTAAGAGCGAGAATCTTAAGGATACCAACTTGGCTAGGGTGATGATGTGAAGACGCATGAAGATAACAGTTTGTGTGAGTGGCTTTGCGGTAAACCCAACAACCAAGGGAGACATCTGGTTTTTTAAGGATCAGAATGTCAAGGAACGGCAAGCAATTGCCATACTCAATTTCTTTGGTAAAAGATATGCAAGGCACTAAATTGTTGAGGTAAGCATGAAACTCATCAACGCTCTTAGGGCCATGAGCCCAACAAAAATTGGTGTCATCCACATCAAACTTCCACCACTTGGGTCTAAGGGGGGAGGAACGTAGTGCAACATCCTCAAAATGTTCCATATACAAGTTCGTGACCACATGTGAAAGGGGGGGGGCCATGGCCACCCCTTCAATCTGCTCATAAATTACACCAAGGAAAAGAAAGTGGAACAAAGACACGACTCCACTAAAGAGGTTACCTCAACACCTACCTTACGCTTGACAATATCAACAACATCAGGGAGAAGCCAACTTATAAGTTGGGGAACCAATATTGTCCACAATTGGTTTAAGTAGAACATTTTCTTTGTGGATCTTTGGGGCCCCATAAATGCAAGGGGTTAACTCCTTGGTAGCCAAGAGGCACTTCTTGGTGGCCTCATCCAAAGAGGAGTTAGCAATTGCTGCTTTAACCTTGTTCACAATTTTGGAGCAAGGGTTGCAAGGGACAACTATATAGCTACTTGTGTCAGAAAGAAGGTCCAACATTTTGGAAATATACTCAAACTTGTCCAAAAAAACAATTGCATTGCCTTTGTCAGCTTTGGATAATATGAGGTCATGATTATTCATAAAGCTTTTGAAGGCCTGAATCTCAACAGCAGGAACATTGCACTGAGGTGGCTTGGCCCTCCCAAGGGCAATCGCGCAATCCTATTTGACGTCCTAAAAAATGGTCACGAGAAGAGCTTGCACAGCATTCTCAATTTCGATGAAAAAGTCGACATGTGGAATGACCCTCGAGGATAAGGAGAAATTAAGACCACGCCTGAGAAATTGGAAACTCAAGAGGTCTAAAGTGACTTGGGATAGGTTGATGTTTCAAGTGGCTTGGGATAGGTTCATAACCAATCGAGACTCCCAATTTTCAAGAGTATGGGCCTTGGAAGAAGCATGGGGGCCATCGAGACGCAAGGGGCAAAGGAACGAGGGAGAAGAATTAGAAAGTTTAGGTTGGGTCAAAGGGCAAAGTGAAAAGGACAGAGAAGAAGGCAACAAGTCACTCAAACCAAGCAGGGAAGAACAAGGAGTACTGAGGGTCAAGAGCAACACCTCAGCATTAGATGAAATAGAAAGGGGGTAGCCACTTTGGCAACCGTACGAGGACTAGCAACGAGCAGAAGAGGGGCTCGAGGATCATAAGGCATGCATAAGACAATATCAAACACAATTAAAGACACAAGCTCAGAGCAATTAAAATCATCAGTGTCCAATGACAAGTGGGATTGGATAGAAGAAAACGTACCAACCACCTTAGGAGAGTCGTTGCCAATGGACCGTTGGTGCACATCCATCTGCGAGGTACCTCTTTCAAAAGAAAGCTAAAGGAGGTCATTGAAATCAATAATAATCCGTCCAATCCCAATCGATATGATGCTTGGAGTTTAAGCAATTCTTGGCAACCTTTACTTTCTTCTCTCAAAAACCCCCATTCCTAGTCTTGCCCTTCTAGTTGTGTTGTGTTCCTTGGCCTTCCACCTATCCCCCGCTCCTTCGGTCATCCTATCTTGGTGGTGGTCTTCCTTTCCTTCTTTCGTCCTTTGTCTTTTCTCCCTTCTTGTGTTTCCTTGCACCTGCTTGTTCTCCTTTATGTGTCTCTAGTTTTCTTAGTTTGTGTTTTTCTACACTTATATTTGTAAATATATAAGTGTAGTTTCTTCTTTTATTAGGTTTCTTTATTTATGTGCTAGTTGTTTAGCATGTATTATCCTTTGTTTAGTTACGTAGGTTTTTCTTTTGTTTTGCTTTTTTCAAGTGCTAGTTTATTTTTTAGTGTATTTTTTGTTATATTCACACACTAGTAGATTTTTACAGTCTTTTTCTATTTCATAGTTGGTTAGTTAACACACACACACACATACACACATATACACACACTCTTTTTCATTATTATTTCTTGGTGTTAGATTTAGTGCATTTTTTTAATATAAAAATGCACAAAAACTAACACTAAGAAATAAGAATGAATAAAGAGTATATATATTTAAGTGTTTATTTTTATTTTTATTTTCTATTGCTTTTTATGTTTACATTTTTATTTTTATTCTCTCCTGATATGTGTGTGTGTGTGTGTGTGTATATATACTCTTTTTCATTCTTATTTCTTATTGTTAGTTTTAATGTGTTTTTTCAATATATAAAAATGCAATAAAACTAACACTAAGAAATAAGAATGAAAGAAGAGTGTGTGTCCATATATATATATATATATATATAGTAGTCTCTTTAGGTTGTTCTTTTGTTCTTTCTTTTTATTTATTTAGATTTTTTCCTTTTTGTTTTTTGTCTTCCATTTTATTCTATTCTAGTTTTTTTTTTTTTTTCCTTTCTTTCTTTTATTTCCTTACTTTTTCAGTTCTTTTTTTTTTGTTTATTTAATTTGGTAGTTCAGTGGTCTTATCTTTTTTGCATGTTGACTACCTTCTGCCCTCCTTTTTATTGATAACTAAATTTGCGAACCACCATTTGTTTCTCCCTTTTGTGTTCTTGCATCCTGATGATCGATCACATAGTCTAATTTGAAACATTGATGTTAAAAATTATTCACACAAACTAATCCAAAAATATACTTCACATTTTAATGGATTGTGGAAATCTGATAGATTTGATTTATACCCTTCATGGGAGGGAACTATCTCATAAACCTAAACAGCTGGAAACACTAAGGCTAAGGTTGCAAAGCGGGTTGCAAACTTAGCATTCTTAAAAAGATGTCGAGATTCTTGCTTGATCCCACTTTTGTTTTGATTAACCACCACCTGTGGAATAGCCATACCAAGCATATTTTTGTTCAAGCGGCTCTCTCACTTCTCAAAGCGGTTATTCAATCGACAAGGAGGTCTATCAATTGGTTAAACTCCAAGCTTTTACCTCTTCACCTAGAACTTGCCTCTGCTTTGCGACCAAACCTATGGATTCACCTTGATGTGACTTCATTTGCTAAAGTGGGAGGCCATAAAGAAGAATGTATCTAGAGGCAAAATAAGAAATACTTCTCTCTTCTCCATAAACAGTGGTGCTCTTGTGGAGGATTTCAATGCGTGGGCTTCCACCTTTCTCCGTGTGCTATCAACCCCTTGCCCCCTTTTACTGATGCACAAGCCTCCCAACATTTGTTGCCTAGTGTGACTCCTTGTGTTGCCTAACTTGACCTTGGCTCATCTCATTAACCTCAATAGTCCTTGGGCTCTTCCACATGCTCGCCACCTTCTCCGCAGGTTGTCCCTCAACAAAGTTCAGTCATTCATAATGGCAAAGTCGCGGGGATATCTTATTGTTCTCGAGTTGCAAACTGTCTCAAACGTCCCTCGCAGGTGGATGTGCACCAACAATCCATTGGCAACGACTCTCCCAAGGTGGCTAGTACATTTTCTTCTATCTAATCTCACTTGTTGTTAGACACTGTTGACTTTAAATGCTCTAAGCTTGCGTCTTTGGTTGTGTTTGATACTGTCTTGTGTACACCTTGTGAACCTCAAGCCCTTCTTTTGCCCGTTACCAATTCTTCTCATACGGTTGCCAAGGTGGCTACCGGTCTCCCTTCTATTTCATTTGATGTTGAGGTGTCGATCGTGACCCCCAATACTCCTTGTTCTTCCCTGCTCAGTTTGAGTGATTTGTTGCCTTCTTCTCGGTCCTTTTCGCTTCGCCCTCTGATCCAACCTAAACTTTCTTGTCCTTCTCCATCGTTCCTTCGCCCCTTGCGTTTTGATGTCCCCTATGCTTCCTCCAAGGCCCATACTCTTGATAATTGAAGGTCTAAATTGGTTATCAACCTATCCCAAGCCACTTTAGACCCCTTGACTTTCCAATTTCTCAAGCGTTGTCTTAATTTCTCCTTATCCCCAAGGGTCATTCCTCATATCAACTTTCTCATTGAAATTGAGAATGTTGTGCAAGCTCTTCCTGCAACCATTGTTGAGGAAGTCAAATAGGATTGCGCGGTTGCCCTTAGGAGGGCCAAACTTCAAACTTCCACCATCATAGTCAAACCTTTCTCCAAATAGGAACAATGCAACAAAACAATAGTTGCAAAAAATATCCTTTTGTGTCTATTTATAGTCAACGATAATCAAATGGCCTAATGCACCATCACAACTAACTTGTTTTGCTTTGGAAACATATATACCCAATTTGTATAGCTCCTAGAACTTTTAATAGGATATATTGATGGTGTATATATTATCATCTACCTTGACCCACCATGGAGTTGGCCTCTAGCAACCAAGGTTTTTTATTATGTCTTTGTATACTAATTCAAATGGTAGGGACTATAACCAAAAAGAATATCACATAGAAAAATTAAAAATATAGATTTAGATTCTTCAAACTTAATTATATCTTCTTTTCTCAAATTTTATCATTCACGATTTTGATCCACATTTTTTCCTTGCTCAACTCAAACATGAAAATTGGCATGGCAACTTAAGTCCTAAGTCACAATATTTTTTTCAGTTAACTTGAGAAGCGTGTGAAGGAATTAATGATTTTTATAATTATAAAAAAGAATTGTTCCACCTAGATGAATTGAGAAGGTACATTTTTTGCAATGGAAATCTCAATCCGCACTCACAAAAACAAAAGTGAAAACAATATTGTCCATTTCCACAAAGTAGTCCAGAAAGAAATATTAGCAGCTAACCCATTTAATTCTCATAAATTAAAGTTAGGAAAAAAGGGAATTCGTTATTATAATTATTTAATATTATTCATAAGAGTTTATTCTATGGGTAATATTATTTAATTAAGTTAATAAGTTGCACTAAGAGGTTACTCAAAAAAGAATTTAATAAAGTCGCTTTATTATCCCCAATCCTCAAGAAAAAGTTGAAGATTAAAAAGTGCAAGAAATTTAAAAAGTGTTTCTGGAAGCTTCACTGGATTGCTATAAAAACAACAATTTGATGTTCATATGAAATATGCTTGGATTATTTCTTCCATCTGATGATTTGGAAAGCTTCTTGAAGATAAAAACTACAATGAAAATCCTAAGGGCATACAGTTTCAGTAGTGAAACTATCTACCCTAGCTGTAACTAGGGAGCCACACATGTTCACATTCGCATTCAATGTTAAAGAAAAAAACTTGTGGAGTCTTCAATTGAAGACAAATTTCAGTGCGATTGAGGTTTTTGGTCAGATCAAGAATGCTTTTAGCCTTTCACTACCAGCTTTGACGACTAATTTGGTGAACAAGGATTTCTGGGCATGAGGCTTTTGTTAACATTAGGCACTGGATTGAACTGGTATATTCAGCGCTTGAATGGACAGAGTGGGATGCCATGAAGTTACCTAGTTAAGTATTAAACTTACATGGTGTGAGAATTAATATTTGACATGGAGCTGTTAAAGTGTCTAGGAACGGAGTTGCAGACCCTGTTTGAGAGACAAGCTAGGTGTGGGCATCTTCATCCAAGTTGAGGGATGTTTTGTGGCAATTACCTGCAGATTGGGCCACAACAATTAAAGGAGCAGACTGGAGATATTACCAGCTCAATGCATGGGTATTTTGATAGATTGTATCAGCTGATTGGAAGATTGAAGAATCTGCCCAATTTCTAATAATCTGTGGGAGCTTGAGAGGAAAAACCGACCCCTCCTGTAGCTGGGTGTTTAATTTTATCACCAAGATTTGTATTTGCAGATCAGAGACATGTAACTGAAGCATGAAGAGATTATATTGCATTCTAAGCTTGGAAATGTTCTTTCACAGGTCTATTGAGTTATTATCAAGAAGAGTTGTGGCAAGTCACTGTTGTGCATTATTAGTGATTTGCAGGAGGACCGTACATTTTGAAGTCAGCTTAAAGCTTGTTCATCTTTGTAATTTCATCTTGTTATTTCCAAAAATTGGGAAAACAGTTATTCAGTATTTTTATTTGCTAATTTATTGCTGCTCAGTCTTTGCACATATTCTATTTTCATATTTAACTCCACAATAGCATATTTCTCAAACAACTTTGAACACATGCGAGCAACCCTCTAAAAACTTATCTTGTTAAAAAACAGAGAAGTTGGAAGTATTTGGGCTAATTAGCAATGATTCTTACAGAGAGCCTGTTAGCCCAATTGCAGAGTAGCCCAGTACGACAACAGGAAGTCCTAGTTTCAAATTCTACTTGTTAAATGCTTTACAATATGCATAACCAAGAAAGGCAGGGTTTGCTCCAAGCATTGTAGTCATTTAAAGCTCCAAATAAACTTAAAAAATAAGCCTGTAGTTATATTGATAAATAGGGTCATTTCCACATACCCGTGTTCCAGTAAATTAATGAAGAAAAGTCAATGACACTACAATTCACATCAACATAAAATTATATGGTACAACTGCAAACTCCTGAATCCTGATTGAACTATGTGAACTGTGCATTAAGACCAATTGTATTAAAAAAAATGGGTCTACAAGACATACAAATTATTCAATAAAATTGTCTCCAGACACGGGCTCGAGGGTATAAATCTGAAAAATCCCATTCAAATCACAGATATTAGGATAATTCAACCCCAGGTTCTAATAGATTCCAATCAAGGCTTAGAGCCAGCAAGAATTAGCATCAACATACCAGCATACATTCTAGATAGCATGAATCCCAAATGAACTACACGGATCACGCATTAGGATCAGTAGATGGAGAAATAGGTCAACAATTTCTCCAAAATATTGCAGGAGAAAAACAAAGATTAAAAAAAAGCTATGTGAAGAATTTAGAACAATAAGCTCAATTTTTAAAACAGGGGGCTTTATAAAGGAGCCCTAGCTTCAAATCCTAGAAAACACTGGATCAAATAGCCCATCAAACTCGTTCAATGTGGCCTAGCCAATACAAGCTATTAGATTAATCAAACAGAAAAGTTACAACTAAGTTGAGGTTATATTTTAAAAAATCACCAGACGAGGTCTAATAAACTTAAACAAAAGCCACCACCCTCTGATGTCAACTAAGTAAAAGATGATACACAAAATCGTTAAAAAGTTACCCGACAGAATGACAAAAGATTACCCCTAAGTAATCTCAACTAGAAGAAGATCACTGTCAAAGAGAACTTATAAAATTAAATTAGAAAACTAACAACAGAAGCAGTATAAAATTATAAAAGAGATACTCTCTGTGGTGGAACTAGGCTTGTGACTACAAAAGAATTTACCAACCCTTTTACAAATAGAGGCTTGGTAATTTTATCAAATCAGTTGCCAAAACGGTGACCAAAAGAAAAGACTTGTAGTAACAAAAAGGGATAGCTCTCTGTTGGTAGCACCTGACAACTATCCAACAGATTACCTACGAAATGATACATTGGACTCAACTATATATATTAGCAGGTGCGAAAGGAAATGAAGAGAAATTTAGTGGGAAAAGCCTACTTGGAGGAGTTTTATGGTATGCCATTCCGCGCTTAAAGCAATCGAGTAACATGCTGACATTTCGATCATCGTCCTTTTCCTCTACCGATTTTGCTTTTCTGGGCCATCGCCCACTTATGCTGCTCTGCGGGGATCCTACTCTTCGAGCGGACATTGAAAATGGCGCTAAAAAATGGATTCAAAGTGACATTCCGAGAAAGGGCTTCGTCATGTGTAATAGAAAGCATGTTTTCGATAAATAAGGCAGTCGGGCTTTTAAGTCGAGTAGAAACAATGATTTTCATGACGTTTACGAGATCAAATAGTCAAACGGTACAAAAACTTAAATTTGGCTTACATTTGAATGTAGAAAATAACTTCTGAATTATGGGTCCTCTCTTCTTAAGGGCAGTTTGGTTGCTGGAATTAATCTGAAATAAGGAAACGGGAATAGGAGAATTGAAATAAATTTATTCCAATTTTGGCCCAAAATGAGAATAAATCTAATTCCAGGTTTTTGAGGAATTAGATTTATTCTTACATTGGACCAAAATTGGAATAAATTTATTTCAATTTTCCTATTCCCGTTTCCTTATTTCAGGTTAATTCCAGCAACCAAACGGGCCTAAGTGTTTTATTTATTCTAATGAGAGATGATTCATGTTGAATCACTACTCATGAAACATGGGTCAATGAGTTTGACTAGCAATGACATTTCTTTAACAAGTAATTTAACTCAATCACTTTTTATAAAAAAAAAATCTCACATTAAATTTTAATATTGATTGATTGAGACAAATGAGGATAATAGCAATTTTATGAAAATCAAAACCTTAATAAAGTTTAATAGATATTTTGATTTACCATTTTATTTTATTTCATATCTACTTATTACCAAACTTTGTAAGATATGTATTAATAAATACAAAATTATATTATATTTTAATATTATATTTACCAATAAATATGCATAAAGATATAATTTTTTAAATAATCTATCATTTTATAATATTATTTCTAAATCAAATGACGAGGACATTATGTTAAAGTTTTTTAATTAGATATATTTATATTTTATATCTTTATTAAAAATATTAATATTTTTATAATATTAAATATTATTAAAATATTTTTTAAAAAAATAGTTAAATAATTTAATATTGTTATTTTTAGTTCTTTTTATAGGTACTATGTTAAGATACTTCTAACTTCTATAAACTTAAACTTTTTATTTTTAATAAAATAAAATAAAAATGCATCATCATTTTTACTTATTGGTATTGGCACTTTGAAATAAAATTATAATAATTAATATTAACTTAATTAACATTATCTACTTATACCTTTTTCTACAATTTTAAGTCTTTTCATATAAAAAATTTTAATGTTTTCAAAATTTTAACCAATCCTTATAGATTGTGGCAGGAACTTTGTTGCTATGCAACCTTGTTTATATTTTGTTTCATACATTTAGAATTGGACTTTTCTATATGTATCATTCCAAACATACTAATTATTTTTGAAATATGCTTGAAACTATTTGGTTCATCTTCAAGATGAGTGGAAAATGCATTTTTTACATTTGGTTTCATAAATTTGGAATTGGACTTTTCTTTATGTATCATTCCAAACATACTAATTGTTTAACTAAAATAGCTATGTCGAGATCTTATCATTTACTATACAAGAGTACCACATAGTAACCTAAATTATAATCACGAAAAAAAAATCTTATGCAGCTAAAATGTTTTCTCATAGTTGCTAGTAGTAAAGAAATCTTCTTTGGGCATCTACACCGAATTATAAGGTAATATGTTTTCTACATGTCC
Organism: Cupressus sempervirens; assembly: GCA_028749045.1. Classification (NCBI taxonomy): domain Eukaryota; kingdom Viridiplantae; phylum Streptophyta; class Pinopsida; order Cupressales; family Cupressaceae; genus Cupressus; species Cupressus sempervirens. Next base: position 77,175,481 of record CM053787.1, read on the forward strand.
ATTCTCACTTATTAGAAAGAAACAAATAAAATTTGCAAATAACAAAAATGAATGCAGTGGTATGTTGGAATGTTTACTAACATGTATTGCAATATGTTATTTTCCCTAAATCTAAGAATGTCCTCTAAATTTGGTTTCTCTACTACCAAACACGCAACTGTCCACAATGCAATGCTTTTATCGAATCCATTATACATTTAAAATGGGAAGGTCTAATATGTCAGTTTCTACCAGCATTATTAAAAGTTCAACACTTTATAGATGTAGTATCTACAAACGAAATTTCAAGAGACTAAAGTTTCTAGGTTGAAATTTGGTTTAACTAAACATCCACTAACAGAACATTACCCTTGGACTGAACTTCCATTCTAATTAGTTTGACATTTTAAAACACAAAAGTTGCATTTCTTATTTAAGATTACAACATAGCAGATTGGAGTTTCAAATGGTTGGCAAAAATGAAACTATGAGAATGCATCAATAAACAATATAAAAACTTCAAATATTTATCAAATTTGATTGATCTTGCAAAGTAGAATTGGAATTGGTTTTGCAATTCCAAGGTTTGAGGTGGAAGATAGGAATGCTCACTTTGGGGTAAAATTAGACTATAAAAAAACCTAGTCTATTTTCATTTTTTAGAAACAAACATGGAATTGGGAAATTTCAATATTTGAAAATTCTAATTCCAACTCAATTTCTCCAAACAAATGGGCCCCAGGGGATCAAAAATACTACATTCTTACGTAATTTATTTTTTTATAAATGTTTGATCTTCTTTTGTGAATTTTAATCAAATAGCCAACTATTTAGTTGATTTTATCTTCTTCAAATAAATTGTGCATATTGTCAATCTTCAAAATGATTTCATAATGAGTCTAATTATCATCATAAGTTGTGCATTTTGTGAGAAAGTGTCATATCATTTTAATTGTGCTTGTCCTACAAAACATGTAAGTTCTTTCCTCCCATGTATCTGCATGTCTCGCATCTAAGATAATATTATCATGTCCTTAATTGTGCCATTGATAGCCTTCTTTTTCCTTTAATAACAAATCCTAGATAGATTTTCTCACCATGTTCCCTCGTTGGGTTGAACTCTTGGATGCAACGGGCCTTTTTTCTACCAATGTTAGTAGTCCAAGTGGCACTCTAAAACTTCTCTATGATAAACTTTTTTATGTTCATATTGTATTAGGACACTCATGTAGCTTGATGTTCCATTTATTCAACCACTTTTTATTTTGCTTCATCTAAGTTTACTTTCTATGGTCAAGAACCTCCCCTTTCACAATTTGTGGTCTTGATAACTCATTACTTAACAAAACAAGTCCCACTAGTACTTGCTTTTAAAATATTTTTTGTTTGAATTAATGGTGAAAGATTTTATAACATCCATGAGGCCAAATCAACCTATGGGACCCACAAGATACCGCACACTCCTAGATAGGAATACAACAGTCTTACCTGGCTATAACCTCTTATTTTAATATGCTCTTGGATGATGGATTTTGATCATCTGGTTTGTGATTTTGTCTAACTAGTTTTATTCAAATAGATAGTTTAAGTTGTATCCCTCTAAAATATCCACGTAATCAAATTTAATATCATCGTAGGCCAAACATTCCATGATAAAATGACATTTCATCTCAACCACCTCTGTATTATGAAATAGGTGTGTTATGTTTTCCCACTCTTCTCTCACTATCAACTATCTACTTGTTTCCCACCTCAAATGGTAAGAGTTACTTCTAAGTTGGGTTATTGGCATTTTTTCTTGTTAATATTTACTCCTATATTTTATTTTCTTCATGATCATTTGTGGGGTTACATTATTTGAGTTTAATTGATTTGAGTTTAATTGATAAATAGATATAATATTATAATTTTTGTATTTTTTAATGTAGATTGATTCTAGAAATCACACCTTGGTGTGCAATAGGTATTTCCAAATAGATATGGAGATGTAATTGGGTAGACTATGTAGGAAACAATAGTTTTTGTACAAGTAAATGTCTCAATGGAGCAGTGATATCTTTAAATCAACTATTTATTTATTAAAAATGAAGAGAAGGGTGAGGAGGTGTGAACAAAAAATAGAATGAGAAGTTAGACAAAGATAAAGATATAGAAGTATAGATCCTAGTGTAGACACCTAAAAACCTTTAGAAAATAAAGTATTTTTATTTTCTGAAAAATTCCTGATGACATCATCATTTTTTTTTTAAAGAGGGGTAAACGCTTTGACCTGGAGCTATGAACCAGTGAGGCCACAAATAGGGGACCTCATCCCCATGAGATTTGAACCTTGATGGCAAGGATAACAACGCAACAACATAACCATCACAACATGCCACTATTGGCAATGACATCATCATTTATTAATTAATTAATTATTTTATTTATTTATTTATTTTTATGCCATTAAATCCCTTTATCTTAATTAAAAATATTTAATTAAAGAATCCCTCCCAAAAATGTTTAAATCTTATTTAAACATTATTTCCTTATTTATTAATTATTTAATTAATAAACTGACCAAAAAACCCAAAATAAATTAAAAAATTATTTTTTGCCCAAAACTTGGCCAATTTCCTTAAGACCATTAACCTCTTCCAAAATCTTCTAATCCTTCTTTAATTTTGATTAAAGGCTAATCCCATCATTTCTTACCCCTAATCCCAACTCAAAATATTTAATTAAGATTAAATATTAATCCTCATGTTTATTAAAAAAGTTTTAACAAATATCTCCTCCTTCACCCACCCTCATTAAATGCCATCCACTTGCCTATCCCTAAGCTAATCCTAAACCATCCTAATCCATCCTCTAATCATTTGCACAATCCTAAGCAAGCTTAAAACCTTCCTAATCAAGCCCAAGTCGAAATTTCTCTCATCTCCTTCAAAATATCCCAACCATAAAACTTTATGAAGCCCACTAGGCCATAAATGACTCTTCCAAGCCCTTTTATTGCTCTTACAAGCCATTATGAGGGTCTTTATGAAGATTTTATCCCTTGAGCCTCCTTTGTCGACTCATCCTTCCCCTTTCCTCCATCCTCTCACCTTGTGACATGTGTCACTTCCTGATTGGCTGTAAGGAAGCACAATCCATGTGCTCTCCTCTCATGCAATCTGAGCCCTCCATGAGCTTTTCCCCATCCTTGCATCTTAGCCCTCAATCCCTCAAGCCCTTTGCCTATTTAAGGAATCCTTTCCCAAGCCATTTTAACACAATCCATGAAGTAAAGTCATAATGCCATTTTAAGAAGCCATTTTACATCAAAACCATACACTCACACCCAAATTCCAACTCCATTTGAAGCCCTTTTTGAAGCATAAAGCTTGAGCATACATCCTATCTATTTAGACAAAGCTACTCAACAAGAGAGCTTCTCATTGAGAGAGCCCATTAATGGCTCATATTCTCAATTGAGAGCTCATCTTAGTCTATCTTGAAGTTTATGAATTTTGTTTAGTTTTTAGAAGCTTTATTTAAATTTGGTTTCTATTAGCATACTAACATTGCTCATATACATTTTGGCACGCCCGGTGGGACCCCGCATGGGTCATCTTCATTAGCTTTTTTAGTCAAGTTTTGTATGTCATTTGCTAATTTTGGCTAATTTTGCTTGTTTTTGTGATTGGTAGGATTGTATAAATTGGTTTTGTAGGTCCACATGAGCATGAAGAAGACAAAGGAACTCATAGTCTATCTCATAGTATTTGCAGATTTTTCAAGCTTATAGGTGGACAAAGCACTTGGAATTCTTCTTCCTCTTCTTGTGGGAGATCTTGGCCATTTTTTTTAAGGAAGCAAAATCATACACACTTCTTTTTAGTGCTTAAAATGAACCCCCAAATCATACTTAAATCTATTAAAAACCAAAAAATTGCAAAAATAAAAATAAAAATCTTTTAACAAGTGAAACTAAACCAATCCAATCATTTGCATTCTTGCAACATCAAGGTTTTAGATGCATTCATGCAAAGTTAGGAACACTTCATTTTTTGGGAATTTAAAAAGAACTTCAAGTTTCCATTTCAAAAGGTTCAAAATCAACACTAAGTGCACACTAAAATCTAAATCAAACTCAAAGCATCAATCAAGGATAAAATGAACCTCATTTGCAAATATTTTAAAGTTCTTTTAAAAATCTCATGAAAACTAAGAGTCCTAAATGGTTGCCAAAAATTGTCCTAAAAGCTTTGTTATTTGTTCCAAACAAATGTCTTGTTGCAAAATTTTGAATGTTTCTTAGGTTTTTCATGCATCAAAACAATCTAGGAATATCATTTTTGGGCTTAAAACGTGCAAACTAGAACACAAAATCTTGAATGAAAAGCAAAGTCCAAAGAGTCATTTTCACTTTTGAGTCCAAAACAATCTTGAATGATCTAAGGTTAAAACAAAGCACTTCAAAGTTCTTAAAACAACACACAAAATCTCAATCTTGAATGCTCAAAGGAAAAAACTTGAATGTTTAATCACTTGTCTTTGAATGCATGTTGCTAAAATCACTCTTGAGTGCCATGGATTAAAATCAAGTTTTTTTTTTTTATGAATGCATGATTAAAACAAAAAATCCAATCTTGAATGCAAAAGGTCAATTAATCATTACAATATCTCACACTTCATCTTTTGGGGCATAAAAAGAATATACATTCTAGGAACTTCCTAAATTATAAAAACCAAACAAAGACGCTTTAAGTGAGTTTGTAGTTGGACTCACCCTCTTTAATCACCCATCAATTTAACCATTGGGTGCAATCTCAGCGCCATCTATGGGGATGGGTCTACCTAAGAGGGTGTTAAGTGCTCCACAAAGATCAAACTTCACTTACTTGTGTTTTTATTAGTTTTTTTAACTTAAAAAATTCCTTGAATGTACATTAAGCTCGCTAACACTTCATTTGGACATTAAAATTGAATAAACTCTTGATGTGGAGGGCCTCCGAGCGCGCGCTTGACAAATCGAGTTTCACATATCTTTGTTTTAGGCTTAAAACAAACTCATACTCAATCTTGAATGCCTAACAATCAATGAACATCGCATGGTTTTGATGCATTTTCAATGATGCTCACATTTCTTATGTTGACGATCTCTCGACTTCCATTATGCTAACAACGCTGTCAAATTGGAATGAACATTGTATGCCATAATCACAAGTGTCTTCAATCATAGCTTACAAAATCTAAATCATCAATTGGAATGAATGCATGTCTTTTAAAGCCCAAGATCATGTATGTGGTCTTTTTTTACACTTTTTAGGAGGCCTGCTTGGGGATTTCATCACCCCTTGGGACAACCTCAACTCCAGCATTCCGGGAGAGTATAAAAATTGGGAGGTGAATCCAAAGACACCTCTTGGAATCAAGATTTCGTCACTTGGGCTAAGCCTCAAGGAACTTTATACCCTTGAGAAGTGAAAGAGGAGAAGTGGGTTACTGCTCCTCTCAGCTGTGTGACATCTTTTTGGTTTCATCTATAGATTTGGGCCTCACGTACCTTGCGTATATCGAGGACTCCCTAGCTATAACAAATTTCATCCTTATAGAAAGCTTCCTAGGATGTTGGTGTGTTTGACGTGCTTGCTTCAAAATTTTGTCTGCTTGTTTGTTCATAGCTTTTGAATGAATGTTTGCCAACTTTGGTCAAAATCCCAAAAAAGCAGAAATCTCCCAGCTCAAGGCATACTTAGCGTAGTCACTGCCTCATCAGAAAATCATCCAAGCTCCCCCGCTACAACCGAATCTATCTAGTTCCTTGCTTTAGAACAATCCCAAATCCAAAGTCTCTCTAAATCATCTCCCCCTAGCCAACTAGCAACCCAATCCAAAATCACACCCAAGCCTTTAGAGAGTTGTTGTCATTCTGCTAGAATTTGCTATCCAATCAATCCGACCAATCCACCAACCTCACCAAGGTTATCCCTTTGACAGAGCTTTGTCTAGGGTAATCTAGCTTTGTCACTTGTTATCCCTCATCACCTTGAGCTAAAGGTTGGGATCCACAAGTGGTCAATCTCGTGTCATGCACATAGGATCATTAGTCTATCCTTAAGTTGACACAATCTCCACCAATCCAGCGCATAGGAAAGCAAAACTCACTTTTTGACAGCATGCCCTCAAAGTCTTCCATCCACAAGAAAGCCAAAAATCTCCAGCCAATCCTCCTTAGGTCTATCATACAGCTTTAACTCTCCCTAGGAAATCCTTCATCAGCCAATCCAAAATCTGCGCTTAATCCAAATCCAACCATGAGCTTCCGTGTTCATCCATATGCAAGACCCCATCCCCATCTGACTCATCATCAAAACATGAAATCCCAAACCTATCATGATGTGTTCAGTTGTATTGTCCTTGCTCCTGCTACCTCCTATTCCAATGATGATGAAAATCTTGTTGACTATGATGGGTATATTGAAAGCCTTAGAAACATTCCCCCCAGCATCCCACAAAATCCATGCATTCTTCCAAACTATCTAGTCATGCCATCTGATATCCCAACTTCTCCTCCATCACCCAATCAACCAAGCTTCCAATCTTCCACCCCCATCACACTAGCTATTCCTGTCAATCCACCTCCACCTCTGACACACGAGTCTCCAAGGAATCTCCTAGAGGAAATACAAGAAAAGTCGCCTCCAGTAGTCGATAAGCCATGTCATCTAATCCAACCATGTGAAGTTGTCAGTAATGAAGCTTCCCCATCTATAATATCACCTCTATCTCCCAAAGCTATCATCCCCATACCATCCATCAAATTGCTTAAAATCCTTCCACTTCCCGCAAGCATCAAAATCCCACCATCTATCAAAACCCTCCAAATCCTATCCACATCACCTCCAAGCATTTCCCAAATCTCCCATAATGACCCTTATGCATCCATCTTCTACTCACCCATCTCCACTACTGAATCTCCCATCTATCCATCTACTACCTTTGAAGAGTCCATCCCTTCACCTCCTATCGCACCATCCACTCCAAACCAATCCTATCAAGATCCTACCCAAAAGCATGTTGACATCCCCCAAAGCATAAATGAAGATATCATCGTACCATGTCTTCCATCCATAGTGCAGTCACTATCCCCTCCATCTCCAAAACCTCAAGCCATACCTCCTCTACTGTAGGATATATTTTCATCCCATCAGCTAAATCAAGATCCTATCCTACCATCTCCTCCACTCCATGCTTCCATCTTACCACCTATCCAAGCTATTTCACCATCTATAATATACCCTCTTGGTTCACTTACATTCATCCATAGTGGCCTCCTCTCAGTCGAAGAATTAAGAATAGTATCTCCCTATTGCAGTACATCTAATAAAGCACTTCCACCATTTTCTGCAAGCAAAAAGTATCCTCAGCTAGTTCAAATGCTTAATCGATGGCATTATCAAGGTCAAGGTTTAGGACCACAAGAGCAAGGAATCAGAAAGCCTATTATTGCACAAAAAAATCTAGGATTTCATGGTCTTGGATATGTATCCAAAGGCTCACCATCTAAAGGTGTTGGTACACCACGCCCCCAAACCAAGCCTATCTCCAAACCCCCCATGCCAGCCTCCCATCACTCCTTCAAGAAATCTTATGTCATCCCCCCTCCACCATCTTTGCAAACTAAAACAACCTACCATATCCCCCCTTCATTCGCTAAATCCATTTTGGGTCCCTATGTCCCAAAATCTACCATCCTCCATCCTTCTATCAGCCATCATTCAAATCCTATTCCCTCCATTCCTATGCAAGATCAGCAAAGGCACATATCGAGGCACATCATCCATCATCATCCCCCTACACGCTCTCCCATATCCTCTCCATCTCACAAAGCTTCTCCTAACCATCTTCCCAAAGCTTACCATAGCAATGTAAATGCCAACTTCAAAATGCATAAAGCTAAAAATCCACATCCTAGGCAATCATATGTCTATTCTAAAAGACATACTCCAAAAAGGAAAAATCCAATCAAAGAATGCAAAATAATGCAAACGCCTATGAAAAGAAAATCCAAAACCATGTGGATCCCAAAGAAAAAATTTGAAACCCAATGCATAATGGCATCCACCATTGCTAATCCTCCATCCAGTGACTCATGTCCCCTATCTCCTAACTCCATCTTGGGTGCCTATATCCCCAAGCACGCTTCCACAAATCCTCCATCACGCTCGCATCTACCATCTATCCCCCATATGCTCTTTTCACACCCGTCCCAACATGTGCCAATGTTGCTCTTGCAAGCATCCCCATCTCATGCTCCTTTCCAACCTTTTCATCCCCCCATCTCCTACCATCAATCCCATCTAATCCAATCTATTGCATAAATCACACATCCGGTGTACCAACAGCTAGCAACAAAATTGAACATTCCAACAGCCAGTGAAAAATCCCAAAAAAGCCAAAAACAGTTGAAGAAAGCCAAAATCATTCCAGCTAAGTCCAAAGTCAAAAAGTCAAAAAAATAAGTAAAGAAAAATAAAGAGTCCACTGGTGAAAACTTGGCAATTCAAGCGCCTTGGACAAGTACCATGATGAAAACTTGGCAAACAAGAATCATGTGTAATCTAGCCATCCCCAGCTTAGCCTATCATCCTCATGCTTTTGGTCGCATCTTGACATCTAACTCCATCTTCCAATCTATACACCTATCCTCCATCCTCCATCTTCCATCTCACACCATCCACTGATCTTCTGCAGCTTCAGCCAATCATCCCAGCTATCATCCATCTCCCTAGCGCCTTTCGCTTTTCCATCCTAGCTTGAATCCTATCACATCCATCGTAAGACCTCCTCCCACATGTCATCTTCTGACTAGAGGCACTATATTCCTTAGAGATCTTGTCTTGTCCATCCTCCCTTGTCATTAGTATCCCGCTCTAGGCTATCCTCATGCAAATCCAATGTCATCCTCTCATTAGCAATTCACTCTAGCGCCATCTATCCGTTCAGCTACCACCAACCTTAGCATTGTCCCCATCATCATCATTGGATGCATCTTTTCAAATCCATATCTTTCGTTATCATCTCATCCTTAGCTTCTACCTCTTGCACCAACTTGAGCCATCCCGCTATCCTCTCATCTTGAGCTTTTTATCCATCTGTATCATACCTATCATTGGTTCGTTAGCTTGTACCATATCTTGATTAGCCCGCTTGTAAATATCTTGGTCCGTCAGCTTGTACATCCTCTTTAGCTTAGTATCATTGTATCTATCCAGCTTTCGTGTCAGTTCCTCCTTGATCAACATCTTATACACATCACACAACCCTTGGTTAGCTATCCCAATGCATCCTTTAGCTAGATCTCCTGTCACCAAAGTGTTATCCTTCTTAGTTCAGCTTGCCAGACGCATCACTCATCTAGATCCATCAACTTAGGTGCTCTCCGATAGATCCTTGCAGGATATAGCTTTCCTCATGTCTGATCTTGGTCCGTTAATACCTTGTCCTACCCATCTCATTGGCAAACAGTTCTCTTTTGGATTTTCACTTTCTTTCGATTTGGAATCTTCCCTTTTGGGTCTTGAAGTATCTTTTCCAATCAATCCTTTTGTTCCCTCCTCAAGGTTGCCACGATCTTCCATATCACGGTATACTGTGAATGGGGCAATCTGAGCGTAAGGTCTTGATCAAGTCTTTCATTTGTTTATTTTTTTTGCTTGTGGGTTACCCAGTGTCGGTTCCACGTTGCTTCCTTTAGGAATCATGTGTGATGCTGGGGCAATCCTTGCGTGTTTGTTTTGAGTCAATTCGTCAGTCCTCTGGACAGTTGGTGAAAAGGCCTTGATGTTCTTGGTAACCTTGGCAATTAACCAACAGTCCTATAGCAAATCTAGTGCTCAACTACATGGTGGTACTTCTCTTTGAAGTATCCCCCCCTTGCTCAAAAAAAAGCTTCAATGGTTTTCCTGCATCTCCATTATCCCCCATCCATATCCAGCATCTGTCTCTCCTACCCCAGCTTATGCATTAGTATCTCTTTGAATCACTCCTCACCTTTAGCTTTAGGGATCCACAATCCTAGTCTTAGAGATCCACCAATCCAAATCAATCCACCAAGCCTCATCTTTCGAGATCCACAATCCTAGTCCTAGGGATCTTCGAAACCCATCTTCTGCCAATCTGACTCTTTGAAATCCTGTTGCATCAGCTTTTTAGTCCCCTCATCTATCTCCCCATCCTGGATTCCTTTTATAGCGCTCTGCTCCTTCATCCTCTGCAATCCCTGAGATCTTAAGCTTGCTTCCTCTTGTGCCTCTGATTCTCCCTTTATCATTCTCCCGCAGTGAGAGTTTGAGCTAACTAAACCTCTTCTCTTAAGCCAATCTGAGTCTTCTTGCTCATCTCAGATTCTTGTACTTTTCAAGAAGTCGTCGAGCCTCGCTTTCTCTCCCCGACGCCTTCTTGAGGGGGCATCTTGTAGCCCATTCTCTCCTCTTCTGCTCTAGCCTTGGGCATCTTATTTTTTTATCTTTGATGCCATGCCACTTGCGACATCACATCAAAGAGGGGCAAAATGTAGACACCTAAAAACCTTTAGAAAATAAAGGATTTTTATTTTCTGAAAAAATTTTGATGACATCATCATTTATTAATTAATTAATTATTTAATTAATAAATTGACCAAAAAATCCAAAATAAATAAAAAATTTATTTTTTGCCCAAAACTTGGCCAATTTCCTTAAGACCACTAACCTCTTCCAAAATCTTCTAATCCTTCTTTAATTTTGATTAAAGGCTAATCCCATCATTTCCTACCCCTAATCCCAACTCAAAATATTTAATTAAGATTAAATATTAATCCTCATGTTTATTAAAAAAGTTTTAACAAATATCTCCTCCTTCACCCACCCTCATTAAATGCCATCCACTTGCCTATCCCTAAGCTAATCCTAAACCATCCTAATCCATTATCTAATCATTTGCACAATCCTAAGCAAGCTTAAAACCTTCCTAATCAAGCCCAAGTCGAAACTCCTCTCATCTCCTTCAAAATATCCCAACCATAAAACTTTATGAAGTCCACTAGGCCATAAATGACTCTTCCAAGCCCTTTTATTGCTCTTACAAGCCATTATGAGGGTCTTTATGAAGATTTTATCCCTTGAGCCTCTTTTGTTGACTCATCCTTCCCCTTTCCTCCATCCTCTCACCCTATGACATGTGTCACTTCCTGATTGGCTGTTAGGAAGCACAATCCATGTGCTCTCCTCTAATGTAATCTGAGCCCTCCATGAGCTTTTTCCCATCCTTGCATCTTAGCCCTCAATCCCTCAAGCCCTTTTCCTATTTAAGGAATCCTCTCCCAAGCCATTTTAACACAATCCATGAAGTAAAGTCATAATGCCATTTTAAGAAGCCATTTTACATCAAAACCATACACTCACACCCAAATTCCAACTCCATTTGAAGCCCTTTTTGAAGCATAAAGCTTGAGCATACATCCTATCTATTTAGACAAAGCTACTCAACAAGAGAGCTTCTCATTGAGAGAGCCCATTAATGGCTCATATTCTCAATTGAGAGCTCATCTTAGTCTATCTTGAAGTTTATGAATTTTGTTTAGTTTGTAGAAGTTTTATTAAAATTTGGTTTCTATTAGCATACTAACATTGCTCATATACACCTAGGAGTTATATGTTGGAAATGGAAAGGAGTAACTAAGAGGGGAGGGGTTAATTAGTTACCACAAAAACAAATCCACAAGTCCCTTTAAGATGTCAACACAATATAAAACCAATAATTTGTTGTAACTTGGTTAACATTGAATGTTTTTCTTTAACTTAGTTAACACTGAATATACTATTGTCACTCGGTTAGCACTGAACATGTAGATCTTAAGATATTTAAATGTTATTAACCTTAATTAACTTATTTGCAAAAACATAAAGAAAATAACATGAACATAAGAGACACCAGAATTTAATGTGGAAACCCAATTTGGGAAAACCACCAATTGCAACTAGTTATTGTTTTTCACTCTTCTAGAGTGAGCCCTATTAGGAGCCAACCCGGTTAAGGGTTACAAAACACACTATTAGATGTGATTGTATTAGAGGATTTAATTCACCCTGTTAGGAGTGTCCCTTTTAGAGGTCTTTAGACACTCAATATAGAAATGCCACCTTGTTAGAGGATTTACCAAATAGTTGTTAGGCTAACTCGGTTAGGAGATTTGATTCATTGCTACAATCATTAGAGAGTAACAATGACTTGACCTGATTGCTTATGCAATTGTCTTTGTTGATTTCATATCTCTATTCGGGCTTGATTACTTGACCCTCTTTGATTAGAATGTTCTTTGCAGCTCGGTCAACTTGGATACTTTGTCCTCTTGCAGATATCCTTCCAATTTGCTTCCTTAATTCATCTTCTTCAATCACATGCTTCCTTAATTCAATTCTCAACTTGGCCTTATAATTTTATGAATAATCTTGTCAAGTCAGCTTGAATATACTTCTAATCAAATAATTTTCATCCCTTAAGTTGGCTAGCATTAACCAATAAATCAATCAAACTCAATATGTTGTTAGTCAGCTAGTATAGAATTGAGTATTTGACCCAACTCAGTCAATAATGATTCTAGACTAACTTTCCTTTGGTAACCGAGTGAACTCGATTAACACAGGATCCATGCTAACTTTCCTTTGGTAACTGAGTGAACTTGATTAACATAGGATTTGCCTTTGATGCCTGAGTGAGCTCAATAAGAACTAACTGTGAACTTGGTTATAACTAGAACATTCGGCATACATAGGAAACTATCTTCAATGCTCGAGTGAGCTTGGAAACCACTGACTTTCTCGGTAAGGCTTGACATTTTGTGTAACATCAAAGACAACATACAATTGAATAATTATTTTCAACATTATATAGAGTGGATAAGAGAGAGGTGGAGCTATTGGAATATATGTAGGGAAAGAGAGGGAAAGATGAGGAGAGAAAGATGTAGGGGGCAAGACTGGGAGGAAAAAGATAATGAAGATGAGTAATACAGAGAGGTGTATATAGAAAGGGTGAGAGATAGAGATATAAATAAGTAGGGAGAAGTAGGGAGTGGGAAACTATGATTCCTGCCCAGAGGAGATGGGGATTGAAACGAGTACGGAGGACCATCGGTAGCTCCCCAAACAAATACGAGGGCGGGTTCAAGTGGGAGAAAGAAATAGTAACCCGAGGGTGAGGATAGGGGTGGGTGGGAAGATCTATATGGTGTTCAGTTAAGGTAACTGTTCATTCACTGGGAGATTGATCCCCATTTGTATATGAAAGGAAAAGGCAAAGGCAAAAAATAGATATAGACGACATGTGGGTGGAAGATAAAGGAGATGATACATACAAGTAATAAAGAGAGGGAGAGATATATAATTTTGTAAAACATATGCAAACTACTATAATTATGTGAGCTCATCTCTCCTTTACAACCCAAAAATTATCAGAATAAATTAATTTTGAACTTCATTATTATATTAAAATTAAATAATTCTTATTATATGTGTGTCATTAATTATATTTGATCTTAATAAAATAACTAATACTTATTATGAAATCGTACAATATAAACATTGGTGTAGAAAAAGACATTATTAAATGGAAAAGTGAAAAACATTTAAATTTTATGATTAAAAACTATATGTTATTCATAAGTGGGAGACATTTTCCATAACAAGACAAACTATGATATTGCTACGAGGATTAAATTGTATAGTATTTTTAGTCAAACTCATCAACATGTGTTTCACATGAACTCATAAGACATGGGTGCTTGTGAATCACTATTTGTGAAACGTGGGTCAAAGAGTTTGACTCAAAAAACTACACTCTTGAATTTTGATAGCAATATGGAATATTAAGATATTTTTTAATATATTAAAATGATTGAAAATACAATTATGACTTTAATAAATATTTTTTAAAAATAGACTAATTTTTAAAAAACTATAATTATGAATAATAATAGTAATATAATAACAAATATGATTACAAAGAATACATATAATATTTGGGTTTATTGTTTTAATAGAGATCTTCTAAAATAATTTAATGTATATCTTTTCATTTAAATTGTGTGAATGACATTCTTGTAAAATAGGCAGTTCTCTTGTTACTTAAATATTTAAAATTAATTACTTGTGAATGGGTTATGGGGGGTTAGGCCCTTACCCTCTTCCCCCCGAGCTTTAATAAATTGGGGGAAGCCACAAGTAGGATGGTGGAAATGCAACTTTGATGGTGCTTCGAAAGGGAATCTGAAACCATCAGGGGCAAGATTCGTTGTCAAAGATGCAAGTGGGAATCTACTAGATTTGGATGGAAAAAGAATTCAAGATGACATTGATGTCACAAAATTTGAAGAAGCTCTTTTGGCTATCAGTGCTTCAAAGAAGTTGGGGGTCACAAAATTGCATGTGGAAGGGGACTCTCTCATTATTATGAATGTCATTATAAAGGGAGACATGGATACACTGCACTTGAAAAGCTACATCCACAATATAAAATTTGAATTAGCCACCCTGGAGGACTTTGTAATCACACATATTAAAAGGGTTAGAAACTTGGAAGAAGATAGAATATCAAATTGGGGCTCTGACTCTCAACAGGGGTAAAGTAGTTATGGAAGATTTTACCAATGTCAGATGGAATGATTAATTCTTACTTGTCATTTTTTATTTCCACCTCATTAACACATATCCACATCCTTATTAAAGATGCATGCATTAAGGGATCATGTAAAATGTACCATTCCCAAGCTACATTAGTTTGAATGTGATGGGCATTAACTAAAAGCCATCAATCACCACCCCTGGTTAAGTTTTATGAGTTTTCCTTTTTAAGCTCACATGCTTCTTAAGTTGCAAAATATTTACAGGGACTATGTGTTGAGTGACAAGAAATGGAGAGCTCTTTCACTCTACATTGTTGCAAGCAATAAAATCCTTTCCATGGACATAATAGGAGGATAAGAGTGGACAAGATGTTCATGGTCATTCATCCCACACTTATGGATGTGGTCAACTTGTTCCTGGGGAAATATTTTATCAGATAGAAAATCATTGTCATACAAATATAGACATCTAATCAATGATCCTAGCCTGGGCACAACAATTGGGATAAAAGGATATTATCATATTCATGATGCGCCAATTTATTAAGGTTGAAAATTTATTAAGGTTGAAGCCTTGACTAGACTAGACAATATTTTAGCAACTTTGGTTCTTGGATGGGGAATTAACTTGGGGTAAAGGGCTACAAACATTGAGAAAAATCTTGGCACAAAATACACTCCTTTTGTGTGGTTGTTTGTTGAGAGTTAGAGGCATAAACATTATTATATAAGGGCCCTATGGTGATGTAAGGTTATGATGCATCTTCCCCTTCCTTTAGCTTGAGATACCTTTTGGTGGAGTTGTGGGTCAGGTGTAGTTGGTTTTGTTTTTATTATCCTTTACAAAAATGATATTTTTTGTCTTGAATGCAGTGGTGGTGTGTGGTCTTTTTGGAGCTTTTTGGGTGGTTTTTGTTTCAAGGGAAAATTTTAGAATTTTTGGTTTTGAAGCTTGTAATAGAGCAAGAACCTAGAGATGAAGTTTGAAGTTAATGAACCCCTCTTTGTTTTAACTTTTTATAATTAACTACTATATTTTGGGGTTTTGGTTTGGTTTTAAATGATTATCTAGGGTGGTCTTGGTTATTCTAGAATGGAAAGAATGATTTGATAGTTTTTGGAGACTACTTACATGGCAGAGTGCTCTACTACCAATTTTGCATGCAATTGTAAAGGGGCTCTGGTTTCTCATAGAGTACAATTTAGAAGCAATTCAAGTTCCCTTTTTGGATACACAAAATGGTGATTTGAACATCATCTAGGAAAGTAAAAAATTGATGTGATTCATAGGTAGGCACTTGTACATTCAGTCTTTGAACACTTACCATGCAGGGTTTTCAATATGCTTAAGGTGAGTGTTAGAATTTGTATAACAAATCTAAAGGAGTCGGGATTATAATCTAATAGAAAGATACTAGCTACAAGGAAGAATTCAGAGCATGAACACAAAGATGGTTCTCAACAAGCAAGTTGTATTAATGAGAACAAAATTACAATATGTGCAGTATGTGTTGGTCTTGGCCATCTATTACATGCGAGATGGCCTATTTATAGAGGCAAGCGTCAAATTTAGACAACTACCAAAGTTGGGCACCTACCAAAGGTAGGTGGTATGTGAGAAATGAATACATTTGTTTAAGTCCTATGAAGAATTAAATATATGTCTCATGATAACTCTTAATATTGCCTAAATAAATAAAGTAAACTCACTTAAGTAAACTTAAGTAAATAGAGAAATTGGAAAAGTCCAATTTACTCTAACACCCCTCCTTAAGTGCAACTTAGGGAGACGTACTTAAGCTTACAATATAGCTGCAAATAATGCATGAAAAGGAAAGGCAACTACAAACAAACTTGGGTCCCAGCAACAAGGCTTGATTAGGTACCCAATCAAAACCAAATCTTTGTAAGATGGAGAAATAGAGAAAACCCAATGGGAAAAAATCTACTCCAAAAAGAGATAGCTGAAAAATAAAGTTCCAGAAAATAGGAACAATGACTGATCTTAATGAACACTGCGATGAAGTTGCAAACAACTATCAAAAGTATTGCTAATGTGAAGAACCTCCGTGGTAATAGAACCTGGAAGACTACATCCAAAATAGGAATGGAAAGTAGAGTGTCCATATGGTAAGTGTTCCATCTCACTGGAATGCATAGGTACCCAACCACTGCATCTACTCAATACATAGGAACAACAACTAAATACATGATTCACTCCAACGAACCAAGGAAGCATAAGAAACCAATAGTGAAATCCCCCCCGAATGCCGACAAGGGTGATGTGATAGACAACATAGAAAGTGGGTCAATATCTCCTGCAAAAAAGAGAGAATCAAGAACATGGAGAGTGAGGAAGGGGTACAAACACCTATAAAGGCATGTGTCATCGACACATCATGCACCTATAAAGGCACATGTCATTGACACATAATGCAAGGAATACTCTCTTGACAAAGGAATGTAGATAAATGCCCACATTAAAATTCCCCCAAGGCATTTTATAAATTAGCATGAGTACAATAAGTCACTATGATGAGCAAGATCCCAAAATGCAAGAAGTGACACTTTATCTTAGTGTGATTTACAAAAAAAGCTTGTAAAAGATGTCATCAAAGATCACGACAGGCCTGTCGGAGTAGAAAAAAAAACCACATTCTTTGAATTCCAAAAAATAGTAATCAAACTACATCAGAGTCCCAATATTCTTGCACCAATGGATAGCTCTCAAAACTAGCTTTTCGGCAATATTTTGTTTGCCAAAAATGGAGTATGGATGCTTAAGTTATGGTGAAAAAATCAATAGTAGGTCAAAAAAGGACCTAAAGGCTTGCAGGTGGGTGATGCAGTGGGTGATGTCATGATGATTTCGGCACGCCATGATGTGAAATTTGATGGCCATATGATCATTGTAGTAAAAAAGGACTGCCACATGACATCTAATGTGGTAGTGATGAGTTAGCTGATTGGATGTTGACTGGATGCTAATAGTGCATCCAAGTGGCAGTGAGACCCCCTTTGATGACATCATGATGAGATTAGCAAATCACAAAAAAATCTCCCCTTTTTGGAAAAAATATTCGATGCCAAAAAAAATGCCCCCTTTCCAGAAACAAATTTGATTACGTGAAAGAATATCCTCCCCCCTAGAAACAAATTCGGTTGACTCAAAAAATCTCCCTTGCCAGAAAAAGAACGGTCCAACCACTAGAAAAGTTCCTGGTAGCCAAATAACCATCGGTGGTGGCTGAAGGGTTGCTGAGGTGGTAGAGGTTGAGCAAGGAGGGTTTTCTTGTGGAGGGTCACTCACTAGGCTCAGGTTCGTCACAGGGCAGAGGGTTTGGAGGTTGCATGGGTGACATTGTAGTAGGAACCACTTGGGCAGCTGTTTGGAGGACCACTCGAGCAGAGGTGTGGGCCAAAGGGAAATGCGGGCTTAATAGGTCGTGGGCGACCACAAAAGGTCTGTAGGCAAGTCACAATTAGAAGGGGTGCGGTGAATAAACAAGCGTCACAGGCAGGTAATTTTACTTTTTATTTTTATTTTTGTTAAAAACACACACACACACACATACAAAATTTACAAAAAAAAAAAAGTGTAAGCAAAATGCATTTAGAATATATATATATATATATATATATATATATATATATATATATATAAACTTGCACATGCATATGGTGTAATAAAAAATTGCAGCAAAATAATGGTGAAAAATAATTTGTTTATTTTATTTTTTTTAAAATCACCTTGATTTGCATGCTAAGGGTTTTGATGTGTCAAGAATCCAATTATGCGGTTCGTTTGGGCTTGAGGTGCTTCAAACAAAAGCTCCTTTATATATCCAACTAGAAAATCTTTGAATCCTTCAAATTTGTTAAGTGCTCCAAATTTCTTCAAATACGAGTGAGTAGCTTTCAAATACAAGGCTTTAATACCATGTTAGAATTTTTTTAACAAATCCAAAGGAGTCGGGATTATAATCTGATAGTAAGATACTAGCTACAAGGAAGAATTTAGAGCATGAACACAAAGATGGTTCTCAACAAGCAAATTGTATAATGAGAACAAAATTACAATATGTTCAATATGTGTTGTTATTGGCCATCCATTACATTTGAGCTAACTTATTTATATAGGCAAGAGTCAAAGTTAGCCACCTACAAAAGTTGGGCACCTACTAAGGTTAGGCACCTACCAAAGGTAGGTGAAATGTGAGAAATGAAGACATGTGTTTAATTCCTATGAGGAATTAAATACATGTCTCATGATATCTCTTAATGTTGTGTAAATAAATAAACTAAACTCACCTAAGTAAACTTAAATAAATAGAGAAATTAGGAAAGTCCAATTTACTCTAACAGTGAGAGTTTTATGTTTTACGGGTTCATCAATGTGGATTATGTTTATGTTATAATGATTTAGAATAACTAAGGGGGGTGAATCAGTTATCCTTGGGTCTAATGTACCAATTCAACTTTTAAACACTTAAACAACTTAAACAAACTCAGATATCCACTCGATTTCTATAGCATATCATCAACAATTTAACATTTCATGCAATATCTTAACTCTCTCTCTCTCTCTCTCTCTCTCTCTCTCTCTCTCTCTCTCTCTCTCTCTCTCTCTCTCTCTCTCTCTGTGTGTGTGTGTGTGTGTGTGTGTGTGTGTGTGTGTGTGTGTGTGTGTGTGTGTGTGTGTGTGTGTGTGTGTGTGTGTGTGTGTGTGTGTGTGTGTGTGTGTGTGTGTGTGTGTGTGTGTGTGTGTGTGTGTGTGTGTGTGTGTGTGTAGTGTGTGCGCGCGTGCGTGTTGAGTGCTAGTAAATAAACTGCTATAGATTTATAGCATGCAAAACAATAACATTGCCATCTAAAAATAACACTTTGACACCAAGATTTAACGTGGAAACCTAATTTGGGAAAAACCACCAAGTGACATGCTACCAATTTTTCATTGTTCTGAAGTGAGCTCAATTAAGAGACAACCCTATTAAAGGTTATACAACACACTTTTAAATGACCCTGTTAAAAGATTTAATCACCCTCTTAGGAGTGGCTTTGTTAGAGGACTTTAGAACGTTCCATTAGAATGTCATCTTGATCAAAGGATTTACAAAATGATTTTTAGGTCAACCTTGATTAAAGGATTTTGAATTGATACAATGGTTAAAATGTAATAGTAAGTTTGATTTGTAAAGTACAACTCACTTTGCAAATTTATATGTCCATTTTCTCATTTGTTGGTTTATTGACATCTTCAACACTAATTTTCTTGGTACCTCCTCAAGCAATCACACTTCACAACTCTACACACTTCACCTTTATTGTTCACCTCTTCATAGCTTCTCCTTAAGATCATCAATCTACAATGAACTAACCTTGAAATTCATTCCTTATGCCTCCTTAAATAGGTAATTTTGATCTTTTGCAGCTTAAACATCACTTTTGATCTTAGAGTTGGGTCAGATTCACCAAATTCATCCATCATTTTGTTTTCCTTCCTCTTCTAGAAATTTTTGATCAAATCCTTTCCTTTGATCATGTAAAAACTCTCCTCATTCATTAAATGTGTCAATTCATCAATCCTTATCTTCCACACACTTTGACTAATTCAAAATTCCAATTGCGCCGATCTAAAACTTGATTCTTTCTCAACTTTTGTTGTCACCCAACAATCACTATGCTCTTTAGCTTGGTCGTCACTGTGTAGCTAAGAAATCACTATACTTTTCTCTCCCACCATCAACATGCTCACTCAACCATTACTACACTCAGACATTACTACATTTTCTCAACAATAACTAACACTTAGTTTAAACTATTTCACTCGACTTCTACTTAAGTTCCTTGATCTTCTCCTTTAATTCCTTCATTGATTGCACAACATTGATACTTAGTCAAGCTTATCCTTGCGACTTGTTTCAACTCTTAGCTTCATGTAATTATTTTCTTTACCTTATGTGTTGATTAAAGAACACATTATCTTGTCAAGGTCTAACTTATCAAGTGCCCATTGTATTTTCATGATACTTAACACATCTCAACTCAACCTTTCATTAAGTCATCTCATGATCTCTTCTTTCCAAAAATTCTTCATCAATCAAATGATATGGCACTCTATACTGTTAGTAAATGTCTCTTTGGTAGGTTTAACACTCTATCTTACCAATAGGTTTAACATCAATGACAACACAATAATTGCTCTAATTTTAGTTTCCAACAATCTACCTTTTTGGCATTGATGGAAACACCACATATACTTCACTTACTATTCTAGCTTACCATGCAATCAAAAAATCTTCAACACTATATATTGTCTACTTGCTTTATGTTTGTATTCTCTCTTTCTTAGTTTTGTTATGATTCTCATTCATTCAATTTTAGGATACTCCCTCAATCAATTTAGTACATACTCTTTTCTATAGGAACCTCAACTTATGTCAACATCTTGACAATAATCATTATATTTTGCATAACTTATCCCTCTTTGTTTCTCACTTTGTATGGTAACTTGATAATACTCATCTTCCTCTTTATATGATAATTCATACACTCTCTCCCTCTTTGACAACAATATCAAAGACATAACATACATCTTCATGGTGTTGCTCTGACTAATACAATAATGTCATCTCTTCATAAACTCCTTGTAGCTTCTTCTACTCACATGTTAGTGTCTTCCATTTCACACCTTTACAAATCTCCTAAAGTGTGACCTCCTGCATCAATATGTAAGATATTATGCTCATAACAATTGATACAATGCAACATTTTTACTTAGTTTTCTTTAGGTAGGGGGATCACCCCTTATATCTCAGATACTCAAAAACATCCTCAGGCAGTGCCTTAGGGAATATGTTAGCTAATTGCTCCATTGTGTTCACATGTTCCAGTCTCACTTCTTTCTCTTGTACCAACTCTCTCAAGTAGTGATACTTGATCTCAATATGCTTAGTTTTTGTATCCATCACATGGTTCTTCGATATGTTTATAGCACTTATGTTATCATAATAAATCACAACAAGTTTAGTGATCTCTTCCTTCATGTGTTTCAGCAATTTTTTAATCCATACAATGTTTGAGCAATTCATTGCTGCAACAACATATTCAGCCTCTACTATAGATTGTGAAATATAATTATGCTTCTTGCTTGTCCATGAAATTAATCTTCTACCCAAGAAGAAATCTCCTCCACTTGTTCTCTTTTTTCATCAATATTTCTTTCCCAATCAACATCTATATCAACTTTCAATTCAAATTTGTCACTCCTCTTGTACCATAGGCCATGGTCTTCTATTCCTTTCAGGTATCTCAATATCGTTTTTACTATCATCATATTCTTTTCTTTGGGATTAGCTAACAATCTAGCAACAATTCCAATAGATAATATAATGCCATGTCTTCTATGTACAACATATTGTAGTTTCCCAATCATAAACGTGTACAATGTTTGATTCACCTCAATAGAATCATCATTCTTTGACAAATTATGTCCAATCACCATTAGTGCTCCAACTATTCTTCAGTCTTCCATATCAAAAGTCTTCAAGATTTCTTTGATATACTTTGATTGAGTAATGAAAATACCTTTGTTCATCTGATAGACTTGCAAACCAACCAAGAATTTAATTTTTCTAGACATTGACATTTCCAACTCCTTTTGGATCAGCAAATGGCTTGCTCAATGAATATTTTTCTCCAAATATGATGTCATCAACAAAAAATTAGCTAGTAATATCTTGTTTTCAGCTTCACTTTTCAGATAAAAATTGGTTCTTTAAAACCAATTTTCACCAAGTAATTGTGTAACCTTTCATACCATGCTCTAGTAGCTTGCTTATGTTGATCTTAGATTGATTTTGACAATCGAGTGTCAAAACACTTAAGAAATTTTTAAAGTTTATGCCAAGTATAATATAGATTCCGAGTTGCAATAAGTGTCGAGTCACTCATGTGCCGAGTAAACAATATGTGCCAAGTAGATAGATAGAGCCGAGTAAGTTTCAAGTGCCGAGTGAATAATAGATGTCGAGCAAGTTCAAGTGCCAAGCTAGACAGAATTTTAGCATGTGTTGAGCATCAATATTATTAAGTGTCGAGTAACACATAACTGATCTAGTTGTTTGTGATGGCACAAACAACTATGTAAACCATTTTTGAGCTGACATATGGATAGATCTCGAAGCTTTAAAGATAAGATCGAATCTATTTGGATTTGTAAGAAATTGAATAAAATAAAAACTAATAAAACAATCTAAGAAAGCTTAATGTGAAGAATATTACCATAAACCAAATGAGCTTCCCAATGGATCAAGAAGAATGGAGACAAGTGATTTTGAAAGGGGGAAGCAAAGAAAATCCCTTGTGTAATATTAAGAATGTGGCAAAGAAGCCTAAGGAATGAGAGAGGAGGAAGAAGGATTGTGGAGAAAATTAGCTCATTAGAATAACATCAAGAAGATGTAAAGAAGAAGTAGTATAGAAGAATGAGAGAGGCATCTCTTTTATAGACATGAGAAAGGAGTTTCATGTGTAACTCCCATTTCTATGAATGCCACCATTCATAATAAGTGTGTGCAAAGTGTCAATATCCTTTTAAGGAGGATAAATTAATTTCTTTTATAAAAAGAATTACAAAAAATAGTTATCCTCACACGTGGACTAGAGGACAAGAAAATGACATGTCCTTCACATGTGCACAAAAGGATAAAATACATAAGGGATATCTTGGTCTATCCCATTTAATAAATAAATACAATCAAGAAAAGATTACTACTTCTAACATCCCCCTTTAATCTTTACTTGGGGAGATTTTATCAAAGGGTGTCAAACCCAATTTACAATATTCCAACTTGATTTTTTTTAAATATCTTCATTGTGCAAGAGGTCTCTTATTATTGTGAGTACATAGTTGGAGAGCCAAGAGATGTGGATAGTCTTTCAAGTGTGTTACATCTTCAAGTGGATTCATGTGGCATAGGATTTGTACAACAAATAATGATGTCTTGTATGTGCCTTGATGGATTACCTGAAACATAGAAACAAGAAACAAGGCAACTATCCACAAGGATAGTTTCATCTTATATTCAAGTTAGAAACTTTTTAAGTATAAGTAAACTTTCATAGAGTAAATCATATACTGCAAAGAACAACTATGTTATCAAATCTTTGAAGAAAGGAATATACAAGGCACAAATAACCATAGACAAGGTCAATTAGTAAAACCAACATCAACAATGCATCAATCACATGGATATAGATAGTCCACTAATAAGTCATGTCACTGCAAGTCGATGAGTGATCAATCCATAACCTGCATGACTCACGATTTAAGCAATGAAGTATACATAACATTATATGATATGTTTTCAAAGATACCAAAGGGAAGTATTATTAGTATTAACAATAGATTGCCTTCAAATAAGAGTAAAATGCCTTCAAGATGGGTCAAATTGACTGAATTTGGAGGGAAACTCCAAGAATATATGGTATAAACCATAAATTGCCAATATGACAATAGAATGATGCTAGAAAAGCATAAACTACACTTATGTGCCAATCAATAGAACAAGATAAATGTTGAAGGCAATAGTTTATAATAACTCATAATCCCAAGGAAAAAATTGCATGTGTGAAATATATAAGAATGCACTCGTAATTGTCAAGTCACAAAAGACAATAATTTGTATATTTATTGGGATATATATGTGGGCCCCCATATATACACACAAATAAATATACCTAAAATATCATGGTATGAAATCATGCAAATAGAATCAAGATCATAAAGTCAATAGTTAATAGAACATAATTTCTAGGTTTTACAACATATTAAAGAGAAATGTCAAAGATGATGAATGAGGATCATTAACATCAAACCATATTTGTAGTAATTAATCCTCCTAGGTTGAAGTCCACCCATTCTAGAAATTGACCTCTTTTACTGAGTAATTTCTTAAACCATTTATTTTTTTCTTAACTGATTTATCACTAGAGGAAGAGTCGTGATGTATGAATGTACCATTTGTATCGATATTAGCATTATTACCATAATCTATAAATGCATCATTACCATTACCACTGTAAGAAAGAATAGGAGGAGTAGGGTTTAGAGAAGGAGGTTGGTCATCCACTAACACAATTCTGCTTCCACTAAATTGTTCATTTTGAGCATTAGAAGAATCATGCACATCATTTCTTGCAAGACAAACATTTTGTGCTATGTGCACTTTGTCAGTAATAGGATTATAAGTTTGATAACCTTTGGTATTTTGCATGTTTTCGCTCATGCACCCTATACATGCAATCTTAGATGAAGCAATAGGAGGTAAAATTTCAATTGTATTAAATGAGATATGCTCAGTTTTCAAATGAGCAAGCCTTTCATGCTCCATATTAAAAGCAATATCTTTGTGCAAAGAGTGTCTAGAAAAGGTGAACCCATAAAATTTAAATAAGTTATCATGGCCTAACTTAGCATTAGCAACAACTTCGTTAGTGTTAGGATCAATAACATAACACATATCCTTATAAAATTCAATTTTATAATCTTGACATAATTTAACAACAAAAAGAAGATTGTATTTCAAATAAAGAACATAAAGAACATTATCCAACTTTCCATTTGGAACACTAACATTACCAAATCCCTCAACTTCACAACTATGATTATCAGCTAATTGAATTGGAATATTAGAAGGATTGAGTTTTAAAGAATCAAACACTTCTTTATAAAAAGTAACATGTTGAGACGCACCAGTATCAATAATCCATTCTAAATTTTTAGGAAAAATGTAACTAATAGTAAAAATATGACAAGATGGATGAGAGTTTTGATTATTGTTATTGGTAGGTTGCTTATCTTTTTGTTTTTTAAAACAATTATTAGTTACATGACCATCTTTTCCACAATAAGTACATTAGAATTTTTTATTAGATTGATTAGGATGAGTATTATTACGATGTGTGTTTGGATTATTATTATTATTAAAATTATGATTATTATGATTATTATTATTATGAGTATTGGGAGAATCATTATTAAAAGATTTGAAATTCTGATTTTGACTTTTAGACACAAAGGCATGTTCATTAGATCTAAGAGTACCAAATTGTAACAACTTAGCTTCCTCTTGACATAACAAATTTTGAAAAATACTATAAGTTAATTGAGTAGACAAAGTAGGAATAACAAGTTGAGAATGAACATTAGTGATAGATTGTTGAAATTGTCTAGGAAGACATTTCTTTAAAATAATGGTAATTAATCTAATACCAATGAAAGTAACGCCTAATTCAATTAGTTGACTTTTAATACAATAAAATATACATAAAAATTCATCCATAGATTTGAAATCAATATACCTCAAGTTTTCCAAATTGTCTTGCAATTGAATCTTGCATGATTCAGATGGTTTGTCATATGTTTGCTTCAAAATATGCCAAGCTTCTTGGGTAGTAGTACAATGAGCAATTAGAACACATAAATTTGGGTTAAGAGATATACCAATGAGGCCAAGGGCTTCCTCATTTTTAGTATTTCATGCATTTTTTTCATCTTGTGTAGCCGAGGTACCGGGAACTACAAAAGGGTCAGTAGCAACATCTAAAATATGCTTAAATCGAAAAATAAAAGAAAAATGTGTTTTCCAAGTATGATAGTTAGAGTTATTCAAGTTAATTTCAGGAATGAGAGTCGACATGATTATAAGAGGGAAAAAATACCTTCTTTACTAAATAAATTTGAAGGAAAAAAATTTAAATTAAAAAAATTATTTGAGAGAAAAATTTAATAATAATAATTAAACCCCTTTTTTATTTTTTTAAAAATATTTTAATAATTTTAATTTAATATTTTAAAATTAAATCTAGATTCTAATTTCTTAAAAAATTAACTATAATATATATATATATATATATATATATATATATATATATATATATATATATATATATATATATTTTAAGTATATATTTTTTGTTTCTTTTTAAAAAGAAAAGTTCCTTCTTAAAAAAAAATCACATACTTTACTTTATTTTTTAATAAGATCTCAAGTTTGAATTAAGATTTAATTAAAAACTTTATGAATAATAATAGTAAATAATAAAATAAAATAAAAACACTTGAGAGGAAAAAAAATGTGATTGAATTTTTTTGTATATTTCAATGCAATTTTTTTTTATGAGAGCAATCCTTTTTAAAAATTAATAATTGATTGAAATGGTGGAGAAGAAATTCAAGTAGTTTGAAAAAAAATGAAAAAAAAATCTCATAAATGATTAGACAAAAGGAACAAACCACATGGTGAAAGTTAGAAGTAGAGAATAAGACACACAATTATGATTGTAAAACTCACAATAAGCTAATAATAGGAAAGAAGTGGAGAAGAAATTCAAGTAGTTTGAAAAATAAAATTAAAAAATCTCATAAATGATTATACAAAAGGAACGAACCACATGGCTAAAGTTAGAAGAAGAGAATAAGACACACAGTTATGATTGTAAAACTCACAATAAGCTAATAATAGGAAAGAAGTGTTATAAATAGAAAAGAAGAATAGTTATGAATTATTAATTTTTTTGAGATTTGAATTAGAAACCCTTATAGGTTTGAAATTATAACTATCGTTAAAAAATCTGTACCAATGATGGATATATATATTTATTTGAAAGAAATATAGAATAAAGAGAAACAAGATAGTTAATAAATATTATTAATGAAGCTTTTAGTGACTTGTAAAGAGTAAAGTATTTTTTGTTAAAAAAAAATGAACTGATTAATATTTTAAAAAAGTCTATGAAAAAAGGTGTTAAGAGTAATAAAAGTATAGCCATTTTTTCTTTATTTTGGCAGCAAGCCTTCCAAAGCAAGAAAAAAATGGGTTAGATGATAAAAAGAACTCTTTGGCGGTAAACCTTCCAAAGAGGGTTAGAAAAAAAAAACTTGAAGATTGAATAAAAAACTTGCAAAAAATAGGAATGAATTTTTTTCTTCACTTCTCCTCTCAACAAAGTTCTCCAATATGGTAACCTTCACAAAAACTCAAAACAAGGATTAGAAAGCTCTGATACCATGTAAGAAATCAAGTAAAATAAAAACTAATAAAATAATCCAAGAAAGCTTAATGTGAAGAATATTACCATAAACCAAATGAGTTTCCCAATGGATCAACAAGAATGGAGACAAGAGATTTTGAAAGGGGAAAGCAAAGAAAGGAAAGCAAAGAAAATACCGTGTGTAATATTAAAAATGTGGCAAAGAAGCCTAAGGAAGGAGATAGGAGGAAGAAGGATTGTGGAGAAAATTAGCTCATTATAATAACATCAAGAAGATGTAAAGAAGTAGTAGTATAGAAGAATGAGAGAGGCATCTCTTTTATATAGATGAGAAAGGAGTTGCATGTGTAACTCCCATTTCTATGAATGCCACCATTCATAATAAGTGTGTGCAAAGTGTCAATATCTTCTTAAGGAGGATAAATTAATTTCTTTTATAAAAGGAATTACAAAAAAGAGTTATCCTCACACCTGGATTAGAGGACAAGAAAATTAAATGTCCTTCACATGTGTACAAAAGGATAAAATGCATAAGGGATACCTTGGTTTATCTCATTTAATAAATAAATACAACCAAGGAAAGATTACTACTTCTAACAGGATTCCCTATGCGATCTACATGCGACCAATGAGAAAAATGGAAGGAATTGAGTGGGAAAGTTGAATGAATTTCAATCGTAGATTCATACCTAACCCTAAGACACCAAAGTCTTTTAAAGGGAGACGAAGCCCCATAATTTATAGAGTGTAAGAGAGAATGCATGCGAGGAGGTAATGCTAGCAAAGATTTGAAGGAAGTGAAAGGAGTGAATTGATCAGGTTGAAGGTGACTTAGAAGAAGGACAACATTGTAGAATTAGTTATTAGAACAAAGGATCAAGGTTACAACATTTGCATATTAGATCAGATAGGATCGAGATGAATTGAATAGGGATTTGAAATCAACAATATCAGATTGTAAGTGTATTAGGTCAAACATACTATTGTACTCTCTAAAAATTGCTACATCAGAATGAAATCCTATAGACTTAGGTTGGTTTAACAACCATTGTATAAAGCCTTTAATAGGGTGACATTTCAAGTGAATGTTCTAAAGTCCTTTAGCTAAGCACACTTTGTAGGATCTAACAATCATTTGTAAACCTTTAACAGTGTAGGCCTTTCATAGGGCAGATCATGAGAATGATCAAAACATGTAACCTTAACAGGTAAACTTTATTACTATAATAGTGAAGAATTGTGGGTGTCATCCCCACCCTAGTTTTACCTTCTCATTGGAGGGTTTCTGGGTAATCATATCTGGTGTCAAGTGTTTATGTGTTTGCATTTTCTTAACATGTTATTTCTATATGTTCATGCATTTAATGTTTTAAAGTTAAAAGTTTTAAAGGTTAAAGTTTAGTACTTCTAATACACCCCCCCTCTCAAAAGTATGCTTCCTACTTGTTAATTCTAACAATTGGTATCTGAGCTGAGTTCTCATTAGGAGAAGCCTTACAACTTGGAGAAAAGATCTTGAGATGGAAGTTTACAAGTTGGGAAAGACCATTGAGAATCAAGAGATTGAGATACATCTCTTATTGTAACAACTGGATGAAGTTAGAGATGCCTTGAGGAGTTTGCTAAAGAGAAGGAAAGAGATTGCCATAGCAAAAAATGACACTCAATACAAGGATATTGACACCACAAAGTTATTTGCAGATGGTAACTCTTGTGAATTTGATGCAACAATTGTAGATCTCATGGACAATAATAGAGCACAAGCTAAAGAGATTAGAAACCTCAAGTTGGAGCAAGAATCACAAACTATACTGCTATGTGAAGTGACTGAACAAAAGAAGAAAGCCATTTTAGGACAAGGCCATGATTGAAGAAGACAAAAGAATCTTCTCAAACAGATTGGAAGAAAAATCAGTAGAGTTTTCTTGGATCTCAAACATGTAGTTGGATACCCTAAGCCAAATGATGAATGCCCATCATGAGTTGAATGTCAAGGACATTGAGATAACTACATTGAAGTTGCAAAATGAGCAACTACAAAATGACTTAAAAAGAGAGAAGGAGTTTGCAAAAATTTTTAACAAGCCAAATGAAGCTATCAAGTACTTTGAACAATTACTGAAATCCCCTAGATCCAGCAAAGACACATTAAGATTGGGCTATACAAGCACTGAAGAAGGAGAGTCATCGAAGACTACCGAACAAAGGAATGACAAAGGTAGGAAATCTAAACCCACTTGTAAACATTGTGGAAAGAAAGGACATACAACTAATGTTTGTAGGAGCAAGCATGCTAATTAGAATGCCAAGCCAAGGAATATGATCCATTGTCACAAGTGCAACAAACATGGTCATCAGGCACATGAATGCAGAACCAGAACAATGCATGCACTAAGATTTGAAAGACGCTACTATAATTGTTAGAAGTTTGGACACAAATCCTTCGAATGCAGATCCAAGACCACATGGTCATCAAACAAGGGAAGAAGCCATGAAAAATCCTATAATTGGGACTACAATACAAGACATAGCTGTCACTATTGTCAAGAATATGGACACATCCCTAAGAACTACATAAAAACACATTTCAGTAGAAGCTACAATAGATGGTTAGGTTAAGTCAAACTACATGCTTTAGTTGTTTGAAGACTGGTCATATCAACAAGCACTACCTGTAAGAATTTGCCTTAGGGCAGAATTCACCCAAGACCAAGGAACTCAAACACAAGCACAACAGTAGACCAAAGAGAGAATATGATCAGAATGAAAATATATTCATTCAATATGTCATATCAAGAGTGCATTAGGAGTGCCTATATATAAAAGCCTCTGGAGAGCTTCTAGAATGCATAGAAGTTAGCATCATGATAAGTCATACAACTAGGTACATGTCCACTAGATATGGGTTATCCTCCATTAAGCATGGAAGTAAGTGCAATGATGTGAGGATAAGCCTACAATGGTGTAGCACGCAAGTCAGTGGTGCAGACAACATGTGCTAAATTAGGAGTGCAAATAACTATGTTGTCTACATGACAACTCAATGAATGATGCAAACTCCAGTGTTGTAGACACGATGTGTTGAATTAGAGTTGCATACTTCTGTGTTGTCAACATGACAACTCATGAGAGTACATAAACTCCTAAGTGTCTTTCCTAAATAAATAATAAAATAATACAAAATAATAAAATAATGCATTAAACTAAGTAAACTTAAGTAAAGTGTAAATAATAAATACTTATTTACACCGACACCCACTCTTAAGTGCAACTTAGGGGAATGCCCTTAAGCTTACGAAATCTAGGATGCAATGCATGATGGGTCCCAGCTACCAGGCCATGTTAGGTACCCATGTACATAATGAAAATGCAATCTCTCATAAAGTGGAGAAAGAGGGAAAACCCTCCCACAAAAAAAGAGATGAACTAATGTATGGATGGATGGAGTAATCAAGACCCCCCCCCCCAAATTATGACATACATCCAGTATATACATAAGAGAATGATGAAAAGAGGAAGAGAGGTAGAATAGGCTCCCCCCCTACAAAGAAGAATGCTTGCCAATGACTACTCTAATGAAGAAGTTGATCCAAGACTGCAGAATGGTGTTCCTCCCCTTAGGAAGAAACAATGCCAAAGGTACATATGAGATGCTTCTATTGTGTATGGAAAGAATCCCATTGGTAAGTGATGTCTTTGAAACCTGCTCAACTGGCTGAAGAGCTTGTCTCAAAGAATTGTCTATCTGCTCAACTAATGAAGAAACCTTCTACAACTGTTGATCATAAGTATCCACAATCACTTCAACTTGTAAGAATCGATCATGTAGAGAATGAACAAGAGGGTTAGATAGAGCCCTCGTGACAACTGAAGAAGGTGTTGCTGCATCAAGAAGAAGAGGTAGACCATTAATATTGTCCCCCAAATCTGTCACTTATGCTAGACCTGGAAGATTGGATGTACCCTATTGTGTTGGACCTATCACTATGGCTATGTATGCATGTGGACTAGATTGATGTAGTGACCTCTCACTGCAACTGTTGATAGAACCCCATGTGTCTAAATTTGTTGAAGCACTATCACTAGTGTCACTATCAGTTTCCATACTGTATGATGTGCAAAGAGGATTAGAGGACAAGTTGGGTGAACTTTTCGCAAAGTGTACATCCTTCTCCACAAAAATATGATGTGTCTTTGGATCCAATAGTCTGTATGCCTTCACACTGTCTTCATAACCAATGAAAGTACAAGGGCAAGGTGACTGTACCTTGCATTCCTAGGAAGATGTGTTTGCCCATGCAGGACAATTGAAGACTCTAAATTGTGTCATAATAGGTTTTCTGTCACACCATGCCTCAAAAGGAGTCTTGCCATCTAAGCCTGGATGAATAGACCAATTAATAATGTGAGTGGCACTACTAATTGCTTCGACTTCTAATGATGGATCTAGAGACTTGGCTTGTATCATGCAACTTGCCATAGACTTAAGAGCTTGGATCCTCAATGTTGCAATGTCTATCTTATATAGATTGAATGTTGGCAGATTCTGAAGACCAATTCTCTCAAGTCTACAAAAGTCTTTTAGTCTTCTATTCACATACATGCTTCCATTGTCCATTCTTAGAACTTTGATGACTTTCCTGGATTTCTTTTCAACATGAGTATTGAAGGCTAGAAACTTGTCCAACACTTCATTCTTGCTATGAAGAAAATAAACCCAAGTGTATCTTGAAAAGTCATCAATGAAAGTCAGTATGTAGCAACCCTGGTTGAATGCAAAAAGACCTGCTAATACTATGTGAACCATGTGGAGAACACCTGGTGCTCTTGAGGACTTCCCTTTCTGTAACTTCCCCTCTGGATGCATATCCACTAAATTTGTTGAACATTCACCATTGAAAAAGTTGATTTGGGGTAGACCTTTGACCATTCTATTTGTGCAAAGTTATTGAAGATAGCGAAAGGAAAGATGTCCAAACCGCTGATGCCATAATTAGATTTGAGAATTTGATTCTGTTAACAAGGCCTTTGAAGGAGACTTGGGCACAAAATGGGAGAAAGAGTATAACCTTTTTTCATGATTCATTTTCCCCACTGCAACCAAGGAATCATATTTTAGACTGTGCACCTGTACTGAGTCTAGAAGGAACTCAACTCTATGTCCATCTCTGAGGTGAGTGATTTGGTAGATTGATAGGAGATTTGAACTTAGGTTTGAAACATAGAGAACATCTTGAAACTCTCTATTTTCCATTTCCACATTTCCTTTCCCTTCAACTTCCATTTTGGTATCATCTCCCACAAAGATGTGCAGTACCTTTGAGTGCTTCATTGAAGAAAAATCCTCCTTTGAAGAACTCGTATGATGGGAGGCACCTAAGTCAAGAATCCATTACTTTGAAGAGTTTGAATTTGCCATGAGTGCTTGCCCTTTGCCCTTGGAATATGAAGAAGACCATTTTACCTTGTAAGCATTAGGAAATGGAACATTATGTTTCTTCATGATGTTGGTCAACTCATTAATCTTCTTAAGATAACACTCATGTTATTCATGACCCAGTTTCTTGCAATAGGCACACCTTTTCTTCTCTGTATTGTTGTCCCCCTTCTTTTTGGAATTTGAGGAAGACTTGCCTTGTTGATTGGATTGTGGTGTTGTCTTTTTTGCATCCTCTGATTTGTTGTTCTTCCATTTCTTATTCTTACCCTTTCCTTTATTTGAAGATTGTCCAGCTGAATTTTGAGAACCCTCATTGTTGGCTACCAATTCTTTAGACTTAGGTGATTTGAGAATCCCCATTGATTTCAACTTCTTTTCTTCGATATCCAACAGATCAACATATTCATCAAAGGAGACTTTCTTATTGGCAAACCCTCAGGTAGTCCTTAAGGTGTTAAAAGAATAAACAAATGTGGAATACTCCAATGGTAGCTTGTTATGTATAAGATAGATCAACCTGTCATCTTTGATAGAACTCTCACAATTAGTAAGCTTTGTTCTTAATTCATTCACCTTGATGATGAAATCCTATATAGAATCAAATGACTTAGGATCTAAGGAGATAAGCTTATCTTCAATTTTGAAAACATCCTCTTTAGACACTTTGCCATATAGGTTTTTGAGGGTATCCCAAGCTTCCCTAGATGTAGAACACTTCTTAATTTGATACATGATCTTGTCATCAACCCCTAAACATATATCACCTAGGGCTTTCCTATCCATTGCCACCCAAGCTAAAATATCACTTGCTGATACTTTATCACCTATTGGTTTAGAAAGAGTACCTTCTGTATATGAGCATTGTTAGGTGGAGGTGGTGGATTGACAGGAATAGCTGGTGTGATGGGGGTGGAAGATTGTAAGCTTGGTTGATTGGGTGATGGAGGAGAAGCTGGGATATGAGATGGCATGACTAGATAGTTTGGAGGAATGCTTGGATTTTGGGGGATGGTTGGTCCCACCGGGCATGCCAAAATGTATATGAGCAATGTTAGTATGCTAATAGAAACCAAATTTAAATAAAGCTTCTACAAACTAAACAAAATTCATAAACTTCAAGATAGACTACGATGAGCTCTCAATTGAGAATATGAGCCATTAATGGGCTCTCTCAATAAGAAGCTCTCTTGTTGAGTGGCTTTGTCTAAATAGATAGGATGTATGCTCAAGCTTATGCTTCAAAAAGGGCTTCAAAATGGAGTTGGAATATGGTTGTGAGTGTATGGTTTTGATGTAAAATGGCTTCTTAAAATGGCATTATGACTTTACTTCATGGATTGTGTTAAAATGGCTTGGGAGAGGATTCCTTAAATAGGCAAAGGGCTTGAGGGATCAAGGGCTAGGATGCAAGGATGGGAGAAAGCTTATGGAAGGTTTAGATTGAATGAGAGGAGAGCACATGGATTGTGCTT
Organism: Cupressus sempervirens; assembly: GCA_028749045.1. Taxonomy (NCBI): domain Eukaryota; kingdom Viridiplantae; phylum Streptophyta; class Pinopsida; order Cupressales; family Cupressaceae; genus Cupressus; species Cupressus sempervirens. Next base: position 77,210,060 of record CM053787.1, read on the forward strand.
CTTTACAGCCAATCAAGGAGTGACACATGTCACAGGGTCATTGGTTAGAGTAAGAGGGGTTGAGAGGTCAACAAAGGAGGCTCAAAGCTCATAAAGACCCTCATAATGGCTTGTAAGAGCAATGAATGGGCTTGTAAGAGTCATTTATGGCTTTGTGGGCTTCATAAAGTTTTATGGTTGGGATATTTGTGAGAGAGTTGAGATATTTTGACTTGGGTTGGATTAAGAAAGTCTTAAGCTTGAATTAGGAATGTGCAAATGATTAAGGCTTGGATTAGGCTTGGGTTAAGATTAGCTTAGGCTTGTTAGAGATGGGCAAGTGGATGGCATTTAATGAGGGTGGGTGAAGGAGGAGATATTTGTTGGCTTTGGCTTGGGTTAGCAAGTCTTAACCCATGTTTAGGGAATGTGACAAGGTTGGGGGGGGATTAGGATTAGGGTCAAAGATAAGGATTGACATCTTCTAGAAGATTCTAGGCTTTGGATGAGGATGAAGACTTTCTAGAAGAGTCTAGAACTTCCTAGGATGAGGATAAATATGGTTTTTAGGAAATAAATAAAGTTTTATTTATTTCAAGGGTTTGGGTTGAGGAGATATTTATTAAAATATTTTTAATAAACATGAAGATAAATATTTAATCTTAATTAAGTATTTTGAGTTGGGATTAGGGGTAGGAAATTATGGGATTAGCCTTTAATCGAAATTAAAGAAGGATTAGAAAATTTTGGAAGATGTTAGTGGTCTTAAGGAAATTGGCCAAGTTTTGGGCAAAAAATAAATAAATAATTTATTTTGGAATTTTTGGTCAATTTATTAATTGAATAATTAATAAATAAGGAAATAATGTTTAAATAAGATTTAAACATTTTTGGGAGGGATTCCTTAATTAAATATTTTTAATTAAGATAAAGGGATTTAATGGAATAAAAATAAATAAATTAATTAAATAATTCATTAATTAATAAATGATGATGTCATCAAGGACTTTTTCATAAAATAAAAATACTTTATTTTTTAAAGGATTTTTAGTTGTCTACACCTTCTACATATTGAGAAACTCCATTATGCATTAAGTGATACCACATTTTTATGGACCATATAGCATAGTTATGTGGAGTTAATTTTGGAAACTTAAAATTTGTAGAAAAGAGAGAACACAACACCAAGAACACCCCCTCTTTTCACTAAATCAAGAAACCCCCCACCCCCCAAAAGAGATGCTTTTGGCACTTTATAAGTAGTGCGATTACAATGGCCACTTGCCAATTTTAGGCCTTCGTGGACTTCTAATTTTTTTTGTTACAACCTCTTAATAGATTACAAATCTGGAACTTTACAATGTGCTACAAATCTGAAGCAATATAAAGCAAAGAAATACCCTATTGTTGAAAGTGACACTTTTGTCCACACAACCCTAAAATCTAACTGCATATCTGAGAAGTAGACAAAAAATAACACACTTTCAAAAAAAATAAAACCTATTTTTGACTCCAGATGTGCCCGTACGGAGCATTTGAAGTTGCAAAATGCAGGATTATGCAAGTACAGTCACCAAAAAATGCAATTTTTAACAAATTTGTGCACCAAAACCAGAAAAGAGCTACACCACTAATTTTTTAAAGAAATCTACTCAATTAAAAAAAAAATTGCACTTGATTTGGGGTTTGGATGATTGAGATATGGCCTCCCAAAGTTGGACTGCAAAATAAAAAATCAATCTGGAGAGGGGTTGCATCAGCAAAAGATAGGGTTAAATTTGATGGTCATATGACCATCGTAGTATTTCAAATTTGGCCTAGAATGATAGTCAGATGACTGATAAATTTAGGCTCGTAAAAAGATGATGTCAGCAACCTTCAAGCCTGTGATGATGTCAGCATGACGAATGATGACATAAGTAGCTTGCGTGGTAGTACAAAAAATGATGGTGTGGCAGGGTGACTATGCAAGTATGTTTGTTTGCATGTACAAGTACAAAGGGATAACGTGGAGCCACGTGTGCATTGATGTGGACACCACGTGTCGCTGACGATGCTGTACAATTTGGGTTGACTTGGCGATGACTTTGAAGCTGATTGTACCTTAGACAATGCTATGTTGGAGTTCCTATTGTTAGTACCCATATGGTCATAGTTTTAAAACTTCAAGTTCAGAGTTTTTGAACCACTTTGAACTGAAGTTCGAAGTAGTTCAAAGTGGTTCGATGGTTCAAGTGACCCATCCTGCAGGTTTAAAACAAGTGAGGTTCAAATTTTGGGCTTGAAATGTAGGTTTAGAGACATGATTTAGATTCAATGTCTTCAAGATTGATGATTTAGAGAAGAGGTATAAGGACCATTTAATTCAGGTTCAAATGACTTCACAATAGGCTTCAAAGGTTCAAGTTTGCAAAATCCAGCTCCAAGTTCCAATTTCAAAACCAATTTTCAAAGTTCAGTATAGAGGTTCAGAGGTCATAGTTTGGTGACACTCCTCAGCTAGAGGATAAAATATCATAGTAGTGGAGCTTTAGAGTTCTTTTTAGTGGTCCAAAGTTGGTTCAATTTGTTTGGAACCACAGGTTCAAGTTCTTAAGATCAAAGCTTCGAAGTCCAAGGCGCAGAAGGTGTGTTTCAGATGATTGTTTTTTAGAATATGTGAAATCTTTGATAGATTCTCTAAAGTAAAGATGTAGCTTAGGGCCGCAAGTATTCAAAATTCTGTGGGGGGTGCTCGGAGCTACATGTTATTGAAGGCAATAAAGATGAGCATTTGAAGTTCATAACAAGAACTCGAAAGGTATGGTGAAAAGGGGTTTTTATTAAATAACTTGTTCCAATTGATAAAAACTTGTGGAGGAATTGTATATCTTTTCAAGAAAGGAACTATAATTATAAAACCCATCCAAGACTTCACTTGAGGCTTGGAAATGAGAAGAAAGCCAAGGCTGATGCTTTGACAGCGGTACCTAAGATCCGCATAGTGTCTTCCCGACAATGAAAAGAGCTCGGATTATTGTGAATGTATTCAATAACGCCATTCAAAAGGGTGTACATGGCCATGAGTTCTCCATGAACATGGAAACTATTAAAAAAAATGCATATGGAAATTTAGCTCCTCACGAGGCATTTGCCATTGGAGAGACTTCGATCTACTGGTACAGCTAACTGATACCATGGTTTCAAAATGAGACCGTCAAGTAGATATGAATTGCAAGAATATGAAGATATATATACTATATCCGAACACAATACCAAAGTAGTTAAAATTGCAAAAGGACACATGGTGGAGACTGTAGATTATTTTAAATAACATCCAAGGCCCGGGCTCGAGAGCATACATATAAGTCGCTGGTATAAAGAGCATCAATATAAATGAAATGGCAAGAATGAACCCACATGAAAGTTTGAATTGAGGCATCGTGGCCTCTCGAATGTCATGAAAAATATGGAAAAATCAGTAATTGACATCTGTCAAATAATTATATACACCTGTTCAAATCAGATGTAACCATATAAAGATATTGAAAATTTGGTTAATAATCCTGGAAACTTTCCACACATGGAGATATTGTGAAATTGAGAAGTCATCAAAATAATTATGGATAAATATAAACTTTAAACAAATTTTATCAAGGAAAACCAATGGAGAACAGATAAGAAACTTCTTGGGAATATAAAAAGAACCAACCACCAAGAATCAGTTATGAAGTGGAAGAGTTATAGAAACTGAACAACCATCGACAATAGAGAAAGATAAATACATCTTAGCAAATGTGCAAGGGGTTCCATTCTTCCTGCTTCCGACTGTAGACTTTGTGCTCCAGAAGGGAAGGAGGTTCTGCAAAACTGTTCTATTTTTCTTGAGAGGCTGTGAGAGGCAGAGCATGGGCTTTTTCCTTCTTTTCTTTTTAAGAATTGTGTGCCTGAGATAGAAGTAGGATTGTGATAGTTGATGTAATATTGTGAAAGGAGTTTCTATCTTTCTTGAAATAGCAGTTTGGTTGTAATGTGCACAAGATATTTTGTGATCTTTTGTAGTTAGGGAAGGGAGACTGAGGGTTAATTATATTAGAACTTTGATTATGGTGTATTTTCCTTCCATTGATTATGAACTTTGTGTCATTTTCAGTTTTCTCTGAATTACATTTCAATATCATTGTTTTCTTGTTACATCATCAGTTCAAACATCTTTAAAGGCTCTGAGTTTTATTTCTCTCAAGAGAATGGAAGATATATTTTATTTCATTACACAATGCAGTGTCCAGCAAATGAACTTTGTGTCACTTGCTATTCTTTGCTTTCTTTCTATGCAGTAATATAAGTTTACGCATCTATACTGTATTTACAGGTAGATTTTTGATATCCTTTTATGCTTTCTGGTAAAAGCATTTACATTTAATTCATTGAATATTTCATACGGGGAGCTGTACTCGATAAAATTCAGAGGAAGGTTATCAACCCCGTGATAACCTATCCAACTGTTGGTGTTAGTTTGTCCTCTCACTTGGGCATTCAGGGTCAGATTTTCATGTATTTCCTCAAGGGACAATCTGTTCACGAACACCTACATAAGAAAATGACTAGGTAGGGTTGTTTGATTTTCGCATGGATGAAGTAACATGCGTCGTGTGGTGGAGTTGATGCGATTACTGTGCGGAGCCAAATAAAAAATGTGATGTTGAAACATTTGAAAACGATGCCAAAATCTTGTTTTCGATGTCGAGAGTTAATTAGCAGTGCCATAACTTCTGAAATAGTCCCATATTCATGGGGTAAGTGCATCAAGCATTATGTAAAAACAAACTGCCACAGGTAACAAAATAAAAAGTCCACCAGACTTTGTTTGAATGCCGATGAGGGGCTGCCAGCCAGTGTAGTTGGCGGGTTCGCCAGAAAATGATAATTTCAGAATAATAAATTCCACCACAGTGAGGAATTGCCCAAAAATTAGTTGTTGCTGAAGAATAATGAGCCCACCTATTTTAAATGTTAATTCCCTGCCAAATAAAAAATATCCCGACAAAATTGCAGAGCCAGGGTGTGGCTGCTTGGTTCTGCAAAAAAAAATTCTCTGACTAGGAAAAAATTGAAAATACCCAAATGGAAAAATAAATTGCAGAGATTAAATTAAATTCAAATATGAAAAACAAATAATTATATGAATTAAACGACCATACCCATTTTGCAAATCGGTGCCTTTGGGTGCCGCTTTGCAATTTTTTTTGGCCTCACGATCAACTTTAGCCCAACATAGGCAAATTTATAATCGATCTTCATTGAATCAACATTCCCAATGCAATGGCGAGGTCAGATCTAGCTGTAGACACTCCTAATTTTTGCAGATACTTCAGATTTGGGTCGAGGTGCTAAACCATGAATGGTCTCAAATGACTATGTGTAGAGAATCTCCCCGAGCTCTGACACCATGTAAGAATTTGCCTTAGGGTAGAATTCAGCCAAGACTAAGGAGCTCAAACATTAGCACAACAATAGACCAAAGAGAGAGTATGATCAAAATAACGATATATTCATTCAATATGCCATATCAAGAGTACACTAGGAGTGCCTATATATAAAGGCCTCTGGAGAGCTTCTAGAATGCATAGAAGTTAGCATCATGATAAGGCATACAACTAGGCACATGTCCACCAGGTATGGGTTATCCTCCATTAAGCATGGAAGTAAGTGTGATGATGTGAGGATAAGACTACAATGGTGTAGCACACAAATTAGTGGTGTAGACAACATGTGCTAAACTAGGAGTGCGAATAACTATGTTGTCTACATGACAACTCAGTGAATGATGAAAACTCCTGTGTTGTAGACACCATGTGCTGAATTACAATTGTGTACTTCTATGCCAACATGAAAACTCATGAGAGTACACAAACTCCTAAGTGTCTCACCTAAATAAATAATAAAATAATGCATTAACCTAAGTAAACTTAAGTAAAGTGTAAATAGTAAATACTTATTTACACCAACACTACCCAACAAGGACAAAGGCACTCAACTCAGAGTTAAACAAAGGAAAAGACAAGGTAGATGTTGAGCACATTAGAGGAGAAATGAATAAGAAATAGAAGAAGAAAGATGGAAGCAACAAATCAAGTGAAGGGATCACTTCACCTAAAAGGCAAAGCGGTCATACTTCATCCAACTAAGCAAGATAAGGTATGTGGGACTGATATTTAAATGCTTTATCATACATCAGTTCCTAGAATAAGTTAGTATTGAAAAGGATAGATCAACATGAATAAAGATGTAAGGTTAAATCTTCAAAGTTCTCACATTGTTGTCGAGTAAGGAAAGTTGCCTTCAGATGCTGAGTAAAATCCTAGTATGTGCCGAGCTGCCAGCCAAAGCTAGTTGGAGCCAAGTGTGTAGTTGTTGTCGAGTAAAAAGAAATTCCTATTGAATATGAGTAAGGGTAATTCCTATAGTTTTTGAGTGAAGTGAAATTTGCATTGATGCCAAGTAAAGTAGAAATAACATAAGGAGCCAAGTGTACAGTTGCACTAAGCATTAAATGTTGTGCATTGAAGGGTATAAGGTCAATCTTTTGATCATTTTTCATCATTACAAACATAGAGCAAGAGCGAGCAAAGCACAAAAGTAATTGAAGACTAGATATTGAATCTTTTGCACAGATTCTAATAGAAATCAAACATCATTTCATCAATTTAAAGGTATTTCTCATGAGCCGAGCTACACATTTATGCAATTTTATATTTTGAAACCCTAGCTTGCAAAAATAACCTCTAGCTCTAGGAATCCAAAGGAAAAGGAACCCTTTAAAGTTTAGTTGGTTAGTAATGAAGTTAAGTAACCAAATTTTAGGCCAATACCTAAATTCACATACAAGAACGACATTGTTGGTGCACTATCCATTATTCCACCTAAAGTCATAATGGTCCAAGATGTCAAAAAGTGTTATAACTACAAGGTCGGAGCAATAGGAGATATAGAAATTCGACAGGCATACAAAAAATTATGTGAGAATGGAGATTTAAAGGAAGAATTTCAAATTGTTGAGAGAAAGGGCTTAACTCGTGCCCTAGATTTTTCCACCGTCTTCAAGACTGAATGGATAAGAATTGTGTTAAGCAGAATCCATGATGTATGTTTATGGTTAGAAGGAGGACCCATCAAATTGTCAAAAAGGATTGTGCATAGGGTTACAGGGTTTCCAACCCTAGAACAACCCAAAACCCTAAGAAGCAACTCAAAAGAAGCTATTGAGAAGAATGCAAGGGCTAAATGGAACAAAAGGGGCATGACCATTGATACCATCAAAGAGTCACTTCTAGAATTTGCTGTGGGGTCATATGCCACAAATTTTATTAGTCAAGCCAACTAAATAGTGTACCATGTATTGCAGTTGATGTAGAGTACAAGATTGTGAAGAAATATCACACTTATGATCTGGTCGAGCTACAGTTACAACAAGTCATGGAGAACCTAGGAACAATAATGAGATAAAAAGGTGCTCAATCCAAATTTGTTTCAATTTTGATATGTATAATTTTTCTATGTGCAGAATGAGTTTCCTTCTTTTAGTAAGGTAGGTTGGAAGACCAATAGGTCTGTGGCAGTATAGATTAATGAATACATTGAGCAAATGGGAGACAATTCTAAGTCTATAATGACTAGTTATTTTGATGATTTCAAGAAAACCATGAAACAAAGGTTGAGAATCTTAGTTTCACTAGTGGAAAGGTATTACAATGACATTTTCTTCCTAGTAGATATTGACTACACATTTATCCAGGCTATAGTACCCAAAGTGAGATGGCTAAGGCCATTGGGGTATGAAATTAACATTGATGATGCATTAGCAGCCATCATAGCATTGTTGGCAGAAGAAATTGACAAAGCAACAAAACCTTTTGGTACTTATGATGTTGTGAAGTCTAAGGTGGAAATGGAGTTGAAAATTGCCTCAAATCTGAAGAAAAAGGATAAATTGGTTAAGAAACTTAAAGCCAAATTTGGAGAGGGAGTTGAAGGTGAAGAAGATGATGAAGATGAAGAAGAAGAAGAATAGGGCTAGGAGCCACTTGCCTTGAAACAAGGCATGGGAGAAGATGCTAAAGAAGAAGAAGGTGTTGAGGAGGAACAAGCCAAGGAAGCACCAACTAAGCCAGAGCCTAAGAAGAGAAAAGCTTAGAAACAACCTGGAGCTTAGCCCAAGGGCAAAAAAAATGCAAAGCCAAGTCCTACCAAGCCTATTGCTCTAGCCACAAGAGCATCTACAAGGGCTACCACCCAAAAGGAAAAAGAGTAAACAAAAAAGAAGAAGAAGGCTATTGAGCAACCACGTCTAGTGCAAAAGAATATAAGAAGGAAATATGTTGCACCACCTGAATTTGATGAGGAAAGGATCAAATCAGATGACAACAACCAGTTCAGAGTGGTAAGCCATGCACCCAAGTCCAATATTGATAATATTTGTGAAAATATTAGTGATGATGCAAACTTGACTGTCTTGAAATTTTTTGATTTCAATAGATTAAGTAGGGAAGATCAGAATAAAATTGAGTCAATGTTTGCCATGATGGAAAAATTCAAGAATATCCCACTTGAATTTGACACTACTATGCCTAAGGATTTATATTCCATTGTTGAGAATAAATGACATTATTGCCTAAACATGGAAAAGGAAATAAGAGAGTCTACATTGGCACAAGTGATGCCAGACTTGTCTAAAGGCCAAATAAAAAAGGAAAATAAAAAGCATGCTAGCAAATTTGCACCTAAATACAAAGCCTTCAACATTCTTCAAAATAAGATTGAAGATGTTGTCAAGAAGTCCACTCAAATGTGGAAGCTAATATATGTCCTAACCACTGTTAAGGAAGGAGAAGAAGATCCCATTGAGGGAAGAAATAATGGAGAAGAGGAAGACAATAATAAGGAAGGAGAAGGTGACAAGGAAAAGACAGATGACACAGTGGAGGAGGGAACACAAAAAGAAGATAATATGGCAACTATTGAGGAGCAACAAACAGATCAAAGTGTGCAAGACACACAATTGCCAACTTAGAGCCCTCCACATAACAACAACAAAATTGCAGAAACAATCAAAGAAGAGGATGTTTCTAACAAAACAGTTCAGAACATTAACCCACTCACTACAGAGGATCTAAAGAAGATCCTTGACCAATCAAATTTGTAGGAAAAGTTCTGTGACAACCCAGTATTGGTCAGTGTAGATGAGTTGTAGAAAGTAATAGCTGACCTAACTAGGGACAAGGTGGCCACACAAGAAACATCCCCTACCATCCCCATAGCTAAAAGTGGACAACCTCAAAAGGAAGCACCACAATATACATCAGTTAAGGTTGATACCACAATTAAAGTTGCTACAACTATTGAGGAGCCAACAAAGGAAAAAATAGGAGAGATGGACACTTCTATTCCTACTGCATAAGTACAAGGTGCACCACCACAAATAATAATGATTAATTAAGGAAGAATAGAGGAGGAGAAGGAGATTCCAAAGGAAAAGGAGCAAGAAGCAATTCAAACTTTGGTAAATCTACAAACTACTCGAACTCCTACAAGAATGCCTCAGAAGTTGAGCACTGAAGCAATGCCACTCCAAATTTTAGCACTAGGCTCAAGATCCACTAAGGTTGCAAGGGTACTTCACTATGGAGACCCTACATTAGATGAACAAATAATCATTCCAAAGTATGACTATGAAACCATGAACATTGACCAGATCAATGAGATGCAAGAGACATTTGAAAGAAAGAAAAACCAAGAGATACTCATAAAAGAGTACAAGCAAAGGAAAACACTAATTGAGATAAAAGACATCTTTCTAGATGGATTCAGCTTACAGGTACCTGATGAAACCAAGCCAATATTGGAACAACTATAAAAAATTGTTGAACAGGTGACCAATGAAGACCATGAGACAAATATAAAACTCATGGAATGGTCTAAGAAGAAGTTTCAAGCAAAGGTAAATGAAAGGATATCTAGTGCAATAATAGTATCATAGGTAGAGCTGGAAAAGAAAATTGAAAAGGTGAAGATAGTACTTGAGAATATATTCTCACTGTACACAAAATTGTGTGATCCTTCAATCTTCATGCAAGAAACCAACCAAAGAATAATGAGCTTGGAAAGAAATTTGAAAGTAGCAAGCATAGAATTGCCAAAAGATCCAGCTCAAAGTGAGAAGCACTTTCATACAATGCTTCACACACAGAAGGAACTAGCTGTATTAACAATAGAAGAGGCTAATACTAGAGCTAAATTAGTTCAAATTCAAGCCTCTCTAACCCCTCACATAGAGATTCTACAAAAGGAACTAGCTTATGCTGAAAATGTATTGAAGAAAGATCCTAATCTTTCAACATTAGATGGCTTAGTTCACCTTGTAGCTGAGACAACAATTCAAATCAAGTCCCTAGATGTTGCAATAGACAACTGGGATGCTGCTTTGAGAATTGTGATGGAAGTAAACAAGACCTTCTTGGAAAAATACTCAGTCAATGTATGGACCCTTTACATAAGTGTCAAAAAGGGGGAGAATTTGTAAATAAGGGGGAGATAAATCTAAATCAAAAGGCCAGAAGGATACTTAGTTTGCAAGGGGAGACATATGAAAGGGGGAGCCAAAATGAAAGGGGGAGTTACAAAACAAATAGAGAATAGAAAGGGGGAGAGCAAACAGCAAGAAACAGGGCATAAGAAGACACATTAGATAAAGATAATTAGAATTTAGAATAAAGACAAGGAGTATCAGTAGAGGCAAATCACTCTACTTAGAGAGGTTTTGGATATAGAAAAGGCACATTAACTTAGGGGGAGTTATAAAGTTTTGAGGTATATGGTTCTTTACAAAATTTTGAACAAATTTTGAAGTTTTTTATATATGCCGAACAAAATGTATATTATAGTTGAGGAGATTAAATTCATCATGTATAGTTAAGCGTTTTTGCTACTCATGTCAAAGGGGGAGATTGTTGATCTTAGATTAGTTTTGACAATTGAGTGTCAACACACTTAAGAAAATTTTTAAGTTTATGTTGAGTATAATATAGATGCCAAGTTGCAATGAGTGCTAAGTCACTCATGTGCCGAGTAAACAATAGGTGCCCAGTAGATAAACAAAGCCGAGCAAGTTTCAAGTGCTGAGTGAACAATAGATGCTGAGCAAGTTCAAGTGTTGAGCCAGACATAATTTTAGCATGTGTTGAGCATCAATATTATTAAGTGCTGAGTAACACAAAAATGATCTAGTTGTTTATGATGGCACAAACAACTATGTAAATTGTTTTTGAGCCAACATATGGATAGATATCAAAGCTTTAAAGACAAGATCAAATCTATTTGGATTCCCTATTCGATCTACATGCGACCAATGAGAAAAATGGAAAGAATTGAGTGGGAAAGTTGAATGAATCTTAATTGTATATTCATACCTAACCTTTAGCCACCAAAGTATTTTAAAGGGAGGCGACGCCCCATAGTTTATAGAGTGTAAAAGAGAATGCATGCGAGGAGGTAATGCTAGCAAAGATTTGAAGGAAGTGAAAAGGGTGAATTGATCAGGTTGAAGGTGACTTAGAAGAAGGATAGGATTGCAAAATCAGTTAGAAAAATAGAGGATCAAGATTACAAAATTTTCATATAAGATTAGATAGGATTGAGATGAACTGAATAGGGATTTGAAATCAACAATATCAGATTGTAAGTGTATCAGGTCAAACATTCTATTGTACTCTCTAAAAATTTCTACATCAGAACGAAATCCTATGGACTTAGGTTGGTTTAACAACCATTGTATAAAGCCTTTAATAGGGTGACATTTCAAGTGAATGTTCTAAATTCCTTTAGCTAGGCACACTTTTGATAGGGTGTTAAAATCCTTTAATAGGGTAGGATCTAGCAATCCTTTGTAAACTAGTAATAGGGTAGACCTTTCATAGGGTAGATCATGAGAATGGTCAAAACATGTAACCTTAATAGGTGAACTTTATTGCTACAGTAGTGAAGAATTGTGAGTGTCATCCCCACCCCAGTTTTACCTTCTCGTTGGAAGGTTTTTGGGTAATCATATCTAGTGTCAAGTGTTTATGTGTTTGCATCTGCTTAAAATTTTATTTCTATATGTTCATGCATGAAATTTTTTAAATTTAAAAGTTTTAAAGGTTAAAGTTCTTCTAATTCACCCCCCCTCTCAGAAGTATACTTCCTACTTGTTAATTCCAACATCTTAAAACCATATAAAGCTTTGTGTAACGTACATACCATATTACTTTTTTTTAGATCAAAAAATCCTTTAAGTGTTTAATGTAGACTTCTTCCTCCAGAATTTCATTAAAAAATGTAGATTGTACATCCATTTGGTACACTTTGAAACTTTTGTAAGCAACATATGCAAGCAAAGTCCTCACTCCTTCTAACCTTGCAATTGGGGAAAAAATTTCACCTTAGTCAACCCCTTGCTCTTGTGCATATCCTTTACAAACTAGTTGTGTCTTGTTCCTTGTGACTTCACCTTTCTCATTCATCTTTTTTCTAAACAACCACTTAGTACCAATCACATTTTTATCTTTAGGTTGGGGTACCAGTGTCCATATTTTATTCTTCTCAATTTCTTCAATTTCTTCATTCATTTGCTTGATCCAATCTTCATTCTCCAAAGAATATTTTACAAATTTAGGCTCAAAATCAAATAATAAACATGTGTCATTCTTCATTCTTCTTCTTGTCGCGACTCATGAATCTTTATCACCAATAATTTATTTTGGTGCATGATGTCTTCTCACATAATGTGCCAATACAAGTTTAGATCTTGGTTCCTCTTATTGTTGTTCACAAGATTCTACATGTTTAATATCTTTTGCTATCTTTGGTTGCAACTCGACTTCCTCTAGCTATTGTTTAGCAGTCACAGTCTGTGAATTGACTCATGTAGCCTAATGCTTGGTAGACTATTGATGCTTGAATTTTTTTTTATGCAGAACCTTGACAATGTTAGGTTGTTGATGCTTGGCATCCACCTTTTCTAGTTCAAGTAAGTGATAGGTTTACCTTCGTAAACATAGACAAACTTTCTATAGTCTTCTAATGAGCCTTGCTCAAAACTAATCACAAATTGCCCTTATTTGCTACTTGTAATTTTGTCAAACAGTTCATGTGCAACCTTGTGACTTGTTGAAATTACATTTTCATTTGAAGTTTCTTGATAGAAATGGTTGCTAAGATTGTTTCAAACACTTTTCAATTAATATGCAAGCCCCTCAATGAAATATTATGCTTTCTTTCACCTTTTAATGCATTTAGATAAAATACTAAGAGAATATGATGCATCTACAACCAAGACATATTTACAAACACTTGGCTTACAAACACAAGATTTGAATACAAAACTATTATTTGTAACAACTACTAGTTCTCCTCATCCAATATAATGCTAATATCAAAAGCCAAGACTCTAGCATCATACATATGAATGAATGCTTAAGTTTGATATAGATTGCCACCTACAACAGTAGCATATAATATGCATGAATAAACAAAGGTAACCTAGTTATGTTGTAGCCTCCTTAAAATATTTGATTATTCAAAATGAGGTTTCCAAAATACTCCAAAATGATGTGCCCAAGCTACTAGAAGGACCATGAACTCACTGAATTTCTTATTTGATTTTTGATGCTTCCAAAACATGAAATCACCCTTGTCTGTAGTGTGCCCAGCTTGCTTTGAGGTTATCAAAAAATTTTCCCTCCTTGTATAAGCATATTGTCCCCTTAGGAATGGATATTTGGGACTATAGCTTGATGGCACTTGATTCTTGAAGTCACCTTGAGTCTCCAATGAAAATGCAATCAATATCTCCAAGTATGATGCCCTCAAAAGCTCAATGCAAAAGTCTAAAGTAGCCGCCCCTGTTCTGACATAAAAATTATTTTTAAAATAATCTACCAAACCTCCAAGCCTCCAATAACTTCTAACATGATCAACATAACCCTAGGAATGAGGTGCACCCATCTCCAAGAGGAATCAATCTAGATATGAGCTAGAATGAATGAAAATGTTCCTCCAATGGCATCCCTATTTTACTTCAAACTTAGCTTCAGATTTTCCCAAAGAAGATATGTCCTTATTATTCAAATATTCGATCCCACAAACCCTACTCTTCAATACTGACCAACTCCTATATTTGTAGTCTTCAAAAATTGGCCTTAGGCCACAAATTTTTGCCCTAATGAAGTGACTAAATTATCACCTCCAATCTGCAATAATTCAGGTGATATTTCACACCCTCAAAATTGCTATCATTGGGAGTTTTCATTCCCAAAGACAAATTGATTATCTATAGACAACTTGGCTCCACAAATACTCAAGAAGAAATCATCAGTCATCAATATCAAATCTGCCTGCCTTAATAGTGAGACTTCAAAGTCTATTTATGCTTTTTTTTCCTCTAGAGGTCGACCTCAATAAAATAATATTATCTTCTTCTTTTTGATTTCTAGAAGATTCTAATATTCTTTTAATTTCTAGAAGATTCTAATATTCTTTTAATTTTTGCACTTTATAAAATATTAAAATATTATATTATTAATAAAGTGCATCTCAACATCAAATTATAAAATAAGGTTTCCATAAATAGAAACAATAATGATATATGATGGAAAACCTTACTCGAACCAAAAACTAAGCCAAGTAATCATCAAATGACAGCCAGATGAATCTCTCACCATACCTCATTAGCTTGCAAGAGCTGTTAATAGGCTAATCTTTCTGATATGTCATTGTCAACTAGAAGGGGACATTACAAGTCTTCATATTCTTTCTTGCATTCTTCTTCATTTTTCTCTGCAAATTCATCAACTCTAACATTTGTTTTTTCCACAATTTTGTTAGTGTTAGAATTCAAACACTTATAAGCTTTCCTCTTATTGGAATAAGCTAGGAATATGCCTTCATCACTTTTAGCATCAAGTTTACCTTTTCTTTCATCTTTCAATATATAACATTTTCTTCCAAAGACTTTGAAATAATTTACATTTGGTGCATATCCATACCAAGATTCAAAAGGTGTCTTGTTTCTTCGTTTCTTCACTTGGACTCAGTTCAGAGTATAGACTGTAGTAATTAAAAACTCTCTCCAATACTTCTATGAAACATCCTTCGCCATCATCAACGATCTTGCATAATCCATAATATATCTATTCCTTCTCTCAGTTATACCATTTTTTGGTGGTTTCTTTGGTGTATGCATTTGCCTCTTGATTCATTTGTTATTGCAAAATAGTTTAAACTCATCCAAATGAATTCACCATCTTTGTCCGTTCTCAAACATTTCAGACTCATTCCTATTTCTTCTCAATTCTAGCAAGATACCACTTAAACATTTAAAATGCACCATATTTTTTCCTTAAGAAACATCATAGTCATCATTCTTGAAAAATCATTAACAAACAGAATAAAGAATTTATCACCATAATAGCTTTGTATTCTAATAGGACCACATAAGTATGTATGAACCAACTCCAAAATCTCATCAAAAGAATAGGTCTTGCTCTTGAAACTAGACTTTGTCATTCTACCCATTTGACATTGTTTGCAGATCACTTTATCAAGTTTTCTTAGTCTTGGTAACCCTGTAACGCTTTTCATGTTACTAATGCTTGCCATGTTGTCAAAGTTCACATGACATAGCCTCTTATGCCATAACCAAACATCTAGTTCACATTGTGCATAAAAAAAGTATCTACATATAGGTTTAGATAGAACAAGTTACCTCTTGTTTGCTCTTCACTTCCAGCTAGTTCACCAGTAGCATCATAGATCTTTGTCTTCTTGCTTTGGAAATCAACTCTATAACATGAACTTATTAATTGTGCTACAATTAACAATATATATTTCAAACAATTGACTCAATATGCATTGTCACTCTTGATCTTTTCATTCAATTTAATTGATCCGTTACCTTTCACATAAAATGGTGCACCATTACCAAACTTAATAGTACTTCCATTATAATGTTCTAGCTTATCAAACTACTTGTATCACTAGTCATATAATGTAAGCAACCACTATCAATTATCCATCTATCATTCTTACTCACGTGTGAGATCAATGCAATTTTCTCATATTCATCAAAATCCTATTTCATTATAACATAAATAACTTCTTCATCATGGTCATCATAATTAATACCAAAACTATCCTCTTCAGTAATATAACAAGATTTCTTACCTTTGTCCTTGTAGTCTATTTTGTCTTTTTTGCTTCTATCATCTCTCCTTCCTTTGTACTTGAAATCTTTCCACTTATCTTTGTCATCTTTGTCAGGGAATCTAGCTATGATGTGACCAACATAATAGGAAGTTTAACTTTGTATTTGCCTTTTCTTATAAGAAGTCTTCTTGTCAACAATGCTTCAAGGTCAACAAGTTCATCATCAGATCCGCTGTCACTTGCCACATACTTGATTTTCTTCTTTTTCTTACATCCATAAAGGGTTGGTTGGGATTTGAATGCTAATTCAATAGTAGCAGGGGAATAATTATCAAATTTTGATCATTCAAATGAAATAAGTCCACCAATCAGACTATACAAGGTCAGATCATTACCAGGTGTACATATCAATTCTTAAATTGCAGATACTTTGTTTGCATAAATAGGGAGTAAAGTCCTCAATACATTTCTTATCACAATCTCATTAGTTATATGTCCTATTAAGAATAGATTGAGGGAGATTGTTGAAGAAGGAGACTATGGAAAACAGATTGACACAAGTATGATCAATATGTTTCAATCATTATTTTGTCATTGATTTCAAACTTTCTATTTGCTGGTAAGACAATTGCTTATATGATTTAAGTACTATCACTTATTTGATCGATGAAGAGGATTTGATCAAAAGATGTAACAATAGCACCTAGAGGAAAGGTTGAGTTGTGATTATGTAAAGAAGTACAAGAATCAGTTAAGACATTGATAACATGATGTATTGATAATCTACTTAAGGTTACAAAGGCTAGTTACACTAAGAAAGTTTAGAAGAACAAGTTAAACAAAGTTTTTTTGCCAAGCTTGACTGAGTAGATAGTATGTGCTAAGAAAAGTCAATGCAAGCCGAGCATAGAAATAGTTGGAGCCAAGTAAAAGTCTATTCTAGTGTATGTCGAGCAAATTAGTGGATTTTGAATAAAGTTTAGCTAATGTTGAGCACTAGTAAACTTCAGTTCATGTTGAGTGATTTTACAGAGGATGCTGAGCAACGTAGTATGTGTCGAGCATCAGAAGCAAGTTAATGCTGAGTGGCTACATTATTTGAAAGATTATGAATTTTATGGATCTAAACTGACAAGTTTGTTTTCTTAGATTGTGTGAACTAGGTGGAAGATAAGATTGATGAGCTGGTGGCACAAAATTCAAGGTAAACCATTTTGAGCCGAATTCAAAGAGGATTGAAGGAGAATTTTCTAGAAGAGATATGAAATATGGGGTAGATTCATTGTATGCTACCTAATTTTTCCTAACCCTAAATTGGACAATGGAGAATGAGCGACAAAAAATCTAAAATTTCCTATTTATAGGAATGGTTATTCAAAAGTAAGGGTTGTCATGTGCAAGAACCTAAGGAAGACAAGGAGTCAAGGGTTTTGCTTCATCAAGTGACCTAAGAGAAGAGTCTACATTAGCATGTTAAGTAATAAGGCTTAAGGGTATTAATGCTTGAATGGTGAACAAGCTATCAAAGCCTAGGCATAATGGAGGACTAGACAGAGATTTGTAATCTGAAAATGGAGCTGTAAGTTATTATTAGATCAAACCTTACTATTACTCTCTAATAATTGTATCAGTGTAGGGTAAATCTTTTGGATTAAGGTTGACCTAATAGTCATTTGTAAATCCTTTAAGTGAGTGACATTCCAAGTGAATGGTCTAAAGTCCTCTAACAAGGTTCACTACTAATAAGGTGATTGAAATCCTTTAACAAGGTCACATTTAACAGTGTGTATTGTAAACTTTAGCAGGGTTTGCCTTTCAGAGGGCATCACTTTAGAAGAGTGAAAAAGAGTAACATGTTATTGGTAGTTTTTTCAAAATTGGGTTTCCATATAAATCATTGTGTCAAGTGTGTTGTTGAATCTTTTATGTTTCATGTTTACATTTCTACAAATTGATTTGACAATAACCTACAAGTTTTAAGTGATTGCATAATCTAATGGGTGCATGCATTGTGATAAATTTTTTATGGGTTCACTGAGTTGTGAAAAGTTTTATTTATACATCTAGACCTTGGATATCAGATTCACCCCTCCAGTTATTCTAAAGTATTCCAAAATGTCCTTCAGCTCCTCTAATAGCATTCACTACTTCTTTGATTCAACTATAATAATGTGCAATATTCTCACCTTCCTGCATTCTCAAGTCATCAAACTTTCCTCTTATACTTTATTCCTTAACTCTTAGCACATTCTTGTCCCCACCATGGATTTTTGCCAACTTGTCCCACATTTTCTTAGCAGTAGTACATTTTGTCACACCATCAAATTCTACATAATTAAGGGTTGCTAAAAGTTCAATCATCATTTGGTTGTGCTCCTACTTCTCTTTCATTTGTTCAACTGTCATTGATCTAGGCACCTCAATGTATTCATTATCCAAGTAGTAAGATGTGGAATCTCTAATTCCAGATAATTTCAATCTCATCAACCTTTGCCATGCTGGGAAGTTCTCCTTGTTTAGCTTAGGTATCTCTCTCTAGTACATCTTGATCTTTGACTTGAATCCCTTAGAACTTTCCTAAAAAGCACTAAGCTTTGACACCAATTTTTATAATTATTTAAAATAACTTAGAGGGGGGGGGGGTGAATCAATTATCCTCGAGTCCATATATACCAATTCAACTTTTAAACACTTCAAACAACTTAAACAAACTCAGATATCCACTCTATCTCTATAGCATATCATCAATAATTTAACATCTCATGCAATATCTTAACTCTCTGTCACTATATGTGTCAACTACTAGTAAATAAAATACTATAAAATATAGCATAAAAAACAATAACATTGACACATGAAAATAAAAGTTTGACACCAGGATTTAATGTGGAAACCAATTTGAGAAAAATCACCAAGTAATATGCTACCAAATTTTAACTCTTCTGAAGTGAGCTTGGTTATGAGCCAGTCTTGTTAAAGGTTATACAACACACTGTTAAATGTGACCATATTAAATTATTTAATCACCCTATTAGGAGTGACCTTTTTAGAGGACTTTTGTGTTGGTCTCAGATTAGTTTTGACAATTGAGTGTCAACACACTTAACCAATTCTCAAGATGATTCTGAGTATAATACAGATGTCGAGCTATAGTATGTACTGAGTCAGAGATTCAATAGGTGATGAGTAAGATTCAAGTGCCAAGTGATAAGTGATGTTGAGTCACTATAGTTGTAGAGCTAAATAGAGTTACTATAGGAGCTGAGTGAGACAAAATTCCTATATGTGTCGAGCATCAACAAGTAGTAAGTGCCGAGTAACACATAATCAACATATGAGTTTGTATCTTCACAAACTCAGATGAAAACCATTTTTGAAGTAGACTTAAGATGAATCTCAAAGTATCTTGAAGATAAGATCAAATCTTTTGCACTTCCTATGTAATCATCATGCATCCAATAAGAAAAATGGAGAAAGCATGCAACCAATAGGAAAAGTGAATTAATTGAGTGCAAAATGAAGAATGAATACTGATTGTAGATTCATACATTACCCTAAGTCTTTGAAGCCTTTATAATGAGGATTAAATGCCATTATTTATGCGTATGTGAGAAGTGTATGGTTAATTATAGAGAAGTTCAGAGGGGTGTGTAAAGACTTAGACATAGTAGAGCAACATTGCAGAATTTAGTTGATTAGAATAGAGTATCAAAATTTTGAGGAGAGATACATCAGATCAAACAAGGATCAAAATAGACTGAGCAGAACAAGGATCTGGAATTAGCAATTGAAGATTGCAAGTCATCAGGTCAAGACTTTCAAATATTCTCTAGCCATTGTATTAGGAATGAAAATCCTATGATGATAGGTTGGTTAATAGCCATGTTGTAAGCCTTTCAATAAGGTGCTAAATCCTTTAACAGGGTGTTGGGCTTTTTTTTTGCATGAGGTCAACGACAGGAATCCATTGCGTAATTCCTCTCTTAAAAAGCAAATCTTTTTAAGGATATGCTCCAAGATTCAGTGTTTGTCTTGTGAAATACCAAAATCCACTCAGTAGAAGATAAATGTGAGTGTTCATGAGGAGGCGTTTGCTGGTTCTAAAAACACTTTTTGTCTTGGAATTAAAGTAAATCTATTTGCTATCTCAAAATAACACACCAAAGAAAACAATATTTTTGTATTTTCTATTTTTTTTTATGAATGCAACTACCAATGCAACTAAAATGCGTTCCTATTCTAACAAGGGGTTAGCAAAGAAAATAAAAAAACTAAAAGAAAATAATGTGAAATTGAAATATCTTGAATTGAAATCCTAAACAGACATAAGCTACAGAAAACAATATGTTGCTAGTTAAGCTTTCGAATAAATCAGTAGGAAACTAATGAAAACAAGAGTAGTGCTTCCTAGAATCCGTTGATGCAATCGTCGATGGGAAATTTCAATAACCAAATGACATTTCACTCTTCAACATATCACAAGGCCACAAAAAGTGTACTCATGTGAGACAAAGAGTTATGTAGGCACAATTTGATGATCTCTCCTCAAGCTCATTATGTCAGTAAAATTTGTAAATCTGTAACAAACACCAGAACTAAAAGATTGCACAACCATAAAAAATGCAATAAACCTTTTGCTCAATCACAGTTCTTTGAATAAAATTCACAAAACAATGACACATTCAAGCAAGAATCACTACAATCCAAATGCGAGCACCAAAAGCATAATTTTATTGCATAATAACGGCGGCCCTTTGTTACATTTTACAATGGGGTACTTATAAGAAATCATCACATCAATTTGTGTTGAGAGTGAGAGATATCTTCATGCAATAAAATTCTTTTAAAACATTAAAACAAACTAAATATATACAAACTATCAACTAATTTGGTGCTTAGAGGGACTAGATCCATAATTTATTCATTAATTGGATGCATGAGCCCTTTACATGTCAAAAAAAAAAAGAAATCATGAGAAAAAAAAGTAGGAGGCAACCATCAGTATAAGTGGAAGTGCATGGAGACACCAAAAATAGAAGCTGGCCCTTCACTAGGCATGTGTCAGAGTTAACTTGCTATCAAAATGTGCTCTCGATGCATGGAAAGTGCTATTTTTGGAACTAGCAGTCAACTTTCGGTGCACCTTTGAATTGAGAAGTTGTGGACCTACAGAGCTACAGACGTGTGGAGCTATATTTAAAATGTGGAGCTATGGACCTGTGGACCTACAGACCTCGACTAGGTCAAAAACTCAAAATTTCACTAATTGTCAAAATTGAAATTCTGGCATCTGCATTTTTTTCATCTTCATCCCAAAGCTATGTTTGGATGTTTGCCCTTGAATTTCTCTATCATCTTAGTAATTTTAGCCACATCTAGAAGATCTAAAGCCTCATACTTGTCCTTGAACTTCTATCTGTAGTTGTCCACCTCAATTCAAGTCTCTACAAAATCTCTAATTTTGGTGTCCAACTCTAATAGTGCTTCCTTTGTCCTAAAAGCTTGTCTAATGTCTTCATCACTGGATGCTTCCTCTAAAGTCTTCTTGAAATTCTCCACTACTACCTCAACTGGCAACAACTTCTCTCATTCTTCATCTTCAAAGATGTCTAAGCATGCATCATTGTACAACTTTTCTACTTCCAAAATTCACCCCTGGGCTTGCTCCTTGAGCCGATGGATCTCCTTGTGTAATGTTTCGATCACTTTATTACCATCTTCTATCTTCTCTATCCAATCATCTATCATGTCTGACTCTTCTCTGGTATATACGTCAATCAAAATGTTGTACCTTTGCCCTTTTATGGCTTGTAGAGTTTGCAAATCTTTGCTCCATGCCCTTACCTCATCCATGATATTGAAGTCTTGCCTCAAAATTGCCACGATCTTATCAACGTTCTCTTGTGTAGCATGCAATAACTTCAAATTCCCTGTGATTGTGGTGACACCTCTATCCTCAAAACTTTCTCGCCATTCTTGACAAGCCTTCAAAAATGGGTTGAGCGGTACACCTTCCCCTTCTCTAAGAATGGTATTTAGAGTCTCCTTAGGGTGCTCAAGATCAAGAGGACCAACAACTTCAGCTAGATATCCCTTTAGGATCTCAACTTGCTTTCGAAGAGTTCGTAGTTCAATCTCATCCTGCTCCATGTGCCTGAGAACTTCTTTAACTCCCATAGTCATAATCTATTAGGCTGAATCCTATATAGGCCTTCCCAACATAACATCCTTCACTTCATAATCCTCAAGGCTAATGGCTTCTGCATCTATGCCTTTAGGAGGGAGAGCCACTTGTGCAAATAAATCCTAGTTTCGTATAGTAGTAATAAATGTGAATGGCATTGCATCATGTAATAGAGACTCAGGTTTGTTCAAGATATTTGAAATATCACAAATGTCATCCTCTGAAGCATGGAATTGATGCTTGGAACTTCTCATTATCTCCTTTTACAACCATCTCAAGATACATTTTCCTGTGGATTTGGCTCTTGATGATGAAGGGGTATGTTCAACTACCTCCTTCCCTTTATTGCTCTTGCTTAGAGTTGTCTCCTATTGTGATGACTCTCCTTCTATAGCCTTAGTCTTTGTAGATCTTGTAGCTTGCTCCTCATCATCTTGGGAAGGCTGTTGTGCATATTCTACCATATGTACCTCTTTTGATGCTTCATTAGTAGCCCTCAACTTTAGTTTCTCTTGTGGTGATGGTTCCTTTTGAACTTGTTCTTCTTCTAAACTTGGAGATGGGGGAGTTACTGAACCCTTATCTACCACTATAATCTATGGTGAAGATGGAGGAGTGAGATTAGGAACTTGTGTTTCTTGTGGCATTTGCATCTAGTCTTCCTGTTGGAGTTCACTTGCTGGAGTGTCTCTGATCTTATCTCCAACCAACTCTATGCCCACGGACATGAAATCAAAATCTGTCATGGAGAAAACATCCTCACCTCCTGCCTTTTGCTCAGTCACCCACTGCTGCACTTCATCTTCTGAAGAAGAGAGTTCTAATGGTTCTACTTGGGTGGATGGCGGGGTATTGGTGCCACTCTTTCTTCTTTCCAACTCTACAGCTTTTGCTAACCAAGTTCTTCTTTGTAGGGTTACCTATTCCTCCTCCTCTTCTGATTCTATATCTTCCTCATCATCTTCTTCCTCCAGAATAGTTATAGGAATAGATGGATTAGGTACTAATCTTCTATTGATCCTTTTCCTTTTCTTCATCTTAATCTTGATCCTCTTATGTTTCTTGGAGGTGGAAGGAGAAGGGGGCTCTTCTTGTATAGGAAGAATGGAGGCTTCTAGAATCTCTCCCTCTTTTGGTTGGCTTGGCACAATAGGAGGCAACTAAGGTTCATCCTGGATTTGAGTGGCTCGAATACCTTGGGACTCCTATGAGCTCTATTCATGCTGCTGGGAAGACACATGTTCTACAACTTGTTCTATCTGAATCCTCTAAGGAGAGGTTCTCTTCCTCTTTCCCTTCCTTTCAGGAGGGTGATAATATCCCATTGGGCGATCAAGTTGGTAAATTGTCTCTAGCCTAAGAGGAGATTGGAGCGCAAAGATAGGAATTGTGACTTTCCTTCCCTTACTCATTTCTGGGTGAGCATGTGCATGGAAGATTATAGTATCAAGAATTGAATGAAGTGGAAAAGGTTTCTTGATCCAATCCTTTGTCATTATAATGACATGTCTCGCTCGATGATTGATGTCATCTTCTTCCTCTTTGTCAACCTCTACATTCATAATGGTTCTTTCACCAACTTTATCTATATTGAATAGGGGGTCCAAGAATTTTTTAGAGTCTTGTAGCCTTATCTCATCAGGGATAGTCAAATGGAGAGCCTTTTTTGCTAGATACAAAGTCATCCTACAATAGTCCCTGATGCAGACATTGTATTTGTTTGTGGCATTCATCCAATGATCTTCATTGGCATCTTCATGATAGAAGTCCTTTCCTGCCAGGCTTTCTACTTTATCCACATTGTCAAAGTATGGCCGAAGGGAATTGTATTCTTTAAGAGGATAGTTCTCCCATTCCCACTTGAAGGTCAAAATGTCGTATTTTCACTTCACCTGATGTGGCCCAATGACCAATGGTCATTCCCTAGCAGGGTCTTCATTTTCTTTTGATCCTCTCATAAGCTGACTCAATCTATTGGGAGATCTCCAATAGGACCAGCTTGTCACTTTGATATCTTGGGAGCTTCTTAAGATTGATAGATGCACCACCTACCCGAATATATGTGAATGTCTTGAACTAAATGAAGTAGGCTCTAAGAGCCGTAATCTGTGCTTTGCCTTCATCACATAACCTCTTCCCATATTCCCCCTCAATGAATCGAATAATCACAAAGATGAAAGCATCATTTATAATTCTATACTCCTTGCTCTGTGCTGAGAGCTTCTTCTTCACCAACTAAGGGTAAACTATGTATGGCCAGGCATTGGGATCCTGCTTACTATCCTTTTTATACAACCCGAGATAGTTCATTGCCCTTGCTGCAAGTAGGTACACCATATAAGAAGTCATGTAGAACTTCTTCTTATCCTTCATTGTTCTGAGCTGCTCACATAGGTTTTCACTTAGTGTGGTGGCCCAATCCAGTGGTATCTTTGCATGCCTGATGGTCTCAATCAAGTTGACCATGAATGGAGTGAGATGACCTATTGCAGGTAAGACCATGACTTTGCTCAGGAGAATGATAGAGTATCCGATGTCATCCTTCATATATCCCTGAGTCATATCCACTTTCTTGATTGTCTTTCCTTGAGGTGGCTTCTTAATGAAGCATAAGGAATGTATGATATCGATGGCCTCTTGATGATGCTCCTTGTACCATCTATCAGTTGCTTCATAGGAGAGTCAGATGAACTGATCAACTCTAGGAAGATGGAAGACTCTCTTGATGTTATTAGGTCATAGATATAAGATGACTTCTCCAGTAACACTCTTGACTACCCTTTCATTAGGAACGAAGTGCCAAGATAAGGTCATGACCAATTCAACTAATTACACCGACATAGGATATGACGTTGCATTCACTAATTCATATCGGATCAATGTGGAGAACAAGGTTGACCTTTGTGTTGGATTGTTACAAACTTTCAAGAAATTTCTCAAGTCTATGTGTCTGAGGTTAGTATCTTTGATCTCAGCGTAATCATCATGTAACCTCGACTTTGGGGGTACGCCTTGAAACTTGAAAATAACTAGTTTCATTGTTGCTTCAGATGTGGATGCCATTTGATCATGTTACTTGCACATCATGAGAAAAGAAAACATTATTAGTCACCAAATAGAATAAAAGTAAAGCAATAAGTAAAAAAAATGTCTCCCTTGGGGACTTATGTATTTTTTGAAAAAAAAAATTACTCCCTTCTTTTTTATTTTTTTTATTTAAAAAGAAAAAAAAAAAAAAATATAAAACAATTAAAAAAAACAATTTGACACCCTAAGGGCGCACACGCCAAGGCACGCAGTGCTAAATGCACTTGAGGGCACGTGACACGCGACCTGTGGCATCAGAGTGCACGACACTCAGAGCTTGCATCGTTGCCTGGCACAGTGCCAAGGGCACACTGTGCCCGATACTCACGTTGAGTGTGCGCAACACGGCTTCGTAAAGGGCATGGTGGGGGGGTTGCTCACCTGCTCTTCCAGCTCACCAAAACAAAGGGGGATGAGAAAAAAATTGAAGGGGGGAAGGGAGTAAGGGGATTTTATAATCCTCCTCCCTTCGCGTGCATTGAGTAACATGGGCACTGTGCCTTGGTGCGTACATGTGAGGCTGAGTGAATTTTTATTTTAATTAATTAATTAATTATTTTTTGAATCTATGACTCAAACTTCCAAATTAATTTTCTCCTCCTGACTCTCAAACTTGTGAGTCTAGGAGTAAAAAAGAAGTAGGGGGTCCCCATTCCTAGTGAGGAATGAGGCGTGTGTTGTGGATATCACAAAAAATAGCCCCAAAAAAAAGGAAGAAATGACCAAGACATTTTTTCATCAGCAAACATTTCTCCAACATGTGTCAAACACCAACTAGAATTTGGATAGCTTGAGCGTCTTTTAGATGATTCTTCAATCAAAATTTCAGAACCCAAAACCTTCCAACTCAGTGTGTGCATTGTGTATTCATTCCTTTTGACGTGCAAGGATGCAGTGAATCAAAGTTTTCTAATAACTTGAAAGCAATCTTCCACTCCTTGTGGCTCATTCATTTAGAGTATCCATGAAGGCTTTTATCAATTAATTACTTGACTAGATGAGAGAATTAGTTCAAGGGCTCTTGGCAGGATACCATATTCTTTTAAATTTTTGGCTTTTGAATAATCGCTCCATGTCATTCAAAATGTTACTTTTTGTGGACCAATACTTCGAATACAAGATACTTTATTTTTTGAAAACATTTCTTTTTCCATTTTAGATCTTTAGTATCCTTCAGGCTTAACATCGTCTTTTCTCTCTCTATTTTTTTGTTTGTTTTTATTTTGTATCCTGACTATGCTTAGACTGTGTAGCTAGAACATCAGTGTCATTTCTTGGATTTGATCTCTTATCAACATCTCTTGCATTCCTCTTTTAGAACTTTTAGAAAACTCTCACGCCAAATCATTGATCTTAGCAACCTTTCGAGGAGACCCCTTATGTTTGAACTAGTTAAAATTTGGATCATCTCACACCATCTCTGAATTCAAAACACTAACACCTAAAACAAGAAAATCTTTTAAATTTTCAAAGTGGTTAGAACTTGGTGGTCTAGGCCTCTAATTTCCAAACTAAAAGCCCCCTATATCCACAAGAAATATGCATTGCTTGGTTGGTATAAGACACACAATTGTCTAAATGTTTTGACAAAGAAATACCTCTTCTCAAAATCATAACCAAAAAGTGGTTAGTAAAATCTTAAGACAAATACTCAAGTACACCTTACCCACCAAGATTGACACAACTTTGAAAAGACACACATGACTAAAATCAAATATGCAACATGAAAGCAAACACACTTGTGGAAATAAACACACTTGTAGGGATAAAAATTTAAGCTACATGTGGAAATAAAATCTAACTATTTTTTTTTTTTGGTCTTTTAGGCTTCAAAATAATGCTTCAGAAACTGCCCATTTACGAGCAAGGGAAGAAATTCCCCCAGTAAGGAACTGAGTCTAAAAGTGTTCTCTCCCAAAATTTTCACGATTTGATAAGGGCCATTCCACAAGTGTTGAAACTTGGTATGACTGCCTCGCTTTTCTTTTGCCTTGTCCTAGAGTAGAACAAGGTCAAAAATCCTAAATGATTTGATCATGGCCCTCTTGTCGAACCATCTTTTCACAACAACTTGATGTTTAGCCATGTGTTCTAATGTAGCTATTCATTTTTTATCCATCTCTAAAAGATTCACCAATTTGATTTGTACTTTGTTAGCATCTTTAGCATACCCACTCATGAATTTCAAAATGAGAATTCTAAGGTTAAGTGGTAACACTAGTTCTTGCCCATAAACAAGCAAATATGGAGAAGTCCCCAAGGTATTTTTGACTCTCACTCGATCTATCCATAGGGCATATTTCAGTTGTGTATGCAAATCCCTAGGATTCTCCTTCAACAATCATTTTATTACTATGATCAAGTTCTTGTTTGTAGATTTCACAACCCCATTTCCTTGTAGGTAGTAATTTGAAGAGAACTTGATAATGACTTTGTTTTCAAATTCCCATTGGGTTAGGAATGTAGATGTGAAAGTAGATCTGTTATCACATAGAAGGGCAAATGGCATTCCGAACCTGATAATAATGTGTTCTTCTAGAAAGTCAATCACTACCTTAGCAGTGTAATTTCTAAATGTCTCTACCTCCATCCATTGTGTAAAATAATTTTTAGTTGTAAGGATGAATGCATGTCCAGTTGATGATGGTGGGTTGATGGACCTATGAAATCCAGTCCCCACTTTGCGAAGGAGCACACCTCGTACACCAATTGTAGTGGCATTTTTGGGTACCTCTCTTTGTTAGCATTGGTTTGACATATATGGAAAGAACACACATGCTCAAAAGTATACTTGAATATCGAGGGCCAAAAATAACCCGATCTTAAAATCATGTGAGTTGTTGCTTCTGCTGAACCATGTCCTGTACCATACTTGTCATGGAAATGTTCCAAGACATCCTTGGCTTCTTCACGTCCCAAGCATTTCAGATAGATCCCTTCGTAGTTCCTTTTATACAACTTGTTATCAAGTAACATGTAAGGCTTGCATTTCATCTTAAGTCCCCTACATTGTGAACTATTCATTCATTTGGGGCATTGGTCTTGTAATAGATAATAAACAATGTTTTGGTACCACACATCTATCACCACTCCTTGGTTAATATCAACTTGTGATACAATCATCTTCTTTTGATCATCTTCATTTGTCTCATCATCAAACCTGAATTCCTTTTCATTTCCATCTTGGTTATCAAGTATCATTTTTGACAAACCTTGACCTCTGACTAATCTCATAGATTGAATTTCGAGATCAAATTCTTGAAGTATGGCCATCTACTTTCCTCTCCTTTCATCAAGTTAATTCTACATCAAAAGCGTCTTTACTATTGGATTAGGTACAATTGCATACACCTTACTTTTGAGTATGTAGTGATGGAACTTCTTTACTACCTTGATCAGTGCAAAGGACTATTTATCAAGGTTTGAATATTTCAACTCTGCATTCTTCAAAGGACAACTCATAAAAGAAATTGGTCTCTCATCTTCCTTCTCTCTCTTTTGTGTCAAGATCTCTACACAAGAGTGTTTGGAGGCAAAGGAATAGATCTTGAAAGGTAACTCGTAATCTAGACTCACTAAAACTAGGGTTGTTGCAATGGCAATCTTGATATCTTCAAATTATTTCTTTATCTCAGGCACCCATTCTATCTTAGCCCCTTTCTTGAGTAATTCATTACGGGGATGAACTACCTCTGCAAATCCACTTATGAATTTTCACACAAAGTTTATCTTTCCAAGGAAAGACTTCAATTCCTTCTGACTATGTGGATCTACTAACTTCAAAATAGACTCAACTCTATCTAGATCAATGAAGATTCCAGCCTCAGAAATAACATGTCCTAGGGGCTTTCCTTTAGTAACACCAAATGAACATTTCTTGGGATTAAGAGATATGCCATATTTACAACATCTATCGAATACCTGCCTTAGATCAGCAATATGGGTACTTCGATCTTTTGAAAAGATAGTCAAGTCATCCATGTAGATAACTATACATCTATTAATCAATCCTTTGAAAGCTTCATCCATTGCACTTTGAAATGTAGCTCCTGCGTTAATTAGTCTAAAGGGCATCCTTCTGTAGGAAAAAGTTCCCCACTTTATTGTGAAAGCTGTCTTTAGCCTAGCTTCTTCATCAACCATCACCTGATTATATCCCAAGTAGGCATCCAAGAATGACATCATTTTTGAACCATTAACAATTTTCAATACCTCATCTAGTGAGGGTAGAGGATAGTTATCCTTCTGAGATGCTAGATTCAAGTTATGAAAGTCAACACAAAGACGAAGCTCTCCTGTCTTCTTCTGCATGGGAACCAAATTGGCCACCCATGTGGAATGGTAGATAGGAAATATGATCTTAGCATCCAGTAACTTTTTTATGTTCTTCATGATTAGTGGTTCAATGAGAGGATTTACCGATCTTTGTCTTTGTCAGAATGGCTTGGCATCGAGTTTCAGCGGGATGTCATGTGTGATAATCTTAGGATCATAAGTCTTTATCTCTTCATAGCTCTAGGTAATGACATCCTTATAATCAGTGAGTAATTTGAGCATGTCATCCCTTTCTTGTGAGTTGCATGCTTTTCCTATCTGTAACATTCTTAGTTCTTCATCAGTACCCAAATTGTACGAATCACATTCTTCGATTCCCTTTTCTTCAGTTTCCCTTCTATGGAGTGCCGATGCATCACGATCAAATATGCATTCAAGTTCAACCATCCCTTTCAGAATAGTGTTAGTTTTTAAATTCAGAATCCCATCTTCATCTTCAAGTCCATCATCTGGTGTATCATCAATTTCTTGTCCCTCAAAATGATGACTACTCATGATAAACTCAAGTATATGTTGATCATCTTCAAAGACCTAAAAGTTTGTGATATTATCAGGGATGGATGGAACAACAACCAATTCTACTAAAAATCTTTTCAACTTGGTTCTCTCAACTAGTTGCAATGCACTAGCTAAGATGGCAAGAGCATCTGCTACCATGTTCATTCTTCTTGGAATGGACTTGATGTTTAAGGGCTCAAAGTCATCCAATATGTCCCATACCCTTTTCTTGTAATCAAGTAATCTTTTGTCATTGCAAGAATATATGGATTTTACTTGTCATATGACCAATTAGGAATCCCCTTTTATTTTAAGAGCCGTGACTCCTTTCTCTAGTGCAAATAGGAGTCCTTAGATTAACGCCTCATATTCTGCACCATTGTTAGTACATCTAAATTACAATCGATACGTGGCATAGAAAGACCTACCTTTTGGGTTGATTAATTCGATACCTGCACCAGCTCCCGTCTTACACCTAGAACCATCAAAGTGAGTGTCCAAATTGCATTTTCCTTGGGTTTTCTAATTTTATCCTTATTCGTCCTTAACTTCTCTTTCACTTGAGCCTTGAATGACTATTTTTTAGGAACCCATTGTAACCTTGCTTGCGTAGGGCTTGATGAGTCCCCTTCATAACCTGTAGATAGAGGAAGTGTGTGTTTTTCTTGTTTATCTTGAATTTCCCCTATTAGCTCTTTGATTTCTTCAACTTTAGGTTTAGGATGAATGACTACTGAAGTCCATCCTTTACCTTTCACATATTATCTTCTTCTTTGGACTTTAATCATCCCTAGAGGAGAAGAAGACAAACCTCCACCATCTGAAGAGGTATCACTGTATGACACATTTAGATCTTCACTTTCTTTGATTTCCTTTTCAACAAGGTGGGATGAGTTCACATAATTTTGACTTTGTATGATTTTGTCTGTTGAGGTTATTGTATCCTTGTTTTCCATCATGTGGGTTAATACCTTCGCAACTGCTTCTTGACATGATGAACATTCAAATTCAGAGTGACTAACTTTGTGTAATCGATAAAATCTTAGAAGGAGGAGAATGTTGGGATCAACTTATTCTCCTAAACATTGTAAATTAGTCACCATATAGTCTATGAACTATGCCACACTTTCACTTTGGATTACTGACACATTAGGTTCTTCATTCTGATCTTGAGGTGTATTGTTTGGAACCATATCCAATACCATCACTTTGTATGAACCCAAATCCGATTGTAAGAATGCTATCTCATTTGGGGCATTGTAATGTATGATCATTGTTTTCAATTTGGGCTCAACATCTATCTTGATTTGATTGTTCAATCCTTTCCATGGCAACCATAATTGAGTGAAGTCTGCAGAGAACCATCCTCTCAGACATTTCATCCATTCTCTGCTTGGAAGTAATCCATATGTCTTCGGGATGTCAACCACATGTATATCAATAACATTTTGAATGTGAGGGTCAACTATTAACTATATTTGCACATCTTTCAATACACCAATGAATTTTACCTCTGTTTTATCCAACTGTATCACCACTCAATTAGAGGGTTGAGGACTAACTCCTAGCCTTTGGGCTATTGATAATGGCATTATGTTACATGAATCTCCTGAATCAATGAGGCAATTATGAAGATTCTTCCCATATATCCTTATGCTCATAAAAAATGGGGGTACCTCAACTTTATCTTTGAACATAGTGGGCATCGCTTCAATAACATTTACTTGTTGCGGCATTGTCTTTTGAGGGACAATATTCGTATTGTGGGAAACCTTTGTATAATCTAGTGTCTTCATAAGTGCTTCTCTTTGTTGTGGATAATTCTGTAACATGTCAAACATGGACATATTGGATTTAGTTTTCTTCAAATCTTCTATTGCATTGTACTTTTCAGTAGACCAAGTGCAATTCTTCAGTCTTGTTGGTATGTTCACTTGATTTTGATATTATTGTCCTTCTTGGACTGGTCTTATCGGTGGTAGATTTTATTTACTCTTGGATTAGGCAGAGTTGGTTGCAAACTTGGAGGAATCCCCTCTGTCAAGGGATCTTTTCTATTTCTGAGATTGTATGTATTTCAATTATCATTTCGAAAGGCAAACATCTCATCATGTTGAAGGTATGGTTCTTGATTGTTGTTGTTGTTATTAGTAGGAATGCTTCCATTATTCAGTTGAGTGTTCCATCATGTATTTTGCCTTTGGAAGCCATTGTTGCGATCAGGAGGATTGAAGTTGTTTCCTTTGACATTGTTTCCTACATTGTTGTTGTTACTGTTATTGTTAAAGTTCCTATTGTAATTCTGACCAAAATTGTTGTTGTAGGGGCCAACATTATTTCTTTGGAAGTTGTTGTTCTACCCTTGAGACAACCTAAGACATGTTAGCTCATTGTTCATTTGTGACATGGTCTTCTTCATTTGACCAACTTCTGAAAGAAGATCATTATTTGCTTCCACAAGAACCATTGCTTTCTATTCAAAGAAAGTTGTCTTTGGAGGCTCATAACTTGGATATGTTATTGCTTGAGTTTGTGGAGTGGGTGACTACTATAATGGAACTGGGTTCATAGGTGTGAATTGGCTAGGCACGGTGGGTGCTCCTACGGGTATGTTAGTATTGTAGGGACTACTTGTGCTGGAAGCATCATTCCTCCTCGATTAGGATTTGCTTGCTTCGTGAATGTGATCACTTCTACATAGACTTTGTCCAATGTGTCAATATTCGCTGCAAGAAGTCTTCTCAGAAAGATCACAGTAAGATCAACAGGTATGGTGTATGGCATTTCTAACTTGTGTATGCCATATGGAAGTGATGGTTGAAGTATGAAACTGTCTCAACTGGGTCCCTTTTTATTGATATGAATTGTTGATGTATCACAACTAGATTGATGAATGTTTTGAATTGTTCCAAAATAATTTGTTTAATGTATCCCAATCTCCAATGCATTCGGGTGGAAAATTGACGTACCAATTGAAGGAAATTTCTTCCAAAGAGTAGGGAAATAAATGAAGAACCACATCCTCATTAGCCACTTGCTTTCAGTTGCAAATTTCTTTGAAAACCTTGACATGATCTTCGACAGCTTGTGTTTCAACATAGATGAATCTTGGGCAAAACTTCTTAGGATTCTTTGGGAGGTCATGGAGCACACCTCTCAAGTTTATTGGTGAGTCCATGAAATTTACGAAAAAGGCCATTGGAGGGTTTGGTGGACCTAACAGTGGTTGTTGGGGAGTAGCTATCAAAATATGTGGTGGTTCACCAGGTGGTTGGAGTGGAGGTGGAGTTGAAGAAGATGATGAAAGTTTGAATGGGAGTGGTTGAACTCAGGATGTTCCCTTGTCACTACATGGTTTATGAAAGTGGGTAAGCTCGAGAAACTCGTGTGCACTTGGTGTAGACCTTAATGCTTGTTGAAATGGGGATTTTGGATCAATATCCTCCAACTTGCATCAAATTTTGGAGAAAAGTGCACCTCTGCAGAAGTACACTTTCTCACCTCTCTAAATTTTGTGCACTGCAGAGTTTTGTGGACATGTGGACTTGTGTATCTACGTACCTACAGAGATGCAGAGCTGCATACCTACGGAGCTGAATTTTTGAAAATTTCAAAAGTATTTTCTAAACTTGTATGGAGTGCAAATTATTGCAAGGGTGTAAAATTCTGAAACTTTGTCAAATTTTCTTCATTTCCAGGGGTATGTTCAGTTTGTGGCCCTCCTTCTAGCACCACTTTTGTTGGGCATTTTTTTTCATGAGGTCAATGACAGGAATCCATTACAAAATTCCTCTCTTGAAAAGCAAATCTTTTTAAGGATCCGCTCCTAGGTTTAGTGTTTGTCTTGTGATGTACCAAAATTCGCTCAGTAGAAGATAAATGTGAGTGTTCATGAGGAGGCCTTTGTTGGCTCTAAAAACAATTTTTGTCTCAAAATCGAAGTAAATCTATTTGCTATCTCAAAATAACACACCAAAGAGAACAATATTTTTGTATTTTCTATTTTTTTTTAATGAATGCAACTACCAATGCAACTAAAATGCATTCCAATTCTAACAAGGGGTTAGAAAAAGCAAATAAAAAAACTAAAAGAAAATAATGTGAAATTGAAATATCTTGAATTAAAATCCTAAATAGACATAAGCTATAGAAAATAACATGCTGCAAGTTAAGCTTTTGAATAAATTGGTAGGAAACCAATGAAAATAGGAGCAGTGCTCCCTAGAATCCACTAATGCAATTATCAATGGGAAATTTCAATAACCAAATGATGTTTCACTCTTCATCAAATTGCAAGGCCAGAAAAAGTGCACTCATGCAAGACAACGAGTTATGTAGGCACAATTTGATGATCTCTCCTCAAGCTCGTTACGTCAGCAAAATTTGTAAATTTGTAGCAAACACCAAAACTAAAAGATCGCACAACTAGAAACAACGCAATAAACCTTTGGCTCAATCATAATTCTATGAATAAAATTCACAAAACAATGACACATTTAGGTAAGAATCACTACACTCCAAATGCGAGCACCAAAAACATAATTTTATTGCATAATAATGGCAACCCTTTGTTACATTTTACAATGGGGTATTTATAAGAAATCATCTTCTCAATTTGTGTTGAGAGTAAGAGACATCTTCATGCAATAAAATGATTTTGAAACATTAAAAAAAACTAAAAATATACAAACTATCAACTAATCTGGTGCTTAGAGGGACTCCATCCATATTTTATTCATTAATTGGATGCATGAGCCCTTTACATGTCAAAAAAAAAGAAAGCATACGAGAGAAAGTAGGAGGCAACCATCAGTATAAGTGGAAGTGCATGGAGACACCAAAAATAGAAGTTGGCCCTTCACTAGGTGTGTGTCAGAGTTAACTTGCAATCAAAATGTGCTCTTGATGCATGGAAAGTGCTATTTTTTGAACTGGCAGTTAACTGTCAGTGCACCTCTAAATTGTGGAGCTATGAACTTGTAGAGCTACATGAAAATGCGGAGCTGCGGACCTCGATTGGGTAAACAACTCAAAATTTTACTAAGTGTCAAAATTGAAATTTTGGCATCTGAGTTTTGTTCATCTTCATCCCAAAGCTATGTTTGGATGTTTTCCCTTGAGTTTCTCTATCATCTCAGTAATTTTAGCTGCATTTGGAAGATCTAAAGCCTCATACTTGTCCTTGACCTTCTGTCTCTAGTTGTCCACCACAATTTGAGTCTCTACAAAATCTACGAGTTTGGTGTCCAACTCTAATAGTGCTTCCTCTGTCCATAAATCTTGTCTAATGTCTTCATAATTGGGTGCTTCCTCTAAATTCTTCTTGAAATTCTCTAGTACTACCTCAACTGGCAACAACTTCTCTTCTTCTTCATCTTCAAAGATGTCCAAACATGCATCACTGTACAACTTTTTTGCTTCCAAAACTCACCCCCGGGCTTGGTCCTTGAGCTGATGGATCTCCTCGTGTAATGTTTCCATCACTTTATTACCATCTTATATCTTCTCTATCCAATCATCTATCATGTCTAACTCTTTCTGGTATATACATCAATAAGAATGCAGTACCTTTTCCCTTTTATGGCTTGTAGAGTTTGCAAATCTTTGCTCCATGCCTGTACCTCATCCATGATACTGAAGTCTTGCCTCAAAATTGTCATGATCTTATCAAAATTCTCTTGTGTAGCATGCAATAACTTTAAATTCCCTATGATTGTGGTGACACCTCTATCCTCAAGACTTTCTCGCCATTCCTGACAAGCCTTCAAAAATGGGTTGAGTGGTACAACTTCCCCTTCTCTAAGAATGGTATTTAGAGTCTCCTTAGGGCACTTAGGATCAAGAGGAACAAAAACTTTGGCTAGATATCCCTTTAAGATCTCAACTTGTCTTTGAAGAGTTCGTAGTTCAATCTCATCCTACTCCATGTGCCTGAGAACTTCTTTAACTCCCATAGTCATCATCTGTCGGGCTGAATCCCATGTAGGCCTTCCCAACACAACATCCTTCACTTCATAATCCTCAAGGCTAACAGCTTCTACATTTGTACCTTCAGGAGGGAGAGCCACTTGTGCAAATAAATCTTAGTTCTATATGGTAGTAACAAATGTGAATAGCGTTGCATCATGTAATGGAGATTCAAGTTTGTTCAAGATCTCTACAATATCACAAATATCATCCTCTGAAGCACAAAGTTGATGCTTGGAACTTTTCATTATCTCCTTTTGGAACCATCTCAGGATATGTTTTCCTACAGATTTGGCTCTTGATGATGAAGGGGTGTGTTCAACCACCTCCTTCCCTTTATTTCTCTTGCTTAGAGTCGTCTCTTGTTGTGAAGACTCTCCTTCTATAGCCTCAGTCTCTGTAGATCCTGTAGCTTGCTCCTCAACATCTTGGGAAGGCTGTTGTGCATATTCTAGCATCTATCCCTCTTTTGATGCTTCATCAATGGCCCTTGGCTCTAGTTGCTCTTGTGGTAATGGTTCTTTTGAATTTGTTCTTCTTCTGAACTTGGAGGTGGGGGAGTTACTAAACCCTTATCTACCACTGTAATCTATGGTAGACATGAAGGAGTGAGATCAAGAACCTATGTTTTTGGTCACATCTACATCCAGTCTTCCTGTTGGAGTTCACTTGCTGGGGTGTCTCTGATCTTATCTCCAACCAACTCTATGCCC
This sequence comes from Cupressus sempervirens, assembly GCA_028749045.1. NCBI lineage: Eukaryota > Viridiplantae > Streptophyta > Pinopsida > Cupressales > Cupressaceae > Cupressus > Cupressus sempervirens. Next base: position 77,247,041 of record CM053787.1, read on the forward strand.
ACAAGCATGAAATCAAAATCTATCATGGAGAAAACATCCTCACCTCCTGCCCTTTGCTCATTCAACCACTACTGCACTTCATCTTATAAAGAAGAGAGTTCTAATGGTTCTACTTGGGTGGATGGTAGGGTACTAGTGGCTTCTAGAATCTCTCCCTCTTTTGGTTGGCTTGGCACAACAAGAGGCAACTAAGGTTCATCCTAGATTTGAGTGGCTCCAATACCTTGGGACTCCTATGAGCTCTGTTCATGCTACTGGGAAGACACATGTTGTACAACTTGTTCTATCTAAATCCTCTGAGGAGAGGTTCTCTTCTTCTTTCCCTTCCTTTCAGGAGGGTGATTATATCCCACTAGGTGATCAAGATGGTAAACTATCTCTAGCCTAATAGGAGACTGGAGTACAAAGATAGAAACTATGAATTTCCTTCCCTTACCCCTTTTTGGGTGAGCATGTGGATGGAAGATTATAGTATCAAGAATTAGATCAAGTGGAAAAGGTTTCTTGATCTAGTCCTTTGTCATTCTAATGACATGTCTCACTTGATGATTGATGTCATCTCCTTCCTCTCTATCAACGTCTGCATTTAGAATGGTTCTTTCACCAACTTTATCTATATTGAATAGGGGATCTAGTAATTCTTTAGAGTCTTGTAGCCTTATCTCATCAGGGATAGTCAAATGGAGAGCCTTTTCTGCTAGATATAAAGTCATCCTACAATAGTCCCTAATGCAAATATCGTAGTTATTTGTGACATTCATCCAATGATATTCAATGGCATCTTCATGAAGGAAGTCCTTTCCTACCAAGCTTTCTACTTTACCCACATTGTCAAAGTATAGCTAAGGGGAGTTGTATTCTTCAAGAGGATAGTTCTCCTATTCCTACTCAAAGGTCAGAATGTCCTATTTTTGGTTCACCTGATATGACCCAATGACCAATGGCCATTCCCTAGTAGGGTCTTTGTTGTCTTTTGATCCTCTCATAAGCTAACTCAATCTACTGAGAGATCTCCAATAGGACCATCTTGTCACTTGGATATCTTGGGAGCTTCTTAGGATTGATAGATGCATCACCTACTCAAATATATGTGAATGTCTTGAACTAAATGAAGTAGACTCCGAGAGCTGTAATCCGTGCTTTGGCTTCATTAGATAACCTCTTCCCATAGTCTCCCTCAATGAATTGAATAATTGCAAAGATGAAAGGATCATTTACGATTCTATACTCCTTGCTCTGTGCTGAGAGCTTCTTCTTCACCAGCTAAGGGTAAACAATGTATGGCTAGGCATTGGGATCCTGCATACTGCCCTTCCTGTACAACCCGAGATAGTTTCTTGCCCTTGTTGCAAGTAGGTAAACCAAATAAGAAGTCATGTAGAACTTCTTCTTATCCTTCACCATTCTTAGCCACTCACACAAGTTTTCACTTAGTGTGGTGGCCCAATCCAGTGGTATCTTTGCATGCCTGATGGTCTCAATCAAGTTGACCATGAATGGAGTGAGATGACCCACTGCAGGTAAGCCCATAACTCTGCTCAGGAGAATGATAGAGTATCCAGTGTCATCCTTCATATATTCTTGAGTCAGATGCACTATTCTTATTGTCTTTCCCTGAGGTGGCTTTTCAATGAAGTATAAGGAATGTATGATATCGATGGCCTCTTGATGATGCTCCTTGTACCATCTATCATCTACTTAATAGGAGAGTTAGATGAATTGATCGACTCTAGGAAGATGGAAGACTCTCTTGATGTTATTAGGTCACAAATCTAAGATGACTTCTCTAGTAACACTCTTGACTACCCTTTCATCAGGAACGAAGTGCCAAGATAGGGTCATGACCAATTCAACTAATTGCATTGACATAGGATGTGACGCTGCACTCACTAATCCTGATCGGATCAATGCGGAGACCAAGGTTGAACTTTGTGTCATATTGTTACAAAATTTCAAGAAATTTCCCAAGTTCATGTGTCCGAGGTTAGTATCTTTGATCTTAGCATAATCATCATATAACCTCGACTTTGGGGGTACGCCTTGGAACTTTAAAACAACTAGTTTCACTTTTTCTCCAGATGTGGACGTCATTTGATCATGTTACTTGGACATCATGAGAAAAGAAAACATTATTAGTCACCAGATGAAATAAAAGTAAAATAATAAGTAAAAAAAATACCTCCTTGGGGACTTATGTATTTTTTGAAAAAAATTTACTCCCTTCTTTTTTATTTTTTATTATTTAAAAAAAAAATTATATCTTAAAAAAAAAAAAAAAAAAAATATATATATATATATATATTTTACTTTTTTATTTTTTGAAAATTAAAAAAAATAATTTGACACCTTAAGGGAGCACGCCGGAGGCATGCAACGTTGGGCGTGTGCACCGAGGTGCACGGTGCTAAATGCACATGTGAGGGTGTGCAACACCTGACCCATGGTGTTAGAGTGCACAATGCTTGGCACTTGCTTCGCCGAGGGTGCACGACACCCGACACTCATGTCAAGGGCGTGTAGCACAGCTTCGCAAAAGCCATGGCAGGGGGGTTGCTCACCAGCTCTGCCAGCTCACCAAAAAAAAGGGGGATGAGAAAAAATATGAAGGGGGGAAGGGAGTAAGGGGGTTTTATAACCCTCCTCCCATCCTATGTGTTGAGTAACATGGGTGCCGTGCCTCAGTGCACGCACGCAGGGGTGAGTGAATTTTAATTTTATGTTTTTGACTCTACGACTCAAACTTCCAAATTAATTTTTTTTCTCGACTCTCAAACTTGTGAGTTCGAGAGTCAAAAAAAAGTAGGGGGTCCCCATTCCTAGTGAGGAATGGGGCGTGTGTTGTGGATACCACAACACAGGGTAACATTGCAAGTTAATGTTTGTAAATCCTTTAATCGGGTTGCTTTTAATAGGGTGTAAAGTCTTTGACATGACATGCCTTTCACAGGGCAGACCAATGGAAGTGGTCAAACTTTGTAATTTAAAAAAATTACATATTGCTGTAGTAATACTTTGTGGCTGCCATCCCCACCCTAGTTTTACCTTCTCATTTTGGAGGGTTTCTGGTTACCAAATCTTCTGTTATCTATTTTCATGCATGTCTTTACTTTCATGTTTATTAGATGAATTAGATGCCTGTGGATGGTTTCAACTAAAAATTTTTAGAGGTTAAAGGCTAGTTACTTTTGATTCGCGCCCCCCCCCCCCAAGAAGTATATCTTTCCACGCGTAAATTCTAAAAATTGGTATTAGAGCCAAGTTTTCACAAGGAAGAGCCTTACAACTTGGAGAAAAGATCTAAAAATGGAAGTCTACAATCTTGGGAAGATCATAGAGAATCAGGCAATTGATATACAACTTGCTCTACATACTTTGGAAGAAGCAAGAGGAGAACTGAAAAAATCTTTAAAGAGAAGAAGAGAGATTGCCATAGCTGAGAATGATACACAATACAAAGAGATTGACACCTCAAAATTGTTTGCAAATGGAGATTTTGATGTAGCAATAGCAGACCTAATGGAGAAGAATAAAGCTCAAGCAGAAGAAATCAAAACACTCAGGCTTGAACAAGAATCACAAGCCATAATGATTTTTGAAGTGATTGAACATAAGAAAAGAACCATTGAAGATAAGGCTATGCTAGAAGAAGATAATAGAAATCTTCCCAACAGACTGGAAGAAAACTCAATTGAGCTTGCAAGAATTTCAAACATGTAGCTAGACACCCTAAGCCAGATGATGAATGCACATCATGAACTGAATATCAAGGAGATCGAGATCTCTACACTAAAGATGCAAAATGAACAACTAAAAAATGACCTAAAAAGAGAGAAGGAAATTGCAAAAAGCTTCAACAAACCAAAAAAGGCCATCAAGTACTTTGAGCTACTACTGGAATCACCAAGGGCTAGCAATGATACTTTAGGACTAGGATACACCAGCACTGAACAAGGAGAGTCATCCAAGACTACAGAAGAAAGAAGTAACAAAGGTAAGAACACTAAACCTACTTGTCATTTATGTGGTAAAAAGGGACATACCTCTAATGCATGCAGGATCAAAAATGCACATTAGCAAGACAAACCTAAGAATGTGAACCACTGTCATAAGTAAAACAAGCAAGGACATCAAGCACATGACTACAGGACTAAGACTATCTGAACACCAAGATTTGAAGGTCACTGCTACAATTGCAAGGAGTATGGACATAGAGATTTTGAGTGTAGATCAAAGCCTATGTGGACACCTAATCATCCAACAAGGGGAAATAATCATGGACATCACTACAATTGGGATTGTAACACCAGGTATAGCTATCATTAGTGTTAGGAATATGGACACATCCCTAAGAATTGCATAAGAACACATTTCAGTGGAAACTACAAAAGATAGCTCAATCAGACCACATGCTTCAGTTGCTTGAAAACTGGTCATATCAGCAAAAATTGCCCAACAAGGTCAAAGACACCCAAACCAGAGATCAATAAAGGAAAAGAGAAGGTGGATGTTGAACACATCAGAGGATAAATTAATAAGACATAGAAGAAGAAATATGGAAGCAACACATTATATGAAGGGATCACTTCACCTAATAGGTCAAGTGGTCACACTTCATCAAACTAATGCACAAGAAGGCATGAGGGACTAATTTACAAAGCTTTATCATACATCAGTTCCTAAAAAAAGCAAGTACTAAAAATAAGAGATCAACACGAATAAAGATGCAAAGTTAAAACTTTAAGATTTCATAAGTGTTTTCAAGTTGCCCTCAGATGTCGAGTAAAATTTCAATACATACTGAGTTGATTGCCAAAATTAGTAGAAGTTGAATGATTAGTTATAGCCGAGTTGGTAGTGGAAGCCAAGAAAAAAGAAATTTCAATTGAAACCAAATAAAGGATACTTTTATGGATGCTGAGTGGTGGAAAGACAATGGAAGTCGAGTAATGCAGAAATGCTTAAGAAGCTGAGTGGACAACTGTAAATGCATTAAGCATTAAATGTAATAGAAATAGGGTATATTATCGTGTTTTGAATCATTTTTCTTCATCACAAATGAATAGCTAAGACAAAGAAGAGTGTAGAATGACTTCAAAGCAAATAATCTAGCATTTGAGCTAATTTCAACAACGATTCAACATAATTTCATCAAATTCAAGGTATTTACATTTGTGCCGAGTTACGCAGTTTCACATTTTCTTTCTGTTTAAACCCTAGATCGTACACATGGCTTCTAGCTCTAGGGAAGTTCAACTAGTGTTAAATGAAGTAAAACAACTAGATTTTTGGCCAATCCCCAAAGTGGCATATAAAAATGACCCAGCTAGAGCCCTATCTGTTATAGCCCCTAAGGTAGTTATGGTCCAATATGTTAGAAGATGTTACAACTGCAAAATTGGAGCCATAGGAGATATGGAGATTAGGGAAGCATACGAGAGATTGTGTGAAAAGGGATTTTTAAAAGAAGAATACCAAATTGTTAAGAAGAAGGGTTTGACGCATACCCTAGAATTCCCCATAGTTTTCAAAATTGAATGGATCAGAATAGTATTGAGTAGGATTCATGATGGAAGCTTATGGCTAGAGGATGGTCCAGTGAAAATAACCAAAAGGATTGTACATAGAGTAATAGGGTACCCAACCCTAGATTAGCCAAAGACCCTTAGGAGTGATTCTAAGGAAGTAATTGAAAAGAACATTGGTGCCAAATGGAACAAGAGAGGAATGACAATAAGACAAAGAAGAAAGAAGAGTACATAATGACTTCAAAGTAGATAATCTAGCATTTGAGCCGATTTCAACAGTGATTCAACACAATTTCATCAAATTCAAGGTATTTACATTTGTACTGAGTTATGCAATTTCACATTTTCTTTGTGTTCAAACCCTAGATCGCACACATGGCTTCTAGCTCTAGGAAAAGACAGGAGAAAGAGGTGTTTGACGTTCAACTAGTGTTAAATGAAGTAAAACAACCAAATTTTTAGCCAATCCTCGAAGTGGCATATAAAAAGGACCTAGCTGGTGTAGACACCTAAATTTGATTACATTGCTTTGGTAATCCTATTTAGTTATCTCTAAAGGCATCATTAATTAAATTCCTATTTAATTAATCCTTTGCCATCCCCTAGCTGATTAATTTAATTAATCATCTATAGTCTTAATTGATAAATCAAATAACCTATTATTTATCAATTAAAACCTATTCTTCTATCTAAATTCAAAATCCCCATTTATTAAATAAACCTATTTGATAAATAAAAGCCTCAAATCTAATAACCCCTAACCTATCCTAAATCCCCCTTTTAGCCTAATCCACCCCATCCACCCATACTAACCAAGCTTAGCCACTAACTCACCCACCCTCATGAATGCCATCCACTTGCAAATCTCTAACATCCCTAATCTAATCCTAAACCCAAGCCTAATCCACCCCCTAATGTTGTCACATTCCCTAAGCAAGCTTAAGACTTTCTTAAGCCAAAAAAAGTCAACAATCTCAACTCCCTCCAAAATATCCCAACCACCCAACAATGAATGCTCTTACAAAAGCCATAAAGACTCTTACAAGCTCTTACAAGCCATAATGAAGGGTCTTTATGAAGATATTATCCTTTGAGCCTCCTTTTTTGACTCATCCTTCCCCTTTCCTCCATCTACTCACCTTGTGACACGTGTCACTCCCTGATTGGTGCTAAACAAGCACAATCCATGTGCTCCCTTTTGAGTGCATCCTAGCCCTCCTTAAGCTTTCATCTTTCCTTCCATCTTAGCCCTCCATCCCTCAAGCCCTTAGCCTATAAATTGAATCCCCTCCCAAGCCATTTCATCACAATCTTGGAGCTAAAGTTATAATGCCCTTTTGAGAGCCAAAAGACATCAACCATACCCTTATGATGCCAAATTGAGAGCTCACAAAGCTACCAATTTGCCATTTTCCATCTCCATTGAAGCTAGTTTTTGGGAACCTTGAGCATACATCCCAATCCTTAGACCCATCTACCAAGCAAGGAGCTAAATCCTATTGGGAGAGTCCATTCATTTGGCTCACATTTCCAATTGGGGTTTCCTCTTTAGTCTCTCATTTATGTTATGGTTTGTATGCTAGTTAATGCTTTTGTTTTTGAATAGATTAGTATTACTTGCTAACATATTTCTCATATACAGCTGGAGCCCTATCTATTATAGCCCATAAGGTAGTTATGGTCCAATATGTTAGAAGATGTTATAACTGCAAAATTGAAGCCATAGGAGATATGGAGATGAGGGAAGCATACGAGAGATTGTGTGAAAAGGGAGTTTTAAAAGAAGAATACCAAATTTTTGAGAAGAAGGGTTTGACGCCTACCCTAGAATTCCCCACAGTTTTCAAAATTGAATGGATCATGATAGTATTGAGTAGGATTCATGAAGGAAGCTTATGGATAGAGGATGGTCTAGTGAAAATAACCAAAAGGATTATACCTAGAGTAACAGGGTAACCAACCCTAGATCAGCCAAAGACCCTTAGGAGTGATTCTAAGGAAGTAATTAAAAAGAACAATAGTCCCAAATAGAAAAAGAGAGGAATGACAATAGACACTATTCAAGACCCTCTTGTTGACTTTTCTATTAGGGTTATTGCACACAAATTTTACCAATCCAAAAGACTTAATAGTGTACCATGCATTGCAATGGATGTGGGTTACAAACTAGTGAAAAAGGATCATACTTATGATCTTGTAGAACTGCAATTGCATCAAATTAATGAGAATTTGGCAACAATAAGGAGAACCAAGGGAGCCCAATGCAAGTTTGGTGCAATTTTGATTTGCATATTTTTCTATGTACATAATGAGTTTCTATCTTTTGGTAAAGTTGTCTGGAAAGAAAATAGGTCTATAATAGCTCAATTAATTAATACATTGAACAAATGGGAGCTAATTTTGAAACCCTAATGACTAGCTATTTTGAAGACTTCAAGAAGACTATGAAGTAGCAACTAAGGATACCAATTTCATTGGTAAAAAAGCATGTAAATGATGCATGTTTTCTTGTAGATATTGATTATACTTACATTCAAGCATCCACACCAAGAGTTAGATGGCTAAAACCTCTTGGCTATGAAATAAATATAGATGAGGCATCTACAACTATAACTGCACTATTAGCTGAGGAATTAGACAAAAGTGCACCACATTTTGGGACATTTGATGTGGTCAGATCAAAGGTGGACATGGAGTTAAATATTACCTCCACACTAAAGAAGAAGGACAAATTGGTTAAGAAGTTAAAGGCCAAATTTGGTGATGGCACTACAGAAGGAGAAGAAGAAGATGAAGAAGCTAAGGATGATGAAGAAGAATAAGGACATGAAACACTTGCTTTGAACCAAGGCATAGGTGAGGATGCAAAAGAAGAGGAAGGTGTCAAGCAAGAAGCACCCAAGGCTGAACCTAAGAAGAGAAAGGTACATAAACAACTAGCTGCACAACCCAAGGGGAAGAAGAAAGCAACAGAGCAGAGCCTAGCCAAGCCAACTACAAGGGTAGACACAATGGCAACAACACAAGTGGCTAAGGAATAGGGGAAGCAAAAAACCATAGAGCAAGGAGGGCCTGTAGAAAAAAAGAAAAGAAGAAAATATATTGCACCCCTAGAGTCAGATGAAGAAAAGACAAAATTTGACAATGATCAATTCAGATTGGTAAGACATTCTACCAAGTCTAAATTGGAAAATGTTTGTAATAACATTAGAGATAATGCATAACTAATTGGTTTAAAGACCATTGATTTTAATAAATTGTCAAGAGAAGAATAGAACATAGTAGAAGAGTCCATCTACACCATGATGGCTAAGTTCAAGACTACCCCACTTAAACTAGACAATTCTATGTCTAAGGAGCTAAGCTCCATTGTAGAAAATAAATGGCATTGATACCTAAAAATGGAAAAGGAAATAAGGGAGTGAACATTGGCTCATATAATGCTAGACCTTACAAAAGGTCAAATTAGCAAGGCTAACAAGAAACATGGGAGCAAATTTGCACCCAAATATAGAGCCTTCAGAATTCTGCAAAATCAAATTGAAGATGTTGTGCAAAAGTCCACACAAATGTGGAGATTGATTTATGGGCTATAAACTACCAAGGAAGGGCAAGAAGATCCCTTTGAGGGAAGAAATGATGAAGAACAAGAGGAAAATGAAAAAGAGGAGGAAGGAGAGAAAGAGAAAGAAGAGATAATAGTGGAGAAGACACAACAAGGTGAAAAGGCAGCAGCTAAGGAGCAACAGCAAGAATAGAGTGCCCAAGACACCCAATTGCCACTACCAAGTCCTCTACATATAGCTCCTACATCTGCAAAAATTGTAATTGTAAAGGATGTTCCTAAAACCTTAGGTCAGAACATCAATCCACTAACTGTAGAGGATCTCAAAAAGATCCTTCACCAAACAACATTGCAATCACAATTGTGCACAAATCCTATTTTGATGAGTGTGGAAGAGTTGCAAAAAGCTATAACTAAAATAACAAAGGAGAAGGTGAACACACAAGAACCATCTTCACAACCTCCCACAACTACAGATGATTAATCAAAAGAGAAAGTAGCACAAGAAACAACTGCTAAGGTTGATTCAATAGCAATAGCAACAACTACCGAGGAGTCAGCAAATGAGCAGATAGGACAAGATGTTCCTACAACACAAAGCCATGGTGCACCTCCTCAAATCATTATCATTGATCAAGGAAGAAGTGGAGAAGATAAGGAAAAGGATAAAACCCCTGGGGAAAGAGAGCAAGAGGCAATACAAACATTGGTAAATTTTCCCACCTTAGGGACTCCTACTAAACAACAGAGCACAGATGCAGTACCTTTGCAAGTTTTAGCACCAGGCTCAAGCTCCACCAAGGTAGCAAGAGTACTTCACTATAAAGACCCTGACTCGATGAAGAAATAGTCATACCCAAGTATGACTACAAAACAATGAACCTGGCACAGATAAATGAAGTGCAAGAGGAACTAGAAAGGAAGAAAAAGCAAGAGATACTTAGAAATGAGTATAGATAGAGGCAAGCATTAATAGAGATCAAAGACATCTTCCTTGATGCATTTAGCTTGCTTGTACCTGATGAAAAAAGCTCATTATGGAGCAATTGTCCAACATAGCAGACCAAGTACAAAACAAAGACCTTGATACTAATGTCAAATTATTAGAATGGTCTAAAAAGAAATTTCAAATGAAGGTTAATGAGAAGATATCTCATGAGATAGCACTATCACAGGTTGAACTGGCTAACAAAATAGAAAAGGTGAAAATAATACTTGAGAACATATTCTCATTGTACTCCAAACTGTGCGACTCTTCATATTTTACACAAGAAACTAGCTAGAGAATATTGAGCTTGGAGAGGAATCTTAAGATATCTAGCACACAACTACATAAAGATCTAGCTCAAAGTGAGAAGCATTTTTCAACAATGCTCCACACTCAGAAGGAGTTAGCTTTATTGGCAGTAGAAGAGGCCAATGTTAAGGCCAAATTAATATAGATTCAATCTACTATTACCCCACATTTGGAAGTACTACATAAGGAAGTGGCCTATGCAAAAAATGTTTTAAAGAAATACCCTAATATTTCTACCTTAGAAGGCCTTATACATCTTGCAGTAGAGATAACCATCTAGCTCAAAGCACTAGAGATTTCCTTAGATAATTGGGATGCTTCTCTGAAGATGATAATGGAGGTAAACAAAACATTTTTGCCTAAATATTCTATTCATTCTTAGACCCTTTGACATAAGTGTCAAAAATGGGGAGATATAATATTTTGGGGGAGATATACCAAAAGGGGGAAATATAAAATTTTGAATTTTTGAGGAGAAATAAGGAGATACAACCAAAAGGATAAATTGCAAGGAGATGTATGAAAGGGGAAGCAGAAATAAAGGGGGAGTTCAAATAGATCAAATATAAAAATAGAGGCAAAGGAATGATAAGGCAGATAATGAAACACTAGCATCAGACAATTTCAACACAAGAAATTTTGGATATAGAAATGACACATCAACTCAGGGGGAGTTACAAAATTTTGAGGTATATAATCATCTACAAAATTTTGAACAAGTGTTTTGGAGTTTTGTACATATGCTGAACATAATGTGTAGTATACTCATAGAGATAAGATCCATAATGTTTAGTTAAGTGTTTTTGCTATTCATGTCAAAGGGGGAGACTGTTGGTCTCAGATTGGTTTTGACAATTGAGTGTCAACACACTTAACCAATTCTCAAGATGATGCCAAGTATAATATAGATGTGGAGCTATAGTATGTGCCGAGTCAAAGATTCAATAGGTGCCAAGTGAACTTTAGGTACCAAGCAAGATTCAAGTGCCAAGTGATAAGTGATGTCGAGTCACTATAAATGCTGAGCTAAATAGAGTTATTATAGGAGCCAAGTGAGACAAAATTCCTATATGTGCCAAGCATCAGCAAGTAGTAAGTGCCGAGTAACACAAAATCAATATATGAGTTTTTATCTTCACAAACTTATATGTAAACCATTTTTGAAGCTGACTTAAGATGAATCTCGAAGGATCTTGAAGATAAGATCGAATCTTTTGCATTTCCTATGTAATCAACATGCAACTAATAAGAAAAATGGAGAAAGCATGCAACCAATAGGAAAAGTGAATGAATTGAGCGAGAAATGAAGAATGAATATTGATCATAGATTTATACCTAACCCTAAGTCTTTGAAGCCTTTAGAAGGAGGACGAAATCCCATTATTCATGCATATGTGAGAAGCGTAGGGGTGAATTATAGCAAAGTTCAGAGGGGTGTGTAAAGACTTAGATAGAGTAAAACAACATTGTAGAATTTAGTTGATCAAAATAGAGTATCAAAATTTTGAGGAGAGATATATCAGGTCAGGTAAGGATCAAAATAGACAGAGCAGAACAAGGATCTGGAATCAACAATTGAAGATTGCAAGTCATTAGGTCAAGACTTTCTAATACTCTCTAGCCCTTGTATTAGGAATGAAAATCCTATGATGATAGGTTGGTTTAATAGCCATGTTGTAAGCCTTTCAATTAGGTGCTAAATCCTTTAATAGGGTAATGTTCCAAGTGAATGTTTGTAAATCCTTTAACCACGTCACTTTTAATAGGGTGTAAAGTCTTTGATAGGATAGGCCTTTCATAGGGTAGACCATTGGAAGTGGTCAAACTTTGTAACCTCAAACAATTACATATTGCTACAGTAATACTTTGTGGGTGTCATCCCCACCCCTATTTTACCTTCTCATTTTGTAGGGTTTCTAGGTTACCAAATCTTGTGTTATCTATTTTCATGCATGTCTTTACTTTCATGTTTATTAGATGAATTAGATACATGTGAATGGTTTCAGCTAAATTTTTTTAGAGGTTAAAGGCTAGTTACTTCTGATTCACCCCCTCTCAGAAGTATATCTTCCCACTTGTAAATTCCAACATTTAGAACATTCCATTAGAATGTCACCTTAGTTAAAGGAATTACAAAATGATTGTTAGGTCAACCTTGATTAAAGGATTTTGGACTAATACAATGGTTAGAATGTAATAGTAGGTTTGTTCTATAAAGTACAACTCACTTTGAAAATTCAGATGTCCATTCGCTCATCTACTAGTTCATTGACATCTCCAACATTGATCTACTTGATACCTCCTCAATCAATAACACTTCACAAACTCTTCACACTTCACCTCTATTTTTCTCCTCTTCATATCTTCTCCTTAAGACTATCAATACACAATAAACCAACCTTTAAATTCATTCCTTATTCCTCCTTAAATAGGTAGTTTTGATTTTTTTCTGCCTAAATACCACCATTGGTCTTAGGGTTAGGCCAATTTCATTGAATCCTTCCATCTTTTTCTTTTCCTTCCTCTTATAGAAACTTCTAATCAAATCCTTTCCTTTTATTGTGTAAAAAAATCTCCTCATGCATTAAATATGCCAACTCATCAATCCTTATCTTCCACACACTTTGACTAATTCAAAATTCCAACAGTCTCAACCTCAAACTCAATTCTTTCTCAAACTGTAACTTTTGTTATCACTCACCAATCACTATGTTCTTCAGCTCAGTTGTCACTATGTAGCTCATACATCACTATACTTTTTTTGATCGACCATGACTACACTCGTTCATTACTCCATTTTTTTGGCAATAGTTAACACTTGGTTTGATTTTTCTTGGCTTCTAATTAAGTTCCTTAATCTTATGCTTTAACTCCTTTATTGACCGTTAAACACTGATATTCAATCAAGATTATACTTATGGCTCGTTTCAACTCTTAGCTTCATCCACCTATCTTCTTCTATTGATTGAATAATACATTATCTTGTCAAGGACTAACTTATCAATTGCCCATTGTATTTCTATGATGCTTAACACATCTCAACTCAACCTTTTACTAGGTCATCTCATGATCTCTTCTTTTCAAATCTTCTTTATCAATCAAATGATATGGTTTTATATACTATTAGTAAATATCTCTCCACTAGGTTTAGCACTCTATCTTACTAATAGAGTTGACATCAATGACAACACAATAATTTCTCTAATTGTAGTTTCCAATAGTTCCAACTTACACTGGTGCAGATGTAGAAAGCATATGGTAGGCCTCTGTATTTTTTGTTGTTGCAAATTGGGCTCTCATAACATCAATTTTGTAATGTAATGCTATTTGTAATCACTTATTGATTCAGACAAAGCCTACAATGTTGTTGTGAAGAACAAATTTCTTCCATGTTGGTTTTGTTTACGTGGGTCTGGATTAGGGATTTATGATAATTTTTCTATAGATCCTCATGTTGCAATTGGAAGTTGAGAACTTTAGGGTGGTTATTGTTGTTTCAAGTAGTTAAGAAACTTTATTATACTTATTACTTACTTTATAAATATAACAAAAAATATTACTGAGAAAAAATAAAAAAATAAAAAATAAAACTAAGATTTATATATCTATAGAAAAAAAATATTTTGCTTGTAGATTATATAATAGACAATAAAAGTATTTAAAATAGATTTTACAAAAAATAAAAATAAAAACCTAAAAAAATCCTATCATTTCTAAAAAAATGCTTCTATTGTTAGAATTCTTTAGAATAACTGAGAGGCGGGGGGGGGGGGGGGGGGGCGTGAATCAGTTATTCAAGGTTCAATAATGTCCAATCCAAATTTTCTAATAAAATGAGAGTGAATCAGAAGTACTATCCTTTTTACTTTCTTATCATGCATGCAATTAAACATTAAACAATCATGAAAAGTAAACATGCATCACACTATAACACAAAGGATTTTGGTGACCTAGAAACCCTCTAGGAATAAGAAGGTAAAACTGGGGTGGGGATGACACCCACAAAATAACTGCGCAATTGATTTCAACCACTTCTGATGGTTTGTCTTGTTAAAGGCTTTACACACTGTTAAATGTGACCCTGTTAAAAGATTTCTACACATTGTTAGGAGTGTGCCCTGTTAGAGGACTTAAAAACATTCAACTTAGAATTCCACTCTGTTAAAGGATTTACATAGAGCTATTAGGCTCACCCAAGTCCATGGGATTTACAGTCACCTTCTCAAAAGAATCTTTTATCCCTCTATAAGGATCTCCTATCCTTCTCTTGGGGATCTTCTATCCTTTTCCCGAGGCTTATCCACCTAGCTGTTAAGCTAACCTAGCAATGTAGGATTTCAATGTCTAATACAATGGTAAGAAAGTATTAGAAAGGTTTTGACCTGATAAAGATTGCAACTTTAACCTTGTAGATTTTAGATCACTCTTCAGCAGTTTTCTTTGCTTGGCTTTTCTTCCTTGCAGTGCTGATAGCTTGTTCACCCTTCAAGATCTATCTCCTTGATTTCTTCCACTCATTATGCCAATGCACTCTATGGTCACTTGATCAACTCAGAGTCTTGATGCTCTGTGCTTACTCCTCACTGTGTCCTCTTCTTGATAATTCACACTAGCCTTCTCTTGGCTTCTTCATATGACCACTCTTATCACCAAATCCCTCTCACATGCACACTTGATCTCTGACCTGTAACTCCTTATAAAGAAGTTCTATTCTTCATTTCTCGCTCAAATCTTTCCGCTCATCAATTTGATTTAATCTTTAGAAAATGATATTGTTTTCCCTCCAAATTGTTTCTTCCAGAAACTTCATGATAAATCCATCAACATTCACCTTGAATTGGTTTGCATGGTTTACATAAAATTTTGTGACATCTACTCATCATCCTTATCATCCAACTAATTCACAAAATTCAATGTAACAAACTTATCATTACTGATCTGGCAAATCTTTTGACTTTAACAAATAATGCAGCAACTCGACATCATTGGTTTACTGATGCTCGACTCCTTTTGTGTTACTCGGCTTCTACTGCATTTACTGATGCTCGGTACCTAAAGTGTTTTCCTGAGTTACTCAGCACTTGAACAATTACTCAAAACCTGAACAATTACTCGACACCTAAACATTCTTGTGTTACTCGACACCTGAAGGATTGCTTGGCTCTCTCTAATGAACTTAGTGAAGGGTTGAAGAAGCCTCCAAACTAGGGAATCTCCCAGAAGATCAGAACAAAAAGAATATAATGAAGAACTATTGGAAATACAATATGGAAAGTAAAATCTAAGATGGGGGGTGGGGGAGGGGGGAGTGAATCAGTCCTTCAAAACTTTAATCATAAAATCATTCACCACACATCCATCTCACAATTTGCATGTAAACTGAAATAGCTAGCTAAACATATTCATCCATAACATGAAAGAAAATGACATTGAACACATATATGACACAATATATTTGGTTACCCAGAAACCCTCCAATGAGAAGGTAAAATTGGGGTGGGGATGACACCCACAAATCTTCACTAGTGAAGTTGTAAAGTGTATCCAATAAAGGTTACAATGTTTGATCATAAACTATGATCTACCCTGTTAAAGGCTTACAAGATTGTTAGATCTTACCTTGTTAAACGATTTCAACACCCTATTAGAAGTGTGCTTGATTAAAAAAATTAAACTTATAATTAAGTAAGCACCCTATTAAGGGATTTACAATAGCCTATTAGGACTACTTTGTTAAGAGATTTAATTGATTCACATGTTAGAATGTCTCAGCAATGATTCTGTGGTTAGCACTCTACTGCTAGATAACATATCACCTCTTTGCATGTATTCTTGATCCTCTTTGATCAAATGTGTCACTTTTGTTCTCTATCTCCTTTCCTCTATTCTCCTATAACTGATTCTACAAAATATAACTCAATTCACAACTCCTTAGCCACCATGAATGCTATATTTGTGCATGCAAACTTCTCTCTCCACATGTACAATGTTTTGGATTTGCCTTCCTTAAGAAGACCTAGGTGACTTAGGTTTAGGTATGAATCAATGATTGTGATTCACCCATTTTCCCACTTAACCCATCCCTTTGACTGATTGGTTGCATGTACTACATAGGGATCCTTAATCTAGATTCATTCTTATCATTTAGAATTGCAAAACAATCCTTAAGTTAGCCAAAAAATAGTTTACATAGAAGTTTGTCCCATTACAAACAACTATGTCCAAAATTGTTTTACTCAACACTTGAAGTCTCTAATGCTTAGCATCCACTATATCTTCAATGTTGTAGCTCAACCTCTAAATGACTCAGCATACATTGATCACTCGACATCAACTATCTACTCAACACTTGAGTGAATCAACACATATTGTATATCTCACTCGATATATACTATCTAACAACTTATGCTCGACATACATTACTTGTTCAACATGATCTGAGTTCTATCTTGTAAATGACTTAAGTGTATTGTCACTCATATATCAAAACCAATCTGAGATTAACAATCTCCCCCTTTGACATGAGTGGCAAAAACACTTGGTCATGCATGAATAACCTTAACTTATGAGCATAACTTAGATAATCTCTATTCAGTATTCAACTTACGTACAAAATCTCAAAACTTCAAAATTTTGCAAAACTTGTGACTTATTAGTCATACCTTAAAAATTTATAACCCCCCCTAAGTTGATTGCCCTTTTATGAATCTGAGTACTCTTGATAAGTAGATCTATTGTAATGCTATGCTGGCTCTGTTTCTCTGTGCTGAATCCCCCTATGTTTGGTCTCCTCCAAAACTTATGTGTTCTCCCCCCCCCCTCTCTCTCTCTCTCTCTTTCTCTCTCTCTTTCATTTCCCCCCTTTTTTTCTCATTCTCCTCCTTTTTGACACTTATGTCATGGGTGGTACATGAATAGTGTGTTTGTCCAATAATTATTTATGGACATCCATTATGACCTTTAGTGCTACATCCCAATTGTCACATGCTACCTCTAGAGATTTGATTTGAATAGCCATCTTGACAACAAGGTTAACTAGGCCTTCATGAGTAGAAAGATGGGTATCTCTCTTCATCAATGTTTCTACAAAGGCTAGTTCCTTATGTAACACCTCCATGTGAGGGGTCAACATGGATTGGATGTTGATCAATGTAGCCTTGATGTTGGCATCTTGAGCTTGCAAAGCTGCTAACTGACCATGTGTTGACAAATTTTTTTTGAAATGAGACTAACTTTGACCAAGAGATTGTTGTAGGATTTTACCTATTGACTTCAAATCTCCCTCTAGGTGGTCAACGTGTCTCTATACCTCTTGTGTGAATAGGGGTACATCACACAATTTGGTGTAAACAGAAAAAATGTTCTCCAACACTTTCTTCACACCATCAATTTTGGTTGCTAACTTGACTTGACTAAGTGCAATGACACTTGATATCTTTTCAGTTACCTTGGTATGAAATTTCTTCTCAAACCATTCTAACAATTTGACATTTGTGTTTAGGTCTTCATCATTGATCTTCTCCACAATCTTTCCAAAATGCTCAATGATTGGCTTGGCTTCATCAGGTGTAGGTAGGTTGAACGTGTCAAGAAATATGTCCTTGATGTCATGAAGTTCTTGTTTCTACCTATGTTCCCTTCTGAGCAGTTCTTAGTGTTTCTTTCTGGCTAGAGCATCCTATAGTATGCCCATTTTCTTTATGATGATTGATGTAAGATCAAACTTTGTCATTTCAATCACCTTATCTAAGTTGATATCACCATAATATGTGACATCATCAACCTTAGATGTGCTAGGACTAGGCCTTGATGACCGTAAGGGTGTAGCTTCTACACTTTGCCTATGAAGTGCTTGACCAAGAGTAGGAGTAGCAATATCTGGTAAGGTAACCAGTATCTAAATTGCTATCACTTCCTCTGGTTTCATAGTCAAGACTAAATATTCAATCCTATCCTTCTCCTTTTTTGTGACTTCTTTATCACCCTGTGCTTGTGTTGTAGGTACAAGATTGTCTTTCTAACCTATTTGGATTGGTGTCCCATCTTGCTCAACTATTGAAACTATATACACAAAAACATTTGGCACCAATGTGCTAATATGTGTTGACATTATATCCTTCCTTTGATATACTACCATAGGCATGGTAGATTTCACTTCTATAGATTGAGGGGGCACTAGATCATTCTTGAGTTTTCTCCCCTATAGATGCTAATTCTTCCTTCTCAATCTCATCCACACTCACCAATATAGGATGATTGCATATTTTTTCCTTGGTGGTAGTATCAATCAATATCTTCTTCATATCCTCCTCCATTAAGGGATTGATGTTTTAAGTGAAGTTTTTAGAGACATCCTTGATCTTTAATGTTTCTATTTATTGATCCTCTTTGTCCACATGAGGTGGATTGGCACTCGGCATATGTACCTCTCGTACATTCTGATCTTGATGTTGCTCTTCCTCATCTATAGCCTTTGTATCTAATTCTTTTAAAATACCTTCCTCATGTCCTTCCCTTATAGATTCATCTTTTGTACCTCAACTTTCTCTTGTTCAAATTTTTCTTCACCTACTTCTACTAGTATCTATTTGCTTGACTCATCTATTGTTACCCCATATATCACTTTCCATAGCTGGGTGGTCTTTTGGACAACATCTTCAATATTATCTTGTAAAATGTTAAAGGCTTTGTATTTTGGAGAAAATCTCCCCTTATACTTATTAATGGCCTTTGTCATGGAAAACTTGTCCAAGTCTGGCATCACTCTTGCTAGAGTAATCTCTATGATATTCCTTTCAGTTGAGAGATTTTATTTCCACCTTTGCTCAACTTTGTTAAATAGACTTTTGGGTAAAGAGTTACCAATCTCAATTGGAGTTTTCTTAAAAGTTGTCATCATGGCATACATAGATTCTTCTACTTTATTCATTTCTATCTTCCCAAATTTATCAAATTCACCATGTGTGAACCCTAATTAATCAACATTGTTCTTGATATTATTACACAAGTTGTCCAAATTAGAAGAGGGATTGTGAATTACCACTTTGAATTGGTTGTCGTCTTCTGACTTGGTCCTCTCCTCATCTGATTCCACTAGAGCTATATATTTTCTCCTTTGCCTCTGCTTAGGTTCATCTTCCTTGGTAGTGTACTAGCTCTCTTGTTTTTAGGCTTCTCAACTTCTCGAGTCTTCTTAGTAGTAGCTCTTGTGCTAGCCCTCATGATAGGAATTGTAGGCTTTTGTTATGAAGGTTTCAAAACTTTCTTGGGTTTGCTTATTGCTGGCTTCTTTTCTTTTCTCTTCTTCTTTTATGTAGCAATAGGTGCTTCATTGGCTTCTTCTCCCTCGACACCTTCATCAAATTTTGCTCCTTCTTCTCCTTGATTCTCACCTTTGTTAGAAATAATAGTCCAACAAGATAACTGAGAGGGGGGGAATTAGTTATCCAATTAAAACATTATCAGACTTAATTGATATTAACCATGAAACCAAAGTAAACATCAACCATAACAAGATGCACGTACATAATTACACTAGATTTTTTTAACTATGGAAACCCTTGATCAAAGGGAAAACCCCAGTTGGAATGATGCCCACAAAGATATACTTATATATATATATATAGATATATATATATGATGGAACCTGTTAGGAATCTATAAACACATTTAGTACATAAGAGTCCCTATTAGGAGGTTTTGAATCCTTGTTAGGAGATTCCAACCCTATTAGGGGTTGTGCCAACCTTTTTAGGAGTTGTAAAAGGCAGAAGGACCCATTGTCCAAATAGCTTCTGGGGCAAGACCACTAAACTTTACTATCCAACTAATCCCTCAACTATTCTTTCCAAAATAATTGTTTGTACTATGATTTAACCTCTTTCCTTTATCCTATCAATTAGACTAACCATTTTCATACCTTTTAGACCAGGTCACAAACCTTGGATCCAAATATCAAACCTGGGATATCAGAATAAAACCTCAGCAACAAAGTTCTCTCCAACTTGGATCTACTGTGCTTATCCTTGCATATCAACTTGTTTCTCTTCTATTCTTCTCTTTGTGCTTCATGCAATAATTCATACATAATAAAAGAAAATTTCTTTCTTCTATACCAAATCCATAAAACAATTCCTTGAGTTGGCTATTACACCTTCTCAATTAATTATTATAGGACCTCATTAAGAACACGTTATACTTAGCGATAACATCAATCAATCACTTTGTTACTTGAATAATTTTTTGTACATATAATATTATGACAATCAAGCTTAGCCACATCAGCTCCAACATGTCTTCTAGATGCCTTTAACCTTGCTTCTTAGAATAACAACTCTGCTAAGAGATATAACAAGTTTACCAAAACATGCTTTTGTAAACTTTATCTCAGAACAATCTTCACCAAAACTTACATAACTTCTTCTAGAATTAATATCTTTTTCTCCCAAGGTTAGATACATATACTAGACACTTAGTAGTATCTCCCTTTAACCTTGATAGTGAAAATACTCAACGATCTGTCTGTACCAACTTGATCTTTACTACTGTTCTTTTGTCAGATACCACATAAAACTTCTGTGTTGACATCAATGAAAAACACAGTCATGAATGTAACATATCATCATGATAATGATCTAATAATGTTTCTACAATAATCTCCCATAGAAGTATCATCAAAATTCATGCTTCCAACAATCTCCCCCTTTGGCATTGATAGCAACATAGATGAAAAACATCTAGTTCCAAGAATACCAATTGTTAAGGATTGTTATCCTTTCTTTTCAAATCCTCTTCATCAATCATTATCCCCCATTGATATACCTCAATGTAATCTATATCAAACTATTTTTCATGTTGCAATCTCTCTCCCATTAACATCATGTCAAAGGTTTTAGCAACCATCTACCTCTGCAACAAATGTTTCTGACTTACTCAAGTGTCCAAAGATACTATTCAAAACAAAATCCATCAAGAGTCCTAGATGACTTTGTCCATCACAGATATTCCCCCATATAGGACGCATCAAAATTTAGTCTAGACAAATAATAGTGCTCTATACCACTGGACTGATGCACTCTTGCATCATCTACTCTGATGTAGGTAGGGGCAAAACCCCTATCATACTTCACAAATAATCAAAAGTCTCTTTGGCAAGAGTCTTGGTGAAAATATCTACAATCTTCTCTTTGGTGCTTAGATACTTCAATCTGATTTTCTTTTTTGCAACTTTTTCTCTCAACATTTGATATTTGATAAAAATGTGCTTAGTCTTAGAATGCAACATTTGATTCTTAGACATATTCATTGTGCTTATGTTATCACAATGTATGACAATAGGTTCACTAAATTCTATCCTTATATCCTTTAGCATTTACTTCATCTAAACAACTTGATTACAGTTATTTTCTGCTACAACATATTTTTCCTCTACTATACTTTGTGAGATACAATCCTAATTCTTTCTTAGCCAAGAAACTAATCTTCCTCCAAGAAAGAAAGCTCCACCACTGGTGCTCTTTCTGTCATCCATATTGTCTGCCCAAGCAACATTAGTATAAGCATATAAAGTGATATCATTAGATCTGTCATACCACATTCCAAACTATAATGTTCCCTTTAGATATCTAAATATCCTTTTAACTACTACATAATGTGCTTCTCTAGGATTAGCTTGAAATATTGCAACAATTCCAACTGCATTTTCTATATTTGGCCTTGTGTGAGTCAGATATTGCGATCCTCCAATCATGGATATGTACTTCTTCTCAATTGTAGGTGTCTCATCCTTTGTAGATAACTTGTGTCTAGTTATCATAGGTGTTCCAATTGGTTTACATGTTTCCAAACTAAACCTTTTAAATAGATCTTACAAATATTTAGTCTAAGAAATAAAGATTCCTTCTTTATCCTGCACAATCTGTAATCTTAGAAAGTATTTCATCTCTCCTATCATACTCATTTCAAATTCCTTCTTCATTTCTTCTACAAATTTGTCACTTTCATCATAATCTCCTCCAAATATGATATCATCAAAAAATATTACCAAAATCATCAATCCATCATCTATTTCTTTCCAATATAGATTACTATTTTCCATACCTTTGCTAAATCCAAGTGTTGTCCAATGCTTGTCCAACATTGCATACCAAGTTCTGGGTGCTTGTTTTAAGCCATACAATGCTTTCTTCAATTTACATATCATGTCCTTATCATTTGTTAAAGGAAAACCTATAGACTATTCTATGTATACCTCTTCTTCAATTTCTCCATTCAAAAATACTGACTTGACATCCATTTAATACACTTTGAATTTCTTATGTGCTACATAGGCTAAAAATAACCTTATTGCTTCAATTCATGCCACATGAGCATAGGTTTTGTCATAGTCTATTCCCTCTTGCTATGAGTAACCTTTACATGCCAATCTTGCTTTTCTCCTTACAACTTCACCTTGTTTATTCATCTTGTTCCTGAATACCCATTTTATTCCTATCACATTCTTGTTTGCTGGTCTAGGGACCAATTCCCATGTCTCATTCTTCACTATCTGATCTAATTCTTCTTTCATAGCTTGCTTCCAATAGTCATCTAAGTTACATGCCTCATCTACACTCTTTAGTTCTACTTGAGATATCAAAAATAGTTCTTCATTGATTTTGCTTCTTGTCATCACACCTTTATCTCTACTACCGATGATCTACTCTGGTTGATGATTCTTTGTCATGTTCTTACTAGAAGTAGGATTTGTTATCTCAACTCTTAGCTTAGTTCTAGGTTATGGACTTTGTTCCTACCTTTGCTCACCTTCATTCTGCAAATCATTATTAGTCTCAAATAATACTTCATCACTTTATCTAACAATTCCTGAATTATCTTCTTCATCATCACCAATAATCATTGCTAAAGGTATCTCTTCTATTACTGTCTCTTCCTGAACCAATTCAGGCTCATTATCACAATTATTCAAGAATCTTTCTATACTTTCTTTAAATTCTTTATCTTCATTAGAAAACAAACTCTTTCTAGTCTTTCTTACTCTCTTAGGGCATGTAGATGAAAAATGACCAAACTCTTTACATGTCCAAAAAGAAAAAATTTCCATACCTTCTTTCTCTCTTTTCATAAGTAGATCAATGCCTTCCTTGATCTTCATGTCTTCTTTAGATCTTGATCTATCTTTACTCGTGCGTCTATCTAAAAAATCAATGCTCAATTATGTACACAATTTTGATCTCTCACCAAGAAGATCCATCTTTTGGCTGTCAAAATTTCCTCCATCAGACTCAGGACTATATTTTTTGAAATAACTCACCATTGATCTTCCAAAGCTATTAAACTTTATCTTCAAAGACCTAATGCTCTGATACCAATTGTTAGAAATAATAGTCTACCAAGATGACTAAGAGGGTTGGGGGGGGGGGAGGGGTGAATCAGTTATCCAATTAAAACATTTATCAACCTTAATTAATCTTAACCATGCAACCAAAGTAAATAACAACTATAACAAGATGCAAATACACAATTACACTAGATTTGTTAACTAGGGAAACCCTTGATCAGATGGAAAATCATGGTGGGAATGATTCCCACAAAGATATACTGACACACACACACACACACACACACACACACACACACACACACACACACACACACACACACACACACACATATTTCTTGTTATAAAATGGACCTTTCTAGGAATCTATAAACACATTTAGTGTTAGAAATCTAATTGAAAAGCTCATTGTTGGAGATCAAAGAGGGAGATTACTGTTCACATAATGTTTTCAATCATTGTTTTGTCATTGATGTCAAACCTGCTATTTGTAGGAATGAAATTTGCTTATAAGATCCAAGTACTACACTTAGTTGATAGATGAAGAGGATTTGATCAACAAGATGTAACACGAGCACTTAAGGGAAAGTTTGAGTTATGATGTTGAAATGAAGTGCAAGGATCAGTTAAGACAATGGTTAAATGATGTACTGATAACATATTCAAAGATATAGAGGTTGGTCACACTTAGAAATATTGGAGGAAGAAGTTGTAACAAGGTTGACTACAAAGCTAAAACTAAGTTCATTAGTGGGTGCCAAGAAAGTTAGTTGAAGCCAAGAAAATTCTCAGTTGGAGCTGAGTAACAGGAAATTCTAGTGTGTGCCGAGTGATCTTCAAGTGCCGAGCATCAGAAAAAACACAATATGTGCTGAGTGCTAGTATTTCAATAAGTGTCGAGCTGTTGCATTATTTCAAATGATAAAGATTCACCAAATTTTAGCTAACTTAGTGGTTACCTTGAATTTTGTGAACCATTTGGAGGATAAGGATGATGAACTGGTGGCACAAAATTATATGTAAACCATTTTTGGGTGAATTCAAAAGGATTATTCAAGAAGTTTCTAGAGGAAACAAAATATGGGTTAGATACAATGTATCCTACCTAATCCATACAAATTGAAATTAAAGAATGAAAGAATCGAGCAGAAAAAGGAACTCCAAGACTTCTATTTAAGGAGTCATAGACCAAGAAGCAAAGCTGCTAACGCTACTGCTGCTAAAGAGATAAATTGTGAAGTGATTAAAAGGGTGTCAAGAGGAAGACATCTAGGAGAAGGGAGAGCATAGAGGCTTTGCTTCTATAAGCGGTCAAGAAGAGATGATTGCACTGGTACATTGAGCATGGAGACTCAGGGAGACTAAGCTTGAAAGGAGGGTAAGCTGTCAAAGGTTGCAAAGATTGAAAGCCAGGCAATAGAATGAGTTGAGAAGTGATTTGAGATCTACAAGTTAAGTTGTATGCTATAATTAGGTCAAAATCCCTAATTGTTACTCTCTAGCAATTGTATCAGTTAGGATAGAAGAAAAATCCTATGGACTTAGGTTGGCCTAACAACCATTTGTAAATCCTTTAACAAGGTGGCATTCCAAGTGAATGTTCTAATGTCCTCTAACCAGACCCACTTCTAACAGGGTGGTTAAATCCTCTAACAAAGTCACATTTAATAGTGTGTTGTAAGCTTTGAATAGGGCAAGCCTTTCACAGGGCATCACTTCAGAAGAGTGAGAATTGAGTAGCATGTTACTAGTGGTTTTTCCCAAATTGGGTTTCCACATAAATCACTGTGTTATGTGTTGATCTTTTATGTATTATGCTTGCATGTTGATTTACAGTAACTTGCTGATTAGAAAAGTTAATGGTTGGATGAATGAATGGTTGGATGGGCTCACTATACTTAATGAAAAAGTTTGAATAGGACATTTAGACCTTGAATAACTGATTCAACCCCCCTCTTAGTTGTTCTAAAATATTTCTAAGATTTGGTATTAGAGCCATGTACTGATTTAGTTTCAAGGTACTAGAAGCAAGAAGATCAAGATGTCCAAGGGAGAAGTTCCTGAGCTCAAAAAAAATAGCTTTTCTACATGGTAGAGTATGATGAAATTGCACCTTGGATCAATAGGTGACTATGCTCAAATCTCAATTGGAACATAACATGTAAATCCAGCTCAACCTCTTACTATAGATGATTTGAGCAAAAGGAAGGAGCACAATCAAGAAATGTTGGAGATTGCCTCTGCACTTAGTTATGCAGAATATGATGACATCAAATATTGTGATATTGCATTCAAGATGTGGAAAGCCCTAACAAATATCTATGGAGGAGATCAGGATGACTAGAGAGCAAAGAGAGAAAGCCTTAGAGGAAATTTTGATGACATGAAAATGGAGGAAGGTGAAAATGCTGCCCAATATGCTGCTAGAATAAAGGAAGTAGTAAGTGCAATAAGAAGTTTAGGTGGTCAATTGGAAGAAGAAACTATCATCAGTAAATACTTAAGAACTCTACTCCCTATTTATATTATTGGAGTTTCAGCCATTCAAGAGCTAAGGTGCATAGAATGAAACACACTAACCTTTGAAGGAATAGTGGGAAGACTTACTGCATTTGAGTTATCCAATTTTGATAACTCTAGACTTGAGAACCTTGAATCTACTTTCAAGGCCAAGATGACAATAAAAGACACTAAGGAGGAGACATCAAGCAAGAAGAGAAGAAAAGGAAAGCATGCATCTAGTGATAGCATTGCAGATGAGGAAGATGTGGAATAGTTAGAAGCATTACTAGCTAGAAGATTCCATAGAGGCAAAGGTAAATTCAAAGGTAAGCTCCCTATCATATGTTTCAATTGCAATGAAGTAGGACATATTGCTGCAAGGTGTACATAGAAGAAAAACTACAAAGAAGGAAACAAGTACAGGAACAAAAGAGAAGATGATAGCAAAGACTACAAGGACAAGGGCAAAAGATGCTACATTGTTGAAGAATACTTAGATGAGAATGACGATGAAGTAGTCTATGTAGCCATGAAGGATGAATTTGATAAAGATGAAGATGAAGCAACTACATTGGTTACCTGCGTAAAAAAAAATGACAAGTGGATCATAGACAGTGGATGCTCACATCACATGATAGGAGATAAAAGTAAGTTCATTACCTTTACTCAAAATGATGAAAATAATGTTAGATTTGGTAATGATGCTCCATGTCAAATCAAAGGAAAAGGCTCTATTAAGTTCACTGGGAAAATTTCATGTGATAATGCATACTATGTTGAAGGATTGAACTACAACTTGTTAAGTGTGTCACATTTAGGCAATGTAGGTTGCAAAGTAAAATTTGGAAACAAAACTATCAAGATCAATGACACTGATGGAAATATGATAGGAAAAGGTGAACAAACTAGACTTTGTGGAATAAAATATTATGTCATGTTAATTTTGATAATCTGATTAGCATTGGCAAAAAGAAGAAAGTCAGAGGGTTGCCCAAATTGAAGAAACCTGAAAACACAATGTGCAAACAATGTCAATTAGGGACGATGACTAAGTATAGTTTCAAAAGAAAAAATACACTTCCAAAGAAGTACTAGAGCTAGTCCATACATACTTATGTGGTCCAATAGAAGTGCAAAGCTACCTAGGAGACATATACATAATGCTATTTGTAGATGACTATTCAAGGATGATGACTAATATGTTTTTAAAGCAAAAATTTGATGCATTTGAAAATTTTAAGTGGTATTTGGCCAAAGTTGAGAAGGAAATAGAAGAGTCTAAAGTACCTAAGGTCAAACATAGGAGGTGAGTTCACATCAAAGGAGTTTGAAATATTTTGCAATGACAAAGGCGTCAAAAGGAAAACATCAACACCAAGAACTCCACCATAGAATGGTATTGCTGAAAGAAGAAACATATCAGTGATTGACTATGCAAGATCCTTGATGGTGGAGAAAAATGTTGCTCTAAAGTACTAGAGAGAAGCTATAAGCACTGCAGTCTACACACTAAATAGAGTTCAAGTCAAGAAATGTACAAATGCAACACCTTTTGAATTGTGGTATGGTCACTCACCTAATGTAAAACATTTCAAAGTCTTTGGTTGTACATGCTATATTCTTAAAGGTACTAGAAATGGAAAGTTTGATGCAAAGAGTGATGAAGGCATATTCCTTGGCTACTCCACTAGAAGCAAAGCATATAAGTGTTTGAATAATAATACTAACTAGATTGTGGAGAGTGCAAATGTAAATTTTGATGAGCATATAGAAGTTTAGGTTGATGAGTCCATGCAACCAGAGGATTATAGATCCTTTGTATACTTCTATGAAGGAATGACTATTGAAGACAATGCTGCAAATCAAGTTAGGAATCAATAACAAATTTCAGTATCAGTTGAGTCACAACTAGTGAATGCCAAGTTGCAGAATGTAGAAAATGCACATTCTAATTTTGGAAATAGTACACATGAGAGAAATGATGAAGTACCAGATGAAGAAGATCAAAATGACTCTAAAACTAAAGGATCAAACACAGAGAGGATAAAACCAAGGTTAGCCAAGTATGTGAGAAGACATCACCCTGCTGATCAAATCATTGGTGACAAGGATGTCAGACCAATGACAAGAAATAGAGTTAGGAATGAATCATGTCTACTGAGCAAGGTTGAACCCAAAATAGTGAAGGATGCACTACAAGATGATGACTGGTGTAAAGCTATGGAAGAGGAGATAGATCAGATTGAGGAGAACAAAACCTAGACCCTAGTTCCTAGACCAGTTGATAAGAATGAAATTGGCACAAAATGGGTGTTTAGAAACAAACTTGATGAGAATGGTGAGATAACAAGAAACAAAGCCAGATTAGTTTGTAAATACTATGCAGAAGAAGAAGGACTGGATTACCAAGAAACATTTGCCCCTGTTGCAAGAATGAAGGAGTAAGAACACTACTTGCATATGTTGCATACAAAGGTTTCAAAGTTTACCAAATGGATGTCAAATCTACTTTTCTAAATGGTATAATAGAAGAGGAAGTCTACATAGAACAACCTGAGGGATTTGTTAATGACAAGAACAAGGACATGGTTTGCAAAGTACACAAAGAACTTTATGGATTGAAGCAAGCACCTAGAGCATGGTATGAGAGACTACACAAATATCTTGTGAAGATAGGATTTGAGAGAATAGATGAAAACAAAAACTTGTACATCAAAGCTGAGAAAGGTAAAGATATTTTCATATCAAAAATCTTTGTTGATGATATAATATTTGGAGGAAAAGATGCTCTATGCAAAGACTTTGCTGATCAAATGAAGCATGGCATATTTATGACCCAATCCAGATACATCAAGGAGATACTCAAGACATTTGGATTAGAAGATTCCAAACTAGTTGGCAGACCAATGGCAACAGAACATAAGTTATCCAAGAATGATGAGTCTGCTAAAGTAAATCAGACATTGTATAGATCAACGATTGGAAAATTGTAGTATGTTGTACATAGTAGACCAGACATTGCATTAGCTATTGGAATAGTGGCAACATTTTCTAAAAATCCAAGAGAAAATCATTTAATGGCAGTAAAGAGAATACTGAAGTATCTAAAAGGAACTGATGACTTTGGTCTATACTACAAGAGGAGTGAAAATTTTGAATTGAGAGCCTATACTAATGCAGATTGGGGAGGTAATATTGATGACAAAAAAAGCACCAGTGCAGGAGCACTTTTCTTCAAAAAAAATTGATCACATGGACTAGCAAAAAGCAAAGCTATACCTCACAGTCCACTGCTGAAGCTGAATATGTTGCAGCTGCTATAAATTACACCAATATTGTATGGATCAAAAATTTGCTGAAAGGTATAAAGAAAGAGGTAACTGAGCCTATAATACTTTATTGTGATAATACAAGTGCTATCAACATATCAAAGAACCCTATAATGCATACTAAAACCAAGCACATTGCAATCAAGTATCACTATGTAAGAGAATTGGTGGGAGACAAACAAGTGAAGATGGAATATGTAAGCTCAAAGGAATAGAGTTGCTAACATCTTCACAAAAGTAGTACCTAAAGATGCTTTTGAGTATCTTAGAGGTAAGTTAGGGGTGATACCCCTAGCCAAGGCTACTTAAGGAAAAGTGAGACTGTCCTACATCAAATGAGCTGATTGTTGAAGATTTTACACATTGATGCAGATGATGTTTACTTTAGGATTCATGCCTAAAGTAATTAAAGTGCTAAAGTTCCAAATCAGCTAGAAGCAAGGTGATAGAGGGAGAAATTGAATGAACTTGCAAATGCTACACTTGCATGACAAGATGCTGAAATAGTATGTCTTTGGCATTGTTGTCAAAGAGGGAGAAGAAGTGAGAAACTGATCAATTGCATTTTGAATAAAAAGTACGAGGGAGAAATGTCAAGAAAATGCAAAAATCGATCAGATGAAGACAAAGGGAGAAGAAGCTAATCAGAACAGAGTATAGCAAAAGATGAGCAATGCATACAAAGGGAGAAAACAAAAGAAAGGATACAACAACTAAGAGGGAGATATGAGAACTAATGTTAACACAATTAATTTTGGCATTTAACTTACTGTTCCAACCTAGTTAGCTTATGGTTGAATAGTTTGGTCTGATGGTTGATCAGTTTGGTTTGCCATGAATGCCAAAGACAGAGATTGTTGGAAACCTGATTGAAAAGCTCATTGTTGGAGATCAAAGAGGGAGATTACTGTTCATAGAATGTTTTCAATCATTATTTTGTCATTGATGTCAAACTTGCTATTTGTAAGAATGTCATTTTCTTATAAGATCCAAGTACTATCACTTAGTTGATTGATGAAGAGGATTTGATTGACAAGATGTACCAAGAGCACCTAAGTGAAAGGTTGAGTTATGATGTTGAAATAAAGTGAAAGGATCAATTAAGACAATGGTTAAATGATGTACTGATACCATATTCAAAGATACAGAGATTGGTCACACTTAGAAATAATGAAGGAAGAAGTTGTAACAAGGTTGACTACAAATCTTAAACTAAGTTCA
This sequence comes from Cupressus sempervirens, assembly GCA_028749045.1. Lineage (NCBI taxonomy): Eukaryota > Viridiplantae > Streptophyta > Pinopsida > Cupressales > Cupressaceae > Cupressus > Cupressus sempervirens. The sequence continues at coordinate 77,277,819 of CM053787.1, forward strand.
TTAGTGGGTGCTAAGAAAGTTAGTTGAAGCCAAGAAAATTCTCAGTTGGAGCCAAGTAACAAGAAATTCTAGTGTGTGCTAAGTGATCTTTACGTGTCGAGCATCAGGAAAAATATAGTATGTGCTGAGGGCCAATATTTTAATAAGTGCTGAGCTGTTGCATTATTTCAAATGATGAAGATTCACCAAATCTGAGCTAACTTAGCGGTTACCTTGAATTTTGTGAACCATTTGGAGGATAAGGATGATGAGCTAGTGGCATAGAATTCTATGTAAACTATTTTTTGGGCAAATTCAAAAGGATTATTCAAGAAGTTTCTAGAGGAAACAAAATATGGGTTAGATACAATGAATCCTACCTAATCCATATGAAATGAAATTAAAGAATGAAAGAATTGAGCGAGAAAAGGAACTCCAAGACTTCTATTTAAGGAGTCATAGACCAAGAAGCAAAGTTGCTGATGCTGCTGCTGCTAAAGAGCCAAATTGCGAAGTGATTAGAAGGGTGTCAAGAAGAAAACATCTAGGAGAAGGGAGAGCACAAAGGCTTTGCTTCTACAAGTGGTCAAGAAGAGATGATTGCACTAGTAAATTAAGCATGGAGACTCAAGGAGACTAAGCTTGAAAGGAGGTCAAGCTATCAAAGGTTTCAGAGATTGAAAGCTAGATAATGGAATGAGCTGAGAAGTGATTTGAGATCTACAAGTTAAGTTGTATGCTGTAATCAGGTCAAAATCCCTAATTGTTACTCTCTATAAATATTATCAGTTAGGATAGAAGAAAAATCCTATGGACTTAGGTTGGCCTAATAGCCATTTGTAAATTCTTTAACAGGGTGGCATTCCAAGTGAATGTTCTAAAGTCCTCTAACTAGGCCCACTTCTAACAGGGTGGTTAAATTCTCTAACAAGGTCACATTTAACAATGTGTTGTAAGCCTTTAACAGGGTAGGCTTTTCATAGGGAATCACTTCAGAAGAGTGAGAATTGAGTAGCATGTTATTGGTGGTTTTTCCCAAATTGGGTTTTCATGTAAATCACTGTGTTATGTGTTGATCTTTTATGTGTTATGCTTGCATGTTGATTTACAGTAACTTGCTGATTAGAAAATTTAATGCTTGGATGAATGAATGGTTGAATGGGCTCATTGCACTTAATGAAAATTTTTTAATAGGACATTTGGACCTTGAATAACTGATTCACCCCCCCTCTCAATTATTCCAAAGCATTTCTAAGATTTAGTACATAAGAGTCCCTGTTAGGAGACTTTGATTCCTCGTTAGGAAATTCCAATCCTATTAGGAGTTGTAGAAGGCAGAAGGACCCAGTATCCAAATAGCTTCTAGGGAAAGACCACTAAACTTCACTATCCAACTGATCTCTCAACTATTCATTGTAGAATAATTGTTTGTATTGTGCTTTAACCTCTTTCCTCTATCTTGTCAACCAAACCAATCAATGTCAAACCTTGTAGACTAGGTCACAAACTTCATATACAAATATCAAACCTCAAATCTCAGAATAAAACCTCAACAATGAAGTTCTCTCCAACTTCACTCTACTCTACTTATCCTCGCATATCAACTTGTTTCTCTTCTATCCCGCTCTTTATGCTTCATGCAATCATTCATACATAACAAAGGAAAATGTCCTTCCTTTATATCAGATCCATAAAAAAATTCCTTGAGTTAGCTATTACACCTCAATTAATTATTATAGGACCTCATTAAGAACACATTATACTTATCAATAACATCAATCAATTGCTTTGTAACTTGAATAACTTGTTGTATGTGTAACATTATGATGAGTGAGCTTAGCTAGCTAATCTCCAACATGTCTTCTATACACCTTTAACCTTGCTTCTTAGAATAACAAATTTGTTAAGAGATATAACAAGTTTACTAGAACATGCTCTTGTAAACTCTATCTCATAGCAATCTTCACCAAAACTTGCATAACTTCTTCCAAACTTAATATATTTTGCTCTCGAGGTTAGCTACATATACTAGACACTTAGTAGTATCTCCTTTTAACCTTGCTAGTGAAAATGCTCAATGATCTATCTATACCAACTTGATCTTTACTATTGTTCTTCTGTCAGATACTGTAGAAAATTTCTATGTTGACATCAATGACAAACACAATCATGAATATAACATATCATTATGCTAATGATCTAATCATATTTCTACAATACTTCCCCATAGAATATCATCAACATTCATGCTTCCAACAAACTTGACCTTGTGTGAGAGAAAGTTGTGCTTGGGTAGGTGTATCTTCTTCATCATCTTCATTATCTTGTTCTTCTTCATCTCCATCTGCCTCTTCACCAAATTTTTCCTTGAGCTTTTTCACAATCTTGTTCTTCTTCCTCATCAAGAAGTTGTCTTCAAGTCCACTATGATTTTAGACTTGGCTACATCATAATTTCCAAATATAGTAGCATTCTTATCTAATTCCTTTGCCACTAAAGCAATGATGGCTGCAGATACCTCATCCACATTAATTTCATAAGGCAATGGCCTAAGCTATCTAACCCTTGGAACCACACCTTGTAAATAAGTGAAATCAACACCAACTAGAAAAAAAACATCATTGAAGTGTTTCTCTACTAGTGATACCAATATCCTCTATCTTTATTTCATTGATTTCTTATACTATTCAAAATAACTTGTCATTATAGTCTCAAAATTATCTCCAAGTTGCTCTATGTATTCTCTAATATGCACTGCAATAGACTTGTTGGTCTTCCAAGCAACTTTGCCAAATGAGGGAAAAGTGTTCTGCAGTTAGAAAAATATACAAACAAGTATTGAACCAAATTTGCATTGTGCACTTTTTGTCTTTCTTATGGCTCCCAAATTTTCTAATAACTGGTGGAGCTATAACTTGGCAAGGTCATAAGAATGGTCCTTCTTTACTATCTTATAGCCTAAATCTATAGCTATACATGGTACTATTTTGAAAGAATTTATGTGCAATGACTCTAACTACAAATGCAATTAGGGGATTAGTGATTGTGTCTATGGTCATCCCTCTCTAATTCCACATTTCCCTTGTATTCTTTTCAATTGCCTCTTTTGCATCACTCCTCATAGTCTTTGTTTTGTCTAGGGTAAAATACCCTGTTACCCTTTGAACAATTCTCTTTGTAATTTTGATAGGGTTTTCTTCTAACCATACGGAGTTGTCATGTATTCTATTGAGAACTATCTTAATCCACTTTGTCTTGAATATGTTAGGAAAATCTAGGGCATGGGTCAACCCTTTTCTCTCTACAATTTTTTTTTCCTCTTCCAACACTCTATTTTCACACAATTTTCCATACAAGTCTCTAATACCAATTGTTGTAATACAATAGGGAAAGTAAACCATAAAATCATTCACCACACATCCATTACACAATTTGCATGTAAATTGAAATAGCTAGCTAAACATATTCATCCATAGCATGAAAAAAAATGATATTCAACACATATATGAAATAAGATATTTGGTTACCTAGAAACCCTCCAATGAGAAGGTAAAAATGGGGTAGGGATGACACCCACAAATATTCACTACTATAGTTGTAAAATGTATCCAATGAAGGTTACAATGATTGATCATAAACTATGATCTACCCTGTGAAAGGTTTGCCATGTTAAAGGCTTACAAGATTGTTAGATCTCACCCTGTTAAAGGATTTCAACACCCTATTACAAGTGTGCCTGATTAGAGGACTTAAACTTACAATGAAGTAAGCACCCTATTAAAGGATTTTCAATAGCCTATTAGGACTACTCTGGTAAATAATTTAATTGATTGACCTGTTAGAATGTCTCAAGAATGATCTTGTTGTTAGCACTCTGCTGCTAGATAACAGATCACCTTTTTACATGTATTCTTGATCCTCTTTGATCAGATGTGTCACTTTTTCCCTCTAACTACTTTCCTCTATTCTCCTTTAACTAATTCTATAATGTATAACTCAATTCATAACTTCCTAGCCACCATGAATGCTCTGTTTGGGCATGCAAAGTTCTCTCTTCACACATACAATGTTTTGGATTTGCCTTCCTTAAGAAGACCTAGGTGACTTAGGGTTAGGTATGAATCAATGATTGTAATTCACCCATTTTGCCACTTAATCCATCCCTTTAACTAATGGTTGCATGTACTACATAGGGATCTCAATATAGATTCATTCTTATCATTTAGAATCATAGAACAATCCATAAGTTGGCTAAAAAATGGTTTACACAAAAAGTTTGTGCCATTACAAATAACTATGTCCAAATTTTTTTTACTCGATACTTGAAGTCTTTGATGGTCAACATCCACTGCATCTTTAATGTTATAACTTAGCCTTTGAATGACTCGGCATCTATTGATCACTCAACATCAACTGTTCGCTTGACACTTGAGTGACTCAATACTTACTAGTTACTCGACACTTATTGTATATCTCGCTCAACATATACTATCTGAAAACTTATGCTCGACATACATTACTTGTTCAACATGAAATAGGTTCTATCTTTTAAATAACTTAAGTGTATTGTCACTCATATGTCAAAACCAATTTGAGATTAACAATCTCCCCCTTTGACATGAGTGGAAAAACACTTGGTCATGCATGAATAACCTTAACTTATGAGCATAACTCAGATAATATATATTTAGTATTTGATTTATATACAAAATCTCAAAACTTCAAAATTTTGCAAAACTTGTGACTTATTAGTCATACCTCAAAAATTTATAACTCCCCCTGAGTTGATTATCCTTTTCTAAATCTTAGTACTCCTACTGAGTAGATCTGCTGTACTATTATGTTGGATCTATTTCTCTATATTGACTCCCCCTTTTTTTGGTCTCCCCCAAAACTTATGCATTCTCTCATTTTTTTTCATTCTCCCCCTTTTTGACACTTACATCATGGGTGGTACACAAATAATATGTTTGTCATGGGTTGTACCTGCATTCAAACACCTGTCATAGAAAGAGAGAAGAAAAAGCTATGAGGTTGGAATTCCCAAATCCTCAAAGGAGACATTCTTGATGAGAAAAAAGAGAAATTTCAATTAATCAAAAGTGAATGAATGAATTACAATGTGAGATCATCCTTATAAAGGAAAATGAAAACCCTAAATGAATCTAACCTAGGTTATATTATAATAATTCATAAAAGAATTATTTTTTAGATGCCTAACATTTGGCTTAACTAAAATGGAGTTAATTAGAAAATATCTAATTACTCTAACACCCCCCCTAAGACAACTTAGGAAGTAGCTAAAAACCTAGAAACTACTAATGAAAGTGAAAAATAGGTCTTGACAACAAGGCTTGATGAGGCACCCAAGCACAAACAAATCTTTGTAAAGAGGAGAAATAGAGAAAACCACATGGGAAAATTCCTACTCTAAGAATAGATGAAAATAATGATGAAAGAACTAGTGAAGAGTTGAAGAAGCCTCCAAACTAGGGAATGTCCCAAAAGATAGGAACACAAATATGATAATGAAGAACACCACTAAAGCATGTAGAAGCTACAAAGCTCTATCAAAAAGTAATTGGTGATGTGTAGAACCTCCATTGAAATAGAACTTGACTAGGTTGAGAAGACTATAATTTGCATGAGTGCTCTCAGAAGACACTACTCAAATCAGGAGGCATACAAAGTCAAAAAACTGAACTCAAAGATACAAATGACATGAAACACCAAAGCCTGAAGAGTTGATCAATCAAACATGGAAGGCTATAACCAAAGTAGGAAAGAAGAGTGTCTATATGGTAAATGATCCATCTCACTGAAATGCATATGTATCCAGCCACTACATCTACCTTTTACATAGGAATAAATATTGAATACATATCTCACTCCATCAAACCAAGGAAGCATAAGAACCAATAGAAGATCCCCCCCCCCCCCCCCCTAATGTAGACAAGGGTGAGTTGACATGTCAAGGAATCACAATCAAGATGCACAAAAGAATACATATGTGTATACTGAGGTGATCTATCTTATACAGGTCACGAGGCTCATATCATAGAAGGGAAACTTACTAGACAAAGAAAGATGGCACACACAAGGAAAAATATTAGTCCCCCATGACACATTAATTAGAGTAGTGCATGTACAATAAGGAACAAGATATGGAGAATCTAAATAATACAATAATCTACACGAGTGTCCTCAAATGACACTGCTCAAATTGGAAGGCAAGATGAGACAAAACAATTGAAATAAAAATATAGATGAAATATGATACTTTATCTTAGTGTGGTTGCAAGAATGCATAAAAATGATGTCTACAAGGACCAGAAGATGCATAAGGCTAATACAATAAATAGTACAACCCATGATGAATCATCCAAAGTAAAAAAATTTATCCTCATACCTAAAACAACCAAGACATCCACTAGAATGAAAAAAATACAAAAAATTCAATAGAATGTGCCCTTAGTAGAATCTGGAAAAATAACTAGCATCACTAGAAACAACACATTAAGATATTTTTGACTATTAGCCCCATATTTGTCTTGCTTATTGTTGATATTGATACCCAAAGTTTTACTAAATCAAAGTTGAAATTGAACCTAGTTCCCTTTTATTTCAACTTCCACTTCAAGCTAGTATCTTTTGCGTAAATGTAGAATCCTTCCTTCTGTTTCCCCGTCAGTCCAATATGTCCCATGCAAGGAAGAAGTTGAAGTTGAAGTTGAAGTTGAAGCAAGAAAGTGTAACTTCAATTTTGACTTTGTCTCTTTTCATTCTACCATTTTCACTTGTTTTCTTCTCTCAGGGATTTATTTAAGTAAAGCATGCACATTTTACTAAAAGGAGGCTCCACTTCCTTGTCATGTGTTGAAGATGTAAAAGGAAATCAATGTGACAGTTAAGTGGCATGTGTCAAAGTACCAATTATTTCTAGAAAAGTAAAAGTAATGATAATTTGGCATCACTAAAATGAGTTTACATGCTGATGTGATGGAGATGATTAACGATAAATGGCTAGGAAGTCTTGTCAAATAAATTCACATGCCAATATTAATGATTTCACACACTCCATATCTATCCTTGATTTTTTGAAATCTTGTGTTATAAATTTCTTCCTTTTATAGTTTAATTGTCTATCTTACCATGTCAGAGACCAAAACATTAAAGCTGATAAGAACAAAATTGGGGTGCTTGACTTAACAAAACTGGTGAGTGCACATTTTGGTCTCCTCTATATATTTTGCTTTCTTGCTCTTATTTTTCTTGGTTAAATTTTTTTTTAAGCATTTAAGTTTGTGATCCCCTGTCAAAGTGGCCATGACCCTTTTTTGACCTCAGCTCCCTAATCCTGAGAAGCCCTACTTGTTACACTCTGTCTAAGATACATAATACTTTCCTAGTCAATGTAGACCTAACCTTACTAGTAGAAAGAGTGAAGAATGCACAAAATGGACCCATATACCAAAGACTCACGAGTAGTGTTTTGATAGATGCTACTACTTTCCTAATGCCATAGGATGCCCAAAATTGATTTTTGAGTGTGTGAATCATTACGATCATCATATCAGATGTATAAAGAAAGTCACATGTGAAATTTTGGTCAGAATTAATAAAGTTACAATTAGTTCTTCCCAAAGGATACCTCATAAAGAACCTTATGAGCTGTGGAATTATGAAGAATTTGGACACTTGTATAGAAAGAAAAAGAAGGATTATGATTCTATTGTGGCACAGACCTGGCTTTTAAGACCGACACTAGGAGGCTTAAGGTTACCCAAACCACTAACTATTGAGCATTTTATTAAAGAGATTGTTGACATAGTTTTTCTTCTCAATAGAGTAAAAGGAAATGAGCATGCTCTTCACTAAGATGATTGGATGCATTTTTTCATCTAGAAAATCATTGAGGGACAAGAAATCATTGACTGGTGACCATATACCAATATTATAGAAGTCTGTAAGCAAAGGAACCCTACAAAGAGTTCAAGAGAATTAATGATTTTTTTTAGGGAGACTGGTTTTTAAGCTCTGAGGTCAAGAGAATTGTAGGATCTTTGAAGAATCTATGTAACCTATTAATATTTATGGTTGTTATTATATATAGTTCTTTATATTCACCTATATTAGAGTCTGAGGTTTCACTGGTGAACCACTTAAACAGCCTCACTATTGCCTTGATGATGTTGTCCTTTCTAAAATTTGTAGGTAGTTCCTTCATGCAACTAATTTGTCTAAAAATATTAAAAAGAATCATGCTACCATGTTTCTTATAGAAATTGACCACTATAGATGTCCTAATATCAAATAGGCTATGTTGATAGATTTGACAATGTCTAAATTGTGCCTCAAGTCCTACTTTGCTAGAGAGAACTTTGATTATGTAGGCTTTTCCAAGGAAAATCTAAAACATGCATCCTCTCTCATGCATGTTCCTCATCTAGAAAACTACTGGGCCAATTGCTCTAATGAGTTTGAAGTGAGAAAAAGATAATGGTCAAGATTGACCATAAGTCAAATACAAGCATTCGAAGTTTAACTTAACATCAATGAGATAAAAAAAATGATAATGAGGAGTTGGTTGATCCCCTGTATGTTGAACAAATCAAATGTCTCCCTATCCTTGAACTAGACTGGAACGAGAGGGAAGAAGATGATTTGTATTCTCACATGATAGGTGTTTTGAAGAGAATAGAAAATTGGTTGATTGAAAAGATGAATCGAGTGTTAACCCAAGAAAAGCCTTGCAAAAAGCACTCTAGAGCTAAAAAAGAGAAGCTTTAAAAAAAACTAACTATTCCCTCTAATGATGTCAGTGATGATTCTATTGTAGGTCAAAAGGAAGTTGAAGTTGAAGCATCTGTCACTTGGTTTCAACTTCAAGTAGTAAGTACTACAAGAGCTACTTGCTTGCATACTAGAAGCAAGATGGCCACATAAAACAAAGTAGAGAGCACAATCAAAATAGAATTGGATTCTCTAGAAACTGAGGTGGTAATAGAACAAACCATTACTCCTAATATGTCTGACTTAGTAGGAGACCAACAGAAGATGATAGAAGGAGGTAGTGCATCAATGGGTACTTTGGACCTGATTGGCACCACTGCCACACCTAGAAAAGAACCTGTAACCCCAAAGTGGTTGGTAGCCTCAGTAGAAAAGAAATGAAGCATGGTACTAATCTCTATGCCAATAGATTACTTGGTAATTAAATGCCATAGAATGTCTTCTAAGGTCAAGAAGACAAAGACTGAGTCTCAAATCAAAATTGATAAGGACAAAGGAAGGTGGATGGTAGAAATCACCAAACCTCCATAGGATAAACTTCAAAAAGAACTCACACCTCAAGATTATCGGGTATCAAAGGTAGACCTGGGTAAATATAGTAGAGCCTTAGACATGAAAACATTTGAGGTATCTAATAAGAATATTGCAGATTGGGTGTGGAAAGATGCTAAAGACAAGTAGAACATGAAGGATGCTATGACAAATATGGCCCAATATATTAATGCCATTCTATATCATAAAGAAAATAAAATCAATGAAATGCCGTCCATAGTCGATGTCAAGTCTCTAGCCAATCAAGAGTTCTTAGATAATTTACAAAAGTGTAAAGCTATAGCTAAGACATTTGAATGATGGGTTCAGACTATGCAAAATGAAGCGATAACACAAGTGAATCTCTTGAGTGATACTCCGAAAGAAACTTCAATTGTTATTAAGAAGGTTGAATCAAACATTGAGGTATATGAGAAAGAGAAAAGTAAATGGATAAAAGTGGTATTGTGGATTGATGAAATATAGGGGTATAGCCTTTAGAAGTTTCTCTCTAAATGCTTATAGCTGGTCTTGATGATAAAAATTTCCATGTGATTCGAGAATGTATTGAATGGAGAAATGAAGCAATTACACAGGGTGTAGCTAAGATCAACGAAACACTATCTGAGCTTGGGGTCATAAATGATATAATTCTCATCAACTTGAACTGGTTTTATAAATAGTGTGTAGAAGGAGAAGGCAAAACTATCTTACCCACAAAAGATATCATCAAAAAAATATATAAGAAGTTCTTGGAACTTCAAGAAAAGAAATCACATGTGAGACAAGACTTTTCTAATAATGCCCATGTCGAAGCCATGTTGATAATCAACCAGAAGCACCTAGAGATGCACAAAGGAAAGATAGCGGAGCTAAAGAAAGAAAAAGAAGTATGGAAACAGAGGATTGCTTTTCTCAATCTATCGCATCAGTCAATTATCTCATCCTTTCCTACTGCATATGAAAGCTAGAAATGAAATGATTGTTGCTAGCATGGACAAAGCCCTGTGACACTTGGAATCTCATAGTTGGATGCTTTCTAGCTTTTATTTTCTCTACTTTATTTTAGTCAATTAGCTTGGTTAAGTAACCAAATAACTATCTACTCATGGTGAGGTAATTTTGGATTCTATTATCCAGCCCTAAAGGGTATATATACATAATAACTGATTTAAAAAAAAATCTCTCTCGATGAATGCAAAAATAGAAATAGTTTTGATTTAGTATTTGCATTTTGAAAAGAAAACTTTGATAAATTTTTTGGTTGTGATAAGGAAATATAAGATTCTACAGTTTTATATTTTGAAGTTTTTTCTGGAATATATATTATTGTCTATTCTATAATGATTTGTGTCCTTGAGGAGATTGGTCATTTGTGAAAAGGTTTACATTGTCTTATTACAATTTAAAATCTTGTTGTTGAGGTTTAGAGAATTCAAAGGGATAATAGAAAAAGTGAACTTTAAATCATTTTCATCTATAGGGACTAATCATGTGGATGATCTTGGTTATTAAATTTAAATAGCATTTCAATCTACACATTCTTTTCATTTTTATGAATTGATTATTTAAACTTTTTCAGTATTTTTTGAAAATACTTGTTGGGAAGGTTTTCCCTCAAAAGAAGAATTAATGAATATCTTTTTAATTTGGTTGTTGCACCTTATAGTATTGTAAAACAATACTAAGTAGAGAATTCCTTACACATTTTGGAAATTTCAATATGTTAGTCTATCAAGAATTTCCTCTTTGAGGTTTAAAATCAATGGGAAAAACTGTTTACTAACACCGACGATATCAAGAATTCCCAAATCTGAGATTAGATGCTCAAAATGTATCTCCCAAAGTGCAAAATAGAACTCTTGACTTTAATTGCAAAAAAGATAAAAGGCATCAAAACTAAAAAGTACCTAGACCATTGTGACAAGCTTGGAACCAACTTTTTAGTGATATCTTGTTTAGGGAAAATGAAGTCTGTATGCTAGAGATATGAGAAAAAATGTGAAGGTAGGTCCAAATAGAGCCAGAAAGGGTGGCAGAAGTGCTGATGTCAAAAAGTGATGAGCCTAAATTTGATGGTCAAATGATCATCAAGGCAAAACAAATACTAGAAAAATACCCTCATGTCGAAAAAAAGAACCCAATTGTTGAAAGAAATTTGTGTCATTAGAGAAAGATAGTCGGTGTTGGAAAGAAAATTCGGTGGCAAAAATGCATGAGGAACTTTTTTTCATTAAACAATTAAAAAAAAAAATGAAATCGCCTATAGAAAACTACTAGTTGTTTGGCCGAGAAGTCCTTGATGGGGCTAAAAAAATCTAATGTGTTCACGTGGGACCCATGAGGCTTTGAATTGAGAGAACGTGAGTACAAAGGCAATGCAAATAAAAGATGCTTCCAAATAAAATGAATTTCAAAATTAATGCCAGAACTGCCAAATTATCCCCATAAACCATTGATAAAAAAGAGTGCCAAAAAGTAGTGTAGGGCTTGCACAAATCATTGGGTGTAATCCATGAATATCAAATAGTGAAAAGGTCCAATATTAGGTGACAAAGAGAGGCACATCCAATCAATGCACCAATAAGTATGAGCATGTGGGCCAAAGAAAAGGGGTGGCACTTCCAAAATAAACTTCACAAACCAAACCCACCCACTTTCATCAAAGATAGAACCACCCAGGTAGCGCATGAAGTGGGGGTGCACAACCAATTAATGTGTAGAAATTTTCCCATGCATATTTGAAAATAAGTATGCACAAACTAGTGAGCATGATTTCCCTCAAAAAAAAAAGTGTTGGGGTCTGATGGGTCTTAGAAGCTTGTTAGAGCGAAGCCCAATGCTAACACACAAAATAATGGTATGAAAGACCAACAAGACATTGCATTAGTGCTGAGGTGGCATTGTATTGGACATTGATGGGGCTGACATATCATATGAGAACATAGACCAAAAAAATCACCCTTGTTTCCCTCTTGGAATAATCATCGTTCTCAATTTGCATGCCTAGGGCATACAACCTGGGTGTAAATGTTTTTTTGCCTTAGAAGTCAATAACATCCAAACATCCAAACCAAACAAATTTTATACGGAAATAGGGGTTTTTTGATGGTTTGAGCTGAAAGGTGATGTCCATTTAAACTCAAAGTGCACCTAAAAAATGTTACCCCCCAAGATTCAATACAAAAACACCTCTGAAAATTGAAACCCTCTAAAAGAAAAAATATAGATATGAAAACCAAACCAAACCTCTCACAAACAAAATAGGTGCATGAAGATCAAGAGCTTTGATACCATGTTGAAGTTGATGAAATATCAACTCCACAACTCCCAAGAATCACCTAAATGCAAACACCTTTTACTTAAAGAGAGAAGCGAAAGCTATGGAGGCTAGAATTCTCAAATCCATTGAGGAGACATTATCGATGAGCAAAAAGAGAAATTGCTATTACTCAAAAGTGAATGAATGTATATTATTACAAAGAGATATCAATCCTTATAAAAGGAGATCAAAACTCTGACACAAATCTAACCTAGGTTGCATGATAACAACTAATAAAAGAATTAATTATTATATGCCTAGAGCTTAGCTTAAGTAAAATATAGTTAATTAGAAAATATCTAATTACTCTAACAAATACAATAGTATTTCTATTTCTATGGCAAGTTTTAATTAGGGAGAAATAATATTTTATTTTTTTCACATTTTTTTAGTAAAGGTCTACTCAATGGTTATCAATTAATTGTTTTATTTTTAATTATAGGTGAGTGTTAATAGATGGTTTTGTTTTCATTATAAAATTAGTTTATAAATTACATTACTAGTGTGAGCTTATTTTTAATCTATAATTGACATGATTTTGAGCTTGCAAATGGGGTTGCAAGCTTTGGGTTTAACTATGGAAGAAACTCTGTAGTTAAGCGCGCTCAGGCTGGAGTAGTACTGGGATGGGTGACCTCTCAAGAAGTCTCGGTGCTTCACCCCTGTGAGCATCACCTAGATCCAATGAGTTCTAAGTGTTCCATTTATTCTCATGAGAGATGGATTCATGTTGAATCACTACTCATGAAACATGGGTCAAGGAGTTTGAATCAAAATCACACAGTTAAATCCTGATAGCAATATCACAATGATTTTGACCAATTTTATGCTTTTCCATGGTAAATTACTCTATTTTTTAATTCTTAAATCATGAAACCTCACTATCAACAATTGCTTTCTAATAGTCCATTCAAGGGCTTTCAAGGGTTGGTCCTTGTTGTGAGGACAAAGAATGCATGAAAGGTAGGAGAAGAGTGGGATAAAGTGCAATTTTATGGGGCTTCCCAAGGCAATCCAAGAAGGAGTGGGTGGTGTAGGTTGTGTTATTGTAGATGCAAAGGATAACATTTTAACTATTGTGATGTGGAGCCTAATTAGACTTAGAGGTTTATTTGGTGTGGTTTCCCTCTAGATTATTTCTATGAGGGTTTAGGGGCAGCATCCCCAAGATGGGGTCAAGGGACAACACCCATGCAGGGTCTTGGGGTAGCACCCTAGGTGCACTCCCTGTCGTAGTACAGGGTGGGGTTAAGGGGCAACACCCCTGCGGGGTTTTTGGGGGGGTAGCTCCCCCAAAGCCAAAAATGACCTTATATTGTAAAAGACACTGACTATTATTTTTCTATTACTCTAACCCTAATTTTGTAAGTGACAAAAAGCTTGTATAAAAGGGCTTATAGTTGAGGGTTTTCATAAGGTGTGATGTGAAAATTGGTTCTAGTGGCAGAATTGAGCTATAAGGGATTATAGATTGTAATCAGGCTATAATCACTGGATAATAATAATATTGGACTTGTTGTTGGTGGACGTAGCCTAGGGATTGGGTGAACCACATTAAATCTTCGTGTCTTGTGTTCTCTCATGTGCAATCTATTATTTTTTGATATTGGTTATATTTGCATGTAACTGCTTTTCTGTCTAAGGTTAATCCTAACATTAACTATTGGTGCAAAATTATTGCTGGAAGGGACAAATAATGTAGTCGAACATATAGCGGAAATATTTGATTTATAAATAGCAATGAAATTTGGTTTCAAGAAAATCAACCTTCAACATGATTCTTAGATTGTGATTGAATGTATTGTGAAGGGTTAGATGGAAACATGGTTCCTAGATAAATATATTAAGCACATTAGAAGGCTTTTGGAGGGATTCGCAGAAATTCATGTAAGCCATACATTGGGTGAAGGGAACACTATAGCTGATCGAATGGCCAACATAGGTGTAAATTTGAATGACAAGTTTGTATTAGTGGAAGATTTTAAAAACCTTTCTCTTTTTAACCAATTGTTGCTTTTTGAGGGTGATATATTAACTGAAGAATTTGATAAGAACAAAAAGATAGATCCAGTAGAACACTTGCATGTAATAACCTTTCATAGAGAAGAAAAAGATAAGAGAAGGCAAGAGTTTGGCTCTAAAAATATGCAAGAATATATTATCAGATTGAAAAGAATGAATTGAAATATACAATTGATCAATCCTTATAGAAGGAGATTGTAAAATCTAAAAGGGAAATCCTAAGGAGTAAATGACATTTAATAATTAATTTAATTATTAAATGGTAATGCATGTGCATAAAGGGAAATCTTAAGAAGGGAGTAAAATTAATTAAATTAAATTAATCCTTTACTTTAACACCCCCTTAAGATGAGAAACAATGCAACTACATACAATGTATGAAAAAAACAAAACTATAATGGTGAAAGCATAAATGGGTCTTGACAACATGGCCTGATGAGGTACCCAACACAACCAAATCTCTTAAAAATGAAGAAATAGGGAAAACCACGTAGGAAAAACCCTACTCCAAAAAAATATAGAAGAATGTTAAAAATAAAAGAAAGAAGGAAGGACTAATTACTAAGACCCCTTAAGGACAACTTCCTTCACCCCAAGCATAGAACACAACCGAAGATATTGTGGGGATGCAAAAGGTTTAGTGAAGATATATGCAATTTGCTCAGTAGTGGGAATATACTCCAAGCTAAGAGAGTCATCCTGAATCAAATGCCTGATGAAATGCATATAAAACTCAATGTACTTGGCCCACTAATTCTCAACTAGGTTGTGATAAATGTGTATAGCACTTTAATTGTCACACCAAGGAAAGGTGGAACTATTAGGGGGAAATCCAAACTTTGTCATCAACTGTTGAAGCCATAAAACCTCTTGACTAGCTAGCATAGCTACCCTATATTATTCCTTTGTAGATGATAATGAATGAGCATGCTACTTCTTGCAAGATCATGCGATAGGACTAGAACCAAGGTAGAAAACAAAGCAAAAAGTAGACTTCTAATAATCAATATCACTAGTCCAATCTGAGTCTATATAAATGACAATGTGAGGATCCCCTGATGTATAGTGAATGCCATAACATGGAGTATTTTGAATGCACCTCAAAATACGTTTGGTAGCTTGGCAATAACACTCATGAAGATCATGTGAGAATCAAGAGACAAGGCCAACCACAAAGGAAAGATCAGGACATGTGTGCGTCAGGTACAACAAACTAATGACAAGTTGTCTATACAAAGTGGAATCCACTGTAGGAGTAGAGAAAGTGGTAGATAAAAAAACACTCAAATAAAAAGGTGTTGGAGCAGGCTTGCAATTAAGCACATTGAGTCTCTGAAGCATATCAAGAGCATAATTATGTTGGAGTATGGCTATCCCATCTAAAGACTAAACAACTTGTAGGTCCAAAAAATAGTGTAGCAGTCCAAGGTCTTGTTAGGATTAACCACAGATAGAAATAAAAATTACATTCAAACATAACCAATATCATAAAATAATAAATCACGCAGAATAGAACACAAGATACAAAGATTTAACATGGTTCGCCCAATTCTTGGGCTATGTCCACCAACAACAAGTCCACTATTATTATTATCTGATGATTACAATCCACAATCCCTTACAACTCAATATCACCATAAGA